>CM065592.1:86436176-86821174 GCA_033119425.1 Bufotes viridis | reverse complement strand
GCTTTAAGACCTTGAAAAGGGTTTTCCAATTTATTTCTTTTAAAAGTAGACAATCCATCACAATAGTAAACAAATGTTATACGCACATCCCAAATCGCATCCATTTTAGCACCGCTGCACCTCTTTTCCCCTGCCACTACGTAATGCTTAGGTTTCAGCAATGATGTGCCTGTATACCACATGTGACCACTGCAACCCATCACTGGCCTCAGTGGCATACAGCAAAAGACCACTGAGGCCAGGGATTGCCTGCAGCAGTCACGTGATGTATACGGCATGTCACTGCTGCACCTAGCAAAACAAAGGGCAGTGGGAAAGAGCGGCAGAGACGGAACAAAGGTGGTTCGGGATAGTAAGTATAATTTTCTATTATTCAGATTTCCTTTGCGTAACTAAACAAATCAAAGTAGAAAACGCCTATAGGTCATAATTGGTTAGCATTTTTTTTTTGTATGCGGGTTACTTACTTTTCACCCTGCTACAACCATCAGATGAAAACAGTTAATAAACAGTGAAAACAGTTAATAAAAAATATGACATACCGACAGGAGATGAGTAAAATTCACCAAAAAAAGTACACCAATACATTAATAAAATATGGGCAGCAGTTTCTTAAACGTTCTGTCACACATTTTTTGGTTTGCCTTTTTTTTGTGTTTTTTTAAAAACAAATAATGAGGGACATCGAGGAGTGTAAGTAAGGGAGGGTTCACACTAGCGTTAGGGATTCTGTTATTGCTTTCCGTTATAACATGGTTATAAAGGAAAATAACGGAATTCAAAACGGAAGCCTTTAAAAGGCATTCCGTTTGCTTTCTGTCATAATACAAGTCTATGGGAAAGCATAATGGATCCGTCTGGGTCCCGTTATGCAAGACGGAAAACAAAGTCCTGTCCGCTAGTGTGAACCCACCCTTACTTACACCCCTTTAAAAGGCTTCCGTTTTGCATTCCGTCATAATAGAAGTCAATGGGCAAAAGAATGGATCCGTCCTTCCGTCTTATGGATTCCGTTATAACCACGTTATAACGGAAGGCCATAACGCTAGTGTGAACCCACCCTAAGTTGCAAATTATGGTGCATGTCATGTGCACCATAATTTACATCTTTTTAAGCTTCTTGGCACTTTATCAAACTTCTGAAAAAGGTGGCGGGACCTCGCACTTCCTGCCGGATATACTATAACTTTAGCCAGAAAGCGGCATAAAGCTAAGGTTGAAGTATACGCCAGCGAGTTTCTGGCGCAAGGCAGGTCAGAGATGTGCCTGATTTGTTAAGAGGCATCTGCCCCTTATGTGCCAGTAGCCTTCCTTATGTGCCAGTAGCCCTCCTTATGTGCCAGTAGCCCTCCTTATGTGCCAGTAGCCGTCCCCCCTTATGTGCCAGTAGTCTCCCCCTCACCTTATCATGTGCCAGTAGTCTCCCCCCCTTACCATGTGCCAGTAGCCCCCAAAAAAACAAACAAAAAACACTTATATTTACCTCCAGCGATGCGATGCAGGCCTCTTCCGGCCTGTGTCCCTCACTGTACCGATCCGGCGGCGCGGCACCAGCCTCTGATAGGCTGCCAGCCTATCAGAGGAACAGGGAGGGGACACGCCTCTCCCTCCTCTGCCGCGATACAGATGACTATGGAGATGAACGCTTCCACAGTGGAAGCGTTCATCTCCCTGTGCCCTGCCGCCGCCACTTGTCACCCTGCATGCGCGGCTCTGGTAACACTACGGGGGCCATTTACAGAGGCAACAGAGGGGCCCGGGGGGCTATTGCTCCAAGCCCAGTCCGCCCCTGAGTGTGGGTAACAAATTAATGCAGGAAGATTCAGCAGTCATCCAAACTACTATGGAATATACGCCTGATATCCATCTATTCATAGTGTTCATTCCTGGTGATTGATAAAACAAGCACACAGTAGTTAGATATCAAGCATATACCTATATGGGATAATCATACATTCTGGTGACAGGGATATGGGTACACTATGCTATCACTAAGGCTCCATTCACATTGCGCAGTTTCTGATTCAGTGGGACTGACTGGGAAAGTGTTATCCATTCTTCTCCTTCCTTTAAGGTGAATCTGTCGCCACATATATCGGCAATAATCCAGCTGTATGTAATACTATTGGTCCAATCTTCATAGGCCGCCCAAATGTTGACAAAATAGCTGTTTATGTAATGTAAGCTCCTTGGCGCAACGAGGACGTCGCCATTGCACTTGGTTGCACCTATAGGCGCCACCCCATCTTCTATGCCATGCCCCCATCGCTTTGACTGACAGGCCAGGCAGTGAAAACATATTGGCAGCTGGGCCTTAAGACTTGCGACAGGTTCTAAGTGCACTGACATAAGTAAATGTGGGCCAGTCCTGACTTTATAAAACTTGTCCTTCTTGTGTGTGTCGGATATAAGGAAATTAGACAGTGAGCCTCATTGGGGACATACACTGACGTAAGTGATGGCAATCTCTGTACTGCGCTGCAGAATAGGTTGGCTACGTACATAACAGGAAATGAGCAAATGGACAAAATTGGTTGCACAAACGCAGAACGTGTTCCTAATGTCTTACCCCCTCAACCTCAGGACAAGAGACCATGTTGTCTCCCTCCTATCTCATGTCGGAGACTAGGGCTGTGTGACTCTCAGGCCGAGGCTACACAGATTTCTTGTAGCACAATTTTTCCAATTTTAATGATTGCGCTACAACTATTACCCAAGGCAACACATTAGGAGTCATTTACAAAGACCGGCTTTTCACTCCAGTATTTCATTCGCTCCTGCGTTGGCAGAGGACGCGCATGATTTAGGACAAGGTGTATGCCTCGTCATAAGTTAGGCGCATCTATGGAAGTCTGTGCGCATGGAGTAAAAAAACAACTCTACTCCCTGATAGAAGTTATTTTTTGCCAACATTTACGTTTGTTTCATGGCATAAAAGTTAGTAAATTTGCCAATGTTTCGGCCCCAGACAATGACATATAAACACCCGTGCTACAAAATATTACCGCACCGGTGCTTAAGAATATGCAAAAATAGGTCTTGCGATGTTTTTTACGCATAAAACTGGCTTAGGAAAGTTAGTAAATGACCCCCATTAGGTTGCATGCAACTTGCCGCACTACACAGGTGTGGCCTCAGCCCAGATCCCCCTGCATGCCTGTATAGCGGGAAGGCTTTTGATAGGAGATTTTTATAGTTTTTTTTCCCCTCTTGCTAGACGTCATGTGTATGTATGTGGTCTTTAACCTCTGTAAAGCTATATGTTCTTCTGCCTAGTACTAATGCATGCCTTCCACTGTATCCATAGACTGCCCTCTAGTGGACAAACAGAATGCCGACAGCTGGCTCCAAGCTTGTATACTGTATCTTACATAAAAGCTGTGTATTCGGCCAATAGACCTTCCAAGCATGCATGTGTTCTCAATGAGGAGTGGGGAATTAGCTGCTGTCAGACTCATCTGACGGTGGCTTTTCTCCCTTAAGAGCAAAATGATCGGGCACATTAAATTCCAACATGCCTGACCCTTATGTCACTCGACATCTGCTGTTGACAGAGATACCACCATACACATTAGCAGGTCCAATCAAAATTGTGTCCCAGCAGCAAGACGACCTATGATCTGCTTACTTTATAGTTGTTTTTTTTTTTTTTTTTACAAATCAAGTCACATATCAAAATATACAAATAATAAATAATTCAGAACACATTTTGTAAAAAATAAAATGTTTTTTTTACTTCCATTTGTCTACCAAAGTTGGAGCACACAAGACAGGATTAGGTCAGAGGAACATTTTGAAAATCACAGTAGAACAGTGTAAGATTTGGTCACTACCTCTTTGGAGGTGACAGTCGTGCAGGTCCACAGTAAGCTCCAGGGTACGGGTATGTGGTAGGCTGATGATTCTGCCGTATGTAAGAGGATGCCGTGGAAGACTCCTTATGTTATGTGGATTGAGATCGCCTTAGGCTACTTTCACACTAGCGTTTTTTGCGGATCCGTCATGGATCTGCAAAAACGCTTCCGTTACAATAATACAACCGCATGCATCAGTCATGAACGGATCAGGTTGTATTTAGTCTCCTATAGCCATGATGGATCCATCTCGAACACTATTGAAAGTCAATGGGAGACGGATCAGTTTTCTATTGCGTCAGAGAAAATGGATCAGTCCCCATTGACTTGCATTGTGGGTCATAGGCGACAACTTATCCGTTTTGGACCGCTTTTGAGAGCCCTGAACGGATCTCACAAACGAAAAGCCAAAACTCAAGTGTGAAAGTAGCCTTACTGATGGTGACATACTGCGGTGCTCAATATATATTCTGCCCTGTGGCGCTTACATATGGTAGTAGTGTTACAGTATACAGACAGACGGACAGACAGGCACGTCGGTCTGCGCTTCCATACACCACCTTGCACACACATCACACAAAGTCTTTGGGTCTGGAGGGGAGGTTACTGTGGACATGAGATGATGGAGAAGCTATTGTGCACTGACTAAGCTTCTTCTCAACCCATGTCACCATCCCTCATCAGTAATACATTGCTCATCAAGAGGATCATGACAAAGGCTCAAGTATGGGATCGGGTACTGAATGCAACAAACTCTAGATCACTGGTAGAGTCCAGGTAACAGGGCAATGCCACAATGATGTTGGTGGGTGCAGACACTTTGATATAGAAGAGCCATTAAAGTTATGTAGCAGGTCATCCAGTGTCCAATTTGAGCAGATCACATTGAAAGGGTTAAAAATCTGTGCCAGTAGTAAAACTACTATCACATGCTGTAAAGATCCAGCGCTCCGAGGATTATAAAACATACAAATGTTAGAATTATCAAATGCCTGAAAATAGCTTTTTGTATAAAGTAGAGGAAACTGAAAGATGAGCTTCCTCCATGTAAAATGCAGTGTGCCACTTCTACCGGTGGCCCTACACGGACTTCAGTGGCCCGCTACTAGTAAGGCTTCCTGCACATGAGCGTATCCGTTTTACGGTCCGTAAAGTGTGGGGCTGCAAAATACGCATGTGGTTAGTGTGCATCCCGCACTTTTCAATGGCCCCATTGTAGAAATACCTATTCTTGTCTGCAAAACAGACTAAAATAGGACATATTCTACCATTTGCGGCACAGCCGCACGGATGCGGATAGCACATGGATGACATCCATGTGCTGTCCACATTTTTTGTGGAACCATAGAAATGAATGGGTCCACATTTGATCTGAAAAAATAGTGGAGTGAAAATATGGTCGTGTGCATGAGGCCTAAGGGAGAGCAGTAATCCAGTGTTACATCTGCGGACATTTTCATAAAATCCTGGACAGGCCAGCTATAAATAAATAACATAGTACAGTACATCGGTAAGCCAAGTGCCAATGCCCACCAGTCAGAGAGCAAACATGGCACCGGCCAACAAAAAGTCACATTGTATGAGAGAGTCCTTCTAGCTGAAAGAAATGTAAGCGACCAAATGCCGCTGCCCAGACGTGATGAGATGTAGCGACCACACAACTAGTGTTGCTGACAGGTTTGTAGTCGCTTTGAGCATCCAGAAGTTCATTGGGCGACAAGAGATCACCGCCAGGGGGGCCGCGTATCTTTATTGCCTTTTTAGTCACATGACTCCATGATCCCGCTAAGCTCCAGTTCATGGAGGGTGTCTGTACAGTCTTCACAAGCTGAGCTTCTGTCCTTGCACAAAACACAGCCCTGCAAGAAAAGGTCAAGCAATGAGACTCGGACAATACAGAACATCAGCAATGAGGCGGATTTCACACTCACAAGACCCCCAACATGAAATAAAGAAGGCATCATCAGGGACATTTATCAAAACTGGTGCACAGACAAAGCGGGGGAGATGCCCACAGGAACTGATCAGATTCCACTTCTCTACACTTTTCAAAAAGTTAGAAGCAACCACTTTTCGCTGGTGTCAGTTCTGATATACATTCCAAATGTTTCTCGAAAGTGGACATGGGCAAGAATCTGAAGTCATCAAACTATGTATAATGACACAGGAGACCTCCACCAGGGATGCAACTGTTTTACCTCTGAAGTCAAAGGCCATCACTTCAATGGGTTGTCTGAGGTTTATATACTTACCGTACCTAAATCTCTCTGCTCCAGTGCTCCCCTCTTCCACACCTGGTGACCTGCCTGTATACTCCACGTGAATGCTCACAAGCCTCAGCAGTCTCATGCTGTATCCCACTAAGCCAGCAGTTGGCTTATCTTCCTTATTGTAAGGCTACTTTCACACTTGCGTTAGGTGCGGATCCGCACCTATAATGCAAACGTTTGTATCAATACCGTACATACAGCATGTGACCCTAGTCTAGTTTTAACGCACAATGTACAGGGGTTGCGTCTGCGAAGTCAGGCAGTCTCGGATGCTGTGAGCCGTCTGTAACAGAGGCTGGATGACTGCGCAGGCGCAACCCATTAACACTGTGGGTTGAAACCAGGCAAGGGTCATATGCCTAATGCCTAAAAGTGCCCGATATATAATTAGACCGGGAAGCGCAGCGCTCGACTGGTAAAGTTAAAAAATTTATACAATTCTTCTAAGGCTTGCCAATGTGGACGAGGTGAGATAAAAAAAAAAAAAAGAAGAAATGACAGATTCCCTTTAAAGGGATTATTCGGTTACTATAATCTTGGACTATTACCCGCTGTAATATTTGAGTAGTCAGAACTCAATGCAATTTCTGGAATTGTGAGTGATCCAATCATAACTTATCATCTGCAGATTACAGGCTCCTGTTTACCACCACAAGGGGGGATTTTCCAGTATCAGTATACCCTGCAGACTATTACCCGGTCACTTGTGTGTTAGGACGGGCGTAGGAAGCGGGGGGGACGGGGGGGTCGGATCCCCCCCAAGAAATAATGCGGGGGGGGGGGGGCGGGTATGCCAAAATCCCCCCCAGCTTTCGCAGGGCAATGTGTGCGGCGGTGGCGGGGCACAGGGAGATGAACGCTTCCATTGTGGGTGTGGCTTGGGGGTGGGCGGGGACACAGGGGCCCCATAAGTGCTGTCCCCCCCCAAGATTTTTGGGGCTTCCTAAGCCCCTGTGTGTTAGGGTATTATGGAATTACTATTTAAGCAAGCTTCATACAGTTTAGCCTGATTCAAATATATTTGCAGTAGGTAATGCACGTGCGTGGTCTAATCCTTTTGTGTACTAGTTACAGGACGCTACCGACAAAAACATCCGCCACCTGCTGCAACCACGTTTATAGCCCATACGTTCAAGACCTTTAATCCACACTCTGATCTAAATGTGGGCAGTAGTGCTCTCAGGTAAGGCAAAGCGTGTCCCAAAACTCTACTTTTCCAGACAGATTGAGCTATTTCCAGAGCAGACTTATCCTGTAGCCAATTATAGCATCTGCTGAGGGCAATCCGATTAGTGAATTACCCGGCAGAACTCTGTGATAGTCCTGCTGTAGTCAGGCACCTGCCAAAGTTCACATCTTAAGAGTGTCACTGCTCAATCATGGAAATAACTTCCAGGCTACCAGGCCAGTCCCTGTAATTAGACATCAGCACAGTCTCTGCAGAGACCTTACATATATGGATGCCCCTTTGTGTAGAGGGATGTACAGTGTCTTGCAAAAGTATTCACCCCCTTGACTTTTTTCGTGTTTTGGTACCTCACAACCTGGAATTAACATGGATTGTTTGAGAATTGGCATCAATTAATTTACAGAACATGCCCACAACTTTGAAGATTTTTATTTATTTATTACACAAATACAAATAGGACAAAATAACAGAAAAAGTCAATGTGCATAACTATTCACCCCCCTAAAGTCAGAGCCACCTTTTGTGTCAATCACAGCTGCAAGTCGCTTTGGATAAGTCTCTATGAGCTGCCACATCTTACCACCGGGATTTTTGCCCATTCCTCCTTGCAAAACTGCTCCAGCTCCTTCCAGTCGGATGGTTTGCGCTTGTGAACAGCAATCTAATTCTGACCACAGATTTTGTATTGGATTGAGATCTGGGCTGTGACTCGGCCATTCCAACACACTTACATGTTTCCCCTTAAACCACTCAGGTGTTGCTTTAGCCGTATCTTTGGGGTCAGTCCTGCTGGAAGGTGAACCTCCGTCCTAGCCTCAAATCACACACAGAGTGGTACAGGTTTTGCTCAAGAATATCCTTGTATTTAGCACCATCCATCTTTCCCTCAACTCTGACCAGTTTCCTAGTATTGACTTTAGGGGGGTGAATAGTTATGCACATTGACTTTTTCTGTTATTTTGTCCTACTTGTTGTTGCTTCACATAAAAAAAAAAAACACAACATCTTCAAAGTTGTAAGCAAATGATGCAAATCCTTAAACAATCCATGTTGTGAGGCACCAGAATATGAAAAGAGTCAAGGGGGGAGGGGTGTGTGTGAATACTTTTGCAAGGCACTGTATGTATGAGGGGGAGTAACACTGGGATAGTCACTTGCACAGAAGGATCAGGCTGTACTTGTAGATCATAGACTAAATAACAACACAATGTCAGTTAGCTGCTTCTAAGGCAAGCAGAGTACTGTCATATATTAAAAAAAACTAAATAAAAAAAAAACAAAAAAAACAAAGACATAATTTTGCTGCTTTGCATAGCATTAATACACCCAAACGTTTTTTTTTCCCCGTCTGTTCTTGTGGATTCCGCTTGCTGTCCGTATGCGGAACCATTCACTTCAATAGGTCTGCAAAAACAATGGAAGGTACTCCGTATGCATTCCGTATTTCAGTATTTGCCCGCAAATCAGGTTCCATGGCTCCATTCAAGTCAATGTTTCCCCAAAAAACCCCCCAAAAAAACGGAATGCATCCGTAGGTCTTCCGTTACATTTTTGCGGAACCATCTATTGAAAATTTTATGCCCAGCCCAATTTTTTATGTACTGACTGTTTAAACATTGTTGCATGCTTCCGTTCCCATTTGCGATCCGCAAAAAATGGATCACAAACGGAAAGACGGAACGGCAAAACAGAACGGAAGCACTACTGAAACAAAAAAAACTGAAAAACTGATCCGTTTAAAACGAACTGGAAAACACTTAAAAAGCCGTACAGTCGTTTGCAAGAGGCCTTAGCTAGAATATCTGGTTCAGTTCTGGGCACTGGATACCTGGAACTGTTTTTGTTCAGAAAAAACCGTGTCGGAAAGCAGCCGGAGTCCCTGGCAATGGTGGAATTGGTGAACTCGGCATGCCGTTCTATGCTGGAACAGCCAGCCGGATCTGGTTATCTGAGCGACAGCCCTAGTGTCCAAGAGACCACTAAAAGGGTCACTCGGCGCAGAGGGGAGGGGCTGTGAAGCAGCTCAATTGCAGACAGCACTTCATTGTGAAGCTCCACCTCCATGGCACTTGAAGGAGCAGAATCATGCAGACTAAAACTTCATATTTCCCCCGGCCCCCGAAATCATCAAAGCAGAAAAAATATGGGTCAGTGTGTGCACTGCTTAAAGAGGACCTTTCACTGGTCCACAGTTTATCAGTTAAAGCTATATACATTGAGAGCGGCACCCAAGGATGTCCCTGCACTTACTTGTATCCCTGGGTGCCGCTCCGTTCGTCCTCTGTAGCCCCCGGTACCGGCGCTCCTGCTGCTGTAATTTTGCCTGGGGCGGAGACTTCTTCTTCTGCCCTGGGCGTCTTCTTCTCCCAGGGCTGGAGCACTGGCCAATCGCAGCGCTCAGCTCAAATTCAGGATATGAGCTGAGCGCTGCGATTGGCCAGCGCTCCAGCCCTGGGAGAAGGAGACGCCCAGGGCAGAAGAAGAAGTCTCCGCCCCAGGCAAAATTACAGCAGCAGGAGCGCCGGTACCGGGGACTACAGAGGACGAACGGAGCGGCACCCAGGGATACAAGTAAGTGCAGGGACATCCCTGGGTGCCGCTCTCCATGTACATAGCTTTAACTCATAAACTGTGGACCAGTGAAAGGTCCTCTTTAAAGGGTTTCTACAATCCTGACAATGCCTGCATTTTAGAAGCCTTTCTTAATAAGCTGATCACTAGGTGTCTACCTGCAGCAACCAGCTGTTATTTATGGAGGAAGTCTGGTGGTCAGTTTCCCTGCAGCACCAGAACAGCAGACATTAAAGGGGTTGTCTCACTTCAACAAACAGAATTTATTAGATAGAGGAAGTTAATGCAAGACACTTCCTAATGTATTAGTATCTATATTGCTTTCTTTGCTGGCTGGATTCATTTTTCCCATCACATTAAACACTTCTTACTTCCATGGTTACGACCACCCTGCAATCCAGCAGCGGTGGCCATATTTGCACACTATAGCAATCAGCACTAGCTTAAGTGCGCTCCCACGGCCCCAGCCACCAGAGAGGCAGGCGTTTTTTCCTGTGATGTGCAAGCACGGCCACCACTGATGGACTTCAGGATGGTCGTAACCATGGAAACAAGCAGTGTATAATGTGATGGAAAAATTAAATTAAGCCAGCAAAAGAAGCAATATGGATAGTAACTATACATTAGTAAGTGCCTTGTCCTAAAAAATATTGAACAGTTTTTAAACCAGCACCTGAATACTTTTGTAATTTCATGTAATTAAAAATTTTGCATAGCCACTGAGATATTAAATAAAATGCATCTGTATAGCACGGATCCGTCCTGCCGCTAATGAACATGTGCCGCCGGACTACCTCTCCGGCCCCACTGCCTATAATGGGGGCGGGGTGGAGTTCTGGCAGAAGCACGGTGAGAGGCTGCCGGAATAAATGTTGGACATGTCATAGTTTTATTCCGGCAGCATTTCGCTGTGCGCTGCCGTGCCTCTGCCGGAACTCCGCCCCACCCCCATTATAGTCAATGGGGCCGGAGCAGTAGTCCGGGGACACACGTTCACTAGCGCCAGGACAGATCCGACAGGCTGTTCCATCGGGTGCTGCTGCTAGAGTGAAAGTAGCCCAAGTCATGGGATAACCTCAAACTTATTCTATACGATAAATGCCACTTGCTGAAGAGACACAGCCCCTTTAAGAATTACACAGTTCTCACTCATATCAATGTTCTGTCTATCTAATACAGGACGGGTCCTTCACCGCAAGAAGTGCTCCTTGTAACCGCTTTCCACATTAGAACAGCTCCCCCACCACCACCATTTCCCTAAGAATTTCCTAATAGGATATCTAAACTGAATAACCCATTTACTAACTGTGTAACTCACTGTGGTCTCTATTGCCCATGGAAGGCCTCCTCTTTGTATCCATGGATGAATCTCTCCCAGTTCCTTCTTTTGGTCATTTGTAAAACGAGGCTGAAGCTTCTGCATAGATTTCAGTCTGTCACGATCCTCTTTCAGAACCGCATCCATGTCCCTATTATCGAGAAACCATATGTAGTAATAGAAACACCTGGACACATACAGACGTGTACCCTCAAGTACTCCAACGGGATATATGTCACTTTTCTAACAACCTAGTTATGGCAACTATGGTCTCGTTCACAAGTCAGTGTTTGGTCAGTGAATTCTATCAGTGATTGTGAGCCAAAAACAGATGTCTGTCAAAGAACGAACTAGTGCAAATCTTTCCATAATATCTTATATCTGTGTAGACTCCACTCATGGTTTTGTTCCACAGTCTCAGGCCTAGTTCACATGTCATTGTTTTGGTCAAACAGATCATCCTGTGAATGATAAGTAACTTATTACTCGTGTTCAGTACCATTTAAAAGGGCTCAGCCGGGAATGATTTAAAATGGCTGCCAACAACCTATCCTAGAATGTGAGTTGGACTGGTTGCCTCCGCCTGTGGGGAATGGGGTTTGGGGCAGGTCTTTGGCACGTGCCTATACTACATATTGGTGAGCTTTCATGTCAGGCTGCTCAGCCATAAAGACATATCATAGGCAGGATCTCATCATTAACATATATTGTAGAGCAGTGTAGTGAGGCCCCGAACCCTTACCAGTTCTGCAAGTGAAAGCAACCAGTCCAGCTCACACTCTAGGACAAGTTGCTGGCAGCCATTTTAAATCATTCACAGAGAACCCCTTTAAGGCCTCAGAATTGCTGAAGGCACTATACAGGTGATGGGGAGAGCTGTCCAATCTGGAGACGGCTAGAGTTGTCACTCCGTGTAAAAGGAATGGACTGGGAAGCGTTCAGGACAGAGAGCCCAGGGAACTTCACATGATAGGACCACCTCCTGGCCAACTGTGATCATGGTGCCATGGGGATCAAAACTGGATTTCTCTGTCAGGCAACCTGCAAAACCAATACCCAAGGTATGATCACATTGCTCCCCTTCTCACCTATAAAGTGTCCACAATTTTGGGGGGACAATACTACTGACCGATCCCCTTTAAGGTATCAGTCTCAAATTGATTCTTGGTCCACAAATAGAGACAACGCCCCAAATGCCCTCACTTTTCACATCCAGATCATGTTTTCACGGTCTGCAACTTGATTGTACTGTCACTATGATTCATATGGGACTTTTATATTGATTCTTCGCGGAGGTCTAGGAAGTTTATACTTGGCACTTTCGGAGCCGATGTCTAGGATGTTCATACTTTGCATTTTAGATGCAACTTAATAGAAAAAAAACTAAGAAGTTTCTTACTTTATGGCCAAGGTATCAGAGACTGTATATTACATGAAGTTATTAGTGTTCACAATACGAATAAGGGTTAAATGAATGACCCTTCAGTGACCGTTACTGCACATCTATGGTCAGCATATTATTCTAAAATGCTATAAGGCGTAAAGGACCAACTCCAACCCAATACCTTCTTACCATGCTGTATGAACCCACACTGCTACAGAAACTAAATGGGGAGAAAATGAAGTGATGGTGGTCCTGGTTAGAGGAGCTGGCTGCACACTGGAACTTGTATAACTCTATTCTTATACATTTCCATGAATTTACCCAATCTTACCGCAAAGGGATCTGGTATGTCATCATAATGTTTTCATCTGCATTGGCCATGAGAAGCCACATGGGATCTTGCAGGACATACTTTATAGCAGACGCACCACTTCCAGAGGTTGACCCCTTTGCTTTTTGATTGTTCTCCGAGGAGTCAATGCTTCCAAAATACTTGCTGCTGTGACTAGTCTGACTCCTCCCTGCAAATAAAAAAGGCTAATTAGATCATCATTATGAACATAAACTGAAAATAAATACTGCATTAGTGCTTGAAAATGGCGTTCCTAAGGCAAATGATTTCCAGGCTACTGTAACCAACCTACCCGTTTGACTACCAGATATGCCATTTCCATTGGATCCTGAGGTCAGCGATTCTGAAACTGCAGATGAACCCGAGCATGTTCCAGAGCAAGCGTCTTCTTGGAGAAGGACATCCATCAAGTCACTGCCAGTAGACACAACATCACTAGTGTGCTCATCTGCGGGGAAATCTGCCTGGGGTATAGGCTGAAGCATTAAAAAAAAAAAAAAATGCAGGTTATACATCTGAGAACTAGAAATGCAAAGCCAAATTTGGATAAGTATACAGTAATACACTGCAATATTATAAGTACCATATCAGGTTCTTCACAGGGCCGAGGTATGAAAATACTGTTCACAGCATCTCCGGCACCAGTGCCTCCCTCTGACCGATCAGCCTTTTGGGACTCTTCCAACTGCAACAAATTAAGCTGAAGGGGCGAGCTGCAGCGAGACTGGAATAGAGGGGGGCACGGAGGATCCCGCGGGGTGGATGAGCGAGAAATTCCCTCCTTCATCTTTGGTTCACTACGAGGGGCTGGATATGAGAAGGGCTGTATGGGGCTAGGGCTCTGCACTGCCTGAGGAACACAGGAGGGTTGAGGAACAGGGAAGTTATGCTGGGCAGGAGTGAATACAGGTTGTGGAACGGGGAAAGTGGGAGTTGCTGATGGAAATGTTGCCTGCGGAGTGTAAAATGGTTGAGGAACTGGAAATGGATGTGAGGGTGCTGCCCCAGGATAAACACTGGGTGGCAGGTTAGGTGGGTACATATAATTAGGCAGCACAAAGGCCACCATGGGTGAAAGCAAAGGGGCATGGAAAGGCTGCAAATTGGAGGGAGTTCCATTAGGCATTGGGACACTATTATCATTTGGCACTGGGATTTGAGGAGAAGAAAAAACTGGCAAAGGATAAGCTGGCAATACTGGATAGGGTAGGACAGGACAACTAGCATGGGAGGTGTCCGACTGAGACCACGCTGTAGTATTTAGTCCTGGCAGAGGGCAGCGATGGGCATGGGGTAAACCAGAACTGCTACTATCCCATGATTCTGGGCGCGCGTTTCAATTTAGGCTTTCGAGTCTTCCCAGTTCTCTTTCCAGCAGCATCTGTAACTGGTGGAGCAGAAGGTCGCAGAGCTTTAAAGGAAAGAAAGCCTTTTAGGAAATATTTCTCAATTTCACATGGCAAACCATTCTCGCAAAAATCAAATTACCAGACGTATCCAGGAACCTTTATCTCACCTCCTGGTTTCTCATGCATGTAGGTGTTGCACCTAGTCTGGAAGGCACTAAGCCTCTTCACATCCATGAAACCACTGAGAAAATCATTCTCCTCCTTCTGGGTATGGGCGACAAGAACTTCTTTGGTTAACCCAAGCGGTTTATAAGGCTCCTTTTCTGTGCTGCCTGGTGGAATTGGTGGGACATCCGAATGTGACTGCCCGTCCTCCAATTCTATCCAGATATAAGAGCAGACAGGGAATGTAACAGATTCAGTCTGGATTAAAAGCTGCTTAAGTCTGACAATTTTATATAAATGTCTTCTCATTTCCCCTTAGCCTGTGGTGTCCAACATCACTGTCTTCAAACCCTCCCGCCCCCAGTAATAGAATACGGAGAAGATGGTAAATGTAGTAAGGCTAAGCTCAAACACCATTTTCCTTGGCCTACTTTCCCAATAAATAATGTTAACATATGCACCCAGCACACTTTTGCTTGTCCAGGTCCTCTTCAGGTGATCAATAATGGTACACAGACAACTCATTGGAATATCTCAGGTACCAATATGCTTTGCCTCAGTAGCATTTTTTTCCCTATAGATCATATTGTGACTTAAAGGGGTTTACAACACGTTAGGGGAGGTGTCCGACGGCTGGATGTCACCCAGCTATCAAAAGAATGGCGGAGTCCAAGTCCCCATGTGAATGAAGCAGCATAGCACATGTGTGACCACCACTCCATTCATGTGTATAGGACTACTGGAAAGAAAGCCAAGCTCTTTCCCAGTGGTCAGATGTCAGCGATCAGACACTATCCTGTAGATATAAATGTTCTTTGCAGGTAAACCCCAATACATTCTAAATAAAATCTAAGTCACTTACTATAAGCTTCAGTTTTCATACTAAAAGTTCTCCTTTATGAGACACTCATGTTGCATGCAGTCTCTTACACGTCCGCATCCATCAGGACTCTCTGCTCCAAACGTCTACAGATTACCACTGGAGTAGCACAGTGAGGCTTCCTGATGGATATGGATGGCGCCTCAAGGCTCTCGATGGTCAGGTGATCTATAGAGGGTGCAGCATGGGTGTCCGTGCTGCTGGAGCTCAGGTCACTGCTAATGGACTACTGAAGCTTATAGTAAGCAGTGCAGCCTATGATTCATTATTCATAATTGGAGGTGAAATTAAACCAAATTAATGAATGCAGGACCTGTAATTGGGTTTCATTACTGCACAACCCCCACCAGATGGGCCAATGCTGCTCTGAAACGAGCAATGAATTAGGCTCCATGCACACGACCATATCCGTTTTGCAGTCTGCAAATCATGGATCTGCAAAATACAGATGCGGTGTGTGTGTGTTGACTTCATTTTTTTTTTTGTGGACCCAGTGACTTCAATGGGTCTGTGGTGCGCATTTTGTGGATATATTCTTTCTTTTTGCGGAATGGACATACAGTTGTGGAAAGCAAATGGATGATTTGTGTTCTTTCCGCATCTGTGTGTCTGTTCTGTACAAAAAGATAGAACATATCCTATACTAAGCGGCAAAATGCGGACCAGGGACCCACTGAAGTCTGATGGGTCTGCTCAAAATGCAGATACGACACAGGCGGACTCCGTGTTTTGCAGATCCTGAACTTGAGGACCTCAAAGTACATACGGGCGTCTGCATGAGGCTTGAAGCTAAAAAGAAGTCCAAATTCGTTATAACTAAAAAGAAGCTAAATTCAGATAAGACATATGTTCAAACATCAAGCCAAAAAAACATTGGGGCGCATTTATTAAGAATGGTGTTTTAGACGCCGGTCTTAATGAAGGCCCTGTGCTGGCGCTGGCCTCTTCATAACTTTAGCGCATCCAGCACCAGTTCTAAATGTAAGCAGCTTCCTAGCCGTTGCGCCGCAATCAGCGCCCAAAATATATTTCCAGTTTAGTAAATGACCCCTATTGTGTAGCATTTCTACTGCAAACTGTATCCTCTATTAGACTGTTGAACACATTAGACTGCATTCCCACTTGTGTTCAGGTTTTTTTTTTATGGGTTTCCACTGAGCTTATCAAAAATAACTGAAAGCTGGCAGGCCCTGCCGATATCTATTTGAAAACAGATCTGGCATAGCCGTCTTGAACACAGCCTATGCACGTTGCTAGACTTAGAGGACTGTTCCATTACTGTACGTGCCAAAGACAATCCCCATTTTTAACAGCCCTCTCAACAAATTCATCATAAAGCAGGTGCGGACTGACCATAGACACTTTGGGATGCACTGTGCTGTTTGGTTCTGCTGGGGCGGTATTTTGCAGACTCCACCTACTTCTGTTGTCCTTGCCTACTTGTACTGCCCCGCCTTCTTTCAATTTATTTAGGCTTTTTTTTCCCAGGGCCACTTTAAGTTCCCAGTTTGCCCCTGCAGTAAAGAGTATAGGTTTTCTGGTAAGTCCCTGTCACAGAGCTTTACAAGGATATAACATCTTTGGTAATGATCACATATTTGGCAACATGCATTAAGTAACCAATCCTGGTAATATATACCTGCTTCTGGTTGCAGTTTTTTGTCTCCTACATGTACGATTGTGCTGCTGTAGCTGCAGTGGCTGGTAAGGGAAACCACACTCTCGGCCTTGGCAGCCATAGAAAGCGGTGTGATCCTGGTACTGGGAACAGGCAAGGACGCAAGGGATGGATGCGGCAGAGAACCTGGCACAGACTGGGATGTGGCAGCAGTTCCTGGAATGGTAGCAGAGTGTCCTATTGGCTGTCGGCCAGGACTGGCGCTTGGTACCCCAGAAATGGGATTAATTGTAGAACCTGGACCACAATCTGGCACAGTCAGAGGGTTCTGGGTAAATGGTGGCAGCTTGTGCGTCATGACTGACAGACGCCGGTCATCTGGATGATGAAACATACAGATAAAATTAATAGGAATTTTGAAACACATAAACAAAGAGCGTATAGCAAAGGTTACTGAAGCTCCCCCACCATCGCCCCTATTCTCAGGATTAAGCATGCATGCCAACTTCTGCAACTAGCCTGGAATTTGATGCAATCAAGGCATAAACTGGTATTTAGAGGTAAGAGTTTCTATTGGCCAAACGCACCTTCTTGCATTGGGATCGGGTCATCAGATGCAGGGTTCTTAAATGACACAACTTCAGGTTTATCAGACACCAAAACACTACAGCTCTCAAGGTATCTAAATATAATAGGGAAATATACATTATGGAGGTTCTCCAGATACATTAATTGTGTATAAAAGTGATTGATATGAGAATAAGAGCAGAGGTCAGCAGGATCAACCATATTAACCCATGTAAACTGCCTGGTAAGGCCTCTTTCACACGAACGATACGGATTGGCTCAGGATGCGTTTAGTGAAACTCGCACCATTTTGCAAGCAAGTTCCGTCAGTTTTGTCTGCAATTGCGTTCAGTTTTTTATGCACGGCTACAATGCGTTTTTAAGCGTTTTTCACGCATGATAAAAAACTGAAGGTTTACAAACAACATCTCTTACCAACCATCAGTGAAAAACACATCCGCACTTGCCTGTGGATGCAATGCGTTTTTCACTGAAGCACCATTCACTTCTATGGGGCCAGGGCTGCGTGAAAAACGCAGAATAAAGAACATGCTGCGATTTTCACGCAACGCAGAACTGATACATGAAAAAAAAAAAAAAACGCTCATGTACACAGACCCATTGAAAGGAATAAGTCAGAATTCAGTGCGGGTGCTATGCGTTCACTTCATGCAGCGCACCCAAGCGGAAAACTCGTGTGAAAAAGACCCAAGACTGAAACCTACCTTGTAAAATTGGCTGTGAGAAAAGACTTATTCTTTGAGAGAGCTTCAGTGCACCGACGGCAGACCCTTCCCCAGTCAGCTTTCCAGTGCTGGCTAGGCCCTCATTTGGATTTTTTAAAAAATGTTTCTCTGGAACACTACGACAATTTTCCCAAGACATCATTTTAATCAGCAGGATCAACCCTACATGGCAGTGCACCTGGTTTAAAGAGGTATTCCAGTTACATAGGATAGGGGATAACTATTGGATATTAGGGGTCCTACTGCTGGGCACACCACCAATCACCAGAACTGGGACCCGTACCCCCTGCAGCCCCCCTAAAATGAACGAGTGGCCAGTCAGACATACATTTATATGAGAATTCCAGAGATAGCCGAGCGCTGTGCTAGGCAATCTCCCATAGAAATGAATGGAGCAGATGCCCGACCGGCCAATCCATTCATTTCAGGGGGCTACAGGGGGGAAGGGGCCCACGTACTTATGATCGTTGGGGGGGGGTCGCAGCTATTGCTGTTCTAGGATCCCACCAATCTAATAGTTATACCCTATCCTGTGGATAGGGGATAACAATGTAACCGGAATACCCCTTTAATAGTGTTAATCCTGCTAACAGATGCTCTTTAATTACTGCAGAGAATCCTATCCCTTCTCTGACCTTATTCAGCTAAAGAGGCCTAAGTAATCCAAGAACGGCAGAGACATGCTGCTGTGCAATCCCATGCGTAGCTGTAAGGCACCTTAATCCATACCATGCCCTCTCCTGTTTGGTGGCAAACGTCTATAAAGAAATATAATTTGCTGAACAGACACCTGGCCATAAAAAATATCCACTGTGATCACTGTTGTTAGAGAGGAGGAGCTGCCCCTATCGCCTATGGTCAGTGGTAGAAATGTCACCTAAGGCTACATGTAGATCTGCGGCAGGAGATTTAGTCATAGATCCCAGCAAAAATAAAGGACAAAACGCCATATGGAGCGGTATTTCGTCTGGCAAAGAGCCGGTACTCACATTGGAACCAGACAGACCCCATTATATTGAATGGGATCTGGAAGGCACTGGCAGTGTACGGCATATGCCAGATCCGCCGACTCCGCTATTCTGTTCCTATTCCAGAATAGAATACCGGAATCTAGGTGCAAGTGTGCACCTGGCCTTACATTGTAATCCTGTCCTCTGATGATGAGATGACTGCTCAAACCACCCCCAATGTACCCAGCACAAGCTCGAACAAAAATCTGTACAAAAAAAAGTGGTAACAGCTTATTATAAGGCTCAGTGGCCCGTTGTGAAAACTATAAAAATATTTAAGAATTTTATTTAGTTAGTACAGGCACGAGATAAGCCATTGCCAGACATATCCACAGAAAAAAGGATAACTGATTGGTCAATAGGGGTCTGACCACTCGGACCCTCACCCATGCTAAGAATGGGGGGGGGGGGCGGTTCCCCTGTCCTGATTGAGAGGCAGGTGGAGCATACTACGACCTCCTGCGGTATTCATTCTCTACTGCTGGAGATAGCTAAACTCAGCTATCCCCCGCAGTGCTACTCCATCAGGATGGGGTAACAGGATGCCCAATCTCTGGATTAGTGGGGTCCCATTGGTCGATCCCCACCAATCAAGTTGGTTATCTAACTTGGCATGCTTTGTGTTCATTCCATATACGACTAGATATACCAAATACCTGCCTCAATGACATCTCTGCACTACTCATTTGAAAAAATAAAACCCTTAAACTGGATCATATAGAAGTCAGAGAATTTCCATTTTCAGGGCCAAATAACCACAATATAGCATGAATACCACCAGCATTGACTGGGTCCGTTAAGCTAGGTGCAGGAAAGACATCACATCTGTCTCCCTGGTCCTATTTTCTGAGTACATTCTGGGATCACCAAACAGTGATCTAAAGTGATCATTTTCTCAGGAAAACTCCTAAAGGAAGTGGTCACCTCTACTATCCTGCCTTGCCATGGGCTGTCACTTCTGGGCTAGAAATCAGTGCTTTTACAGTACTGACATCACCCGGTCATCATCTTGCAGTGATGCAAGGGAGAGGAGTCCGATGAGACTTTGGCTCCATCCTCCCCATGACTGTCAGGTTTCTATCGTATGCGTAACATGAAAGAAACCTGCCAGTCATGGGCATGAGGCAGGGAAAGCGGAGTGGCAAGTTTCATCAGACTCATCTCCCAGCCCTGCGAGATTCACACTGTCAGAACTGTAAAAGCACTGAATTCTAGCCCATAAGTGACAGCGAGGGCAGCATAGTAGAGGTGACAGGTTCCCTTTAAAAAGAATCAGCTTACTTGCAGTTTACAACTAAAATAGAGGTGGGGAGAATCACATTCAGGACTTCATATATTAAAATCCAAAAATCCATAAAGTGCTGTAATTCTGGTCATTAAAGGGATTTTCCAGGTTCAGGATACTGGTGGCCTAGCCTCAAGACAAGTCGTCGGTCATGTCAGATCAGACCTGGGCTGTTTGAAGAGGCCATGGAGCTCGTGCTGCAAAACAGATATCGTGCAGGTCCCCATATAAACAAGGAAGACCCCACAGTGCAATGCGTCCAGTGATGGCGAACCTTTTACAGACAAAGTGCCTAAACTGCAACTAAAAACTCACTTATTTATCGCAAAGTGCCAACATGGCAATTTACCCTAAATACTACAGTCTAGTATACTATATCTTCAATGTACTTTATCATTTAGCTATGATAGCCTGCCTACATTCAGTGAGCTGCCTGTGCCGTTCACAGTACTCTGTGCGCTGATACACTTTAGACTTTCTCCAGGGAGTGGGTGCCCACAGAGAGGGCTCTGAGTGCCATAGGTTCCACCCGTGCCATAGGTTCGCCACCACTGGCCTAGGGAGAGGACAGATCTGCTACAGCCAGTAACTGATTGCAGTAGTCATACAACCCGGTGTCAGGACATCATCACTGCAGCAGGTGGTGGAGAAGGTGGCATTAGTATGAAAGTAGCAAGGAACAGGTGAAGAACATATAGCTTTTATTTTTTTAATTTTTCCCCCAACATGATTACTTATTTTAACGGTACTTTTTTTTCTGGGAAAACCCTTTAAATATTAAAGGGGTTGTCTAACTTCAGTAAGTGGCTTTTGTCATGTAAAGAAAGTTAATAGAAGGCACCTACTAATGTACTGTTATTATCCATATTGCTTCCTTTGCTGGCCGGATTCATTTTTCCATTACACTATACGCTGCTCGTTCCCATGGTTACGACCATCCGGTAATCCATCAGTGGTGGTCGTGCTTGCACAATATAGGACTAAGTGCAGAACACTCTGGTGGCCGGGACCATGGGAGCTTACACAGGCTGGTGTTTTTCCTACAGTGTGGTCGTAACCATGGAAACAAGCAGTGTATAATGTGATGGAAAAATGAATCCAGCCAGCAAAGGAGGCAATATGGACAATCACAATACATTAGTAAGTGCCTTGTATTAACTTTCTCTACATGATAAATGCCACTTGCTGTAGTGAGACAACCCCTTAATCTATTTTCATTGATTCCATAAAATATGCTCTCACCTGATAACGCTGTCCAGGCAGTTTATTTGTTGGTAAGAGTAGGGGGGCTGCTTTGCTGGCACCTGCTCACTCTGTGGGGGGCAGACAGCAACCCCTGAACCTTCACTATTGATGTCTTTACTGCAGCCATTCCCACTATGGCTGGCACCTGAGAGGAAAGAAAGTAACATACGTAAGGCCTAAGCAGACTAAATCATGATCTGTACCGCTGAAAGTGTTAGATCATGTTCTAGCAGGGAGCAGACTGTCCATCCGAGGTACCATGTTCTAACTCTCTGCAGAACACCTCATGGTACACATAGGCTCGGCTACATGAAGTGACACGGCTCATATGTTATTATTTCATGGTTCACAGATTAGAAATATAGATATCTGAAGGACCCCAATAGAGAACAGTTTAACGAGTCACTACACTATTCAAAATCTTCATATTTTGATTATTGTGACATATCAATTTTGTTTTAAAACAGCACAAGTCATAACTAAGGGTCTGAAGTGGTGACTCAAAACGTGTAGACGCCACTTGTCTTCTGTATTTGGCTTTAACTTATTTTATGGAAGCTGGAGTTCCTTGCTTTGACGCGTCATATTAAAGGTTTTGATTGGTGGGGGTCCAAGCAATCGCTTAGACATGGAGAAGGGCTCAATGGAGTATGGTCCCTTCTAGACATTCAGCAGCAAAGAGAGACTGCATTGAGCCAATTGCTTCCAGCTTCTTCGGTTAGATAACTGATTAAAGCCTTTGTTACAGTATGTCACTATGAAATTGCCCCCAGCTCCGACAATGCACCCTAGACCTGAAGACATGCATACTCTGAAACAAATGGAAACGTCATGCTGGTCCCAGTTGTTACCAACCACTGTCAGATAGATGGGGAGAATTCATCAAACTCTGCACTCTAGAATTCTGGCTATTAAGTCATAAAACAAGGCTTTTGCAACTTAGTTGGCCTTTTTGTGCTAAAAATGTGAACTTTTTTTGCATTTTTTACACCACTCATTCCAGTTTTAAAAAGTGGGCATGGTTAACTATGTTAATTAGTTTCGCTCCGGCTTTATGATTACGACTTAAAGGGCACATGCCAAGATTGATGTAAAAAATGGAGGGCTACTTTAGATGCCACTATGTCCTGAATGGTAGCAGCTAGAAACATGCATCTGGTCTTGTTTGAAAGCTGACATCCAATGTATGTATAGGGATGCTGTGAAAGCAGCTGAAAGTGAAAGTAAAAAGAGGTTTTACCCACGATTATTCCCGACCCAACAGTGATTTCTCCTCGCTTTCTCCATTTTGGTATTGTATGAAAACCTGGAATATCAGCTTTCAAACAAGACCAGTTGCTACCGTTCAGGAGATGCAGCATCTAAAGCAGCCCTCCCCCCTCCAGTTAGCTACTTTTCCCACTGCCCGAGCTGGATTCAGGCAAAATAGTTAGGTGGTTAAAGGGGTTCTCAAGGAATTAAAGAAAATGAAAATACTTAAATATTACTTCATGATAAATATATTCCCAAATACCTTACATTAGTTATAATGGCTTGTTTTGTCTGGGGAGCAATCATTAGGAGAAACGAAATGGCCGCTGTCCTATTAGTACACACGAAACCTGTCCTAATCATACAGGAGGACAAGTTACTTCACAACACTCTCATCCTCACAACCGCCTCATCCTCCTCTTTGCTCTACTTGTCAGGGATTATGATCCTGAATACAGATGATACGCTCTTCAGCTGAATCTCTGTAGGAATGAAGTTCATGAGCAGATGTAGCTGATGAGCAGCAGCACTTGTATGCAGTCTCCATTACCACAGCTCCACATTATCACAGTCTGTCCTGTCCATCCTCTTTGTACTTCATGTCTCCTCATGAACTCCATTCCCACAAAGATTCAGCTAAATATCATATTAAACTGTATTCGGGATCATAATCCCCGACATGTAGAGCAGAGGTGGATGAGGCAGCTCTTTACCTCAGTGTTGTGAAGTAACTTGTCCTCCTGCTGATTAGGACAGGTTTTGTGTGCACTAATAGGACCGCGGTCATTTTGTTTCTCCTATTCATTGCTCCCTAGACAAAATGAGCCATTATAACTAAGAAAAGGACAAACCGCAGGTGGCGCTATACAGATACATATGATTGAATAGCTCATTGGCTATACTAAATTTTTAACCCTTTTCGCTACCAGCGCCATACATGTATGCAGCTGGAGCAATAGGCAAACATGACCCCCGCTCGCAGCAGAGACCTGCCACTAATTACCACGACTGACAATAATGCCAATTGCGGTAATTAAAGCCTTTAGATGCTGTGATCAAGTGAGATCACGGCACCTAAAGTGTCAAAAACCCGGGAGTGTTACCGACATTACCTGCGGCTAATGGGTTTGCTGGTAACTCGTTTGAATGCCCTGGGTCTCGCTGAAGAGACCTAGAGTATTCAAACTGCAATTCTTATTTTGGACACCATAAGAAATGAGCAATAGACAGTAATAAAGTCATTTTAAAAATTTTAAAACGGAACATTTAAAAATAAAAAAGTTATGGCTCAAGGAAGATGGGGGAAGAAAAATTAAAATGCAAAAATGAAAAAACCTCCGGTAGTGAAAGGGTTAATTACATGCACAATTTCATAACTTTGGTGCCAAGTAGGACAACGCAGACTAAAGCAAAACTGACTTCAAATATCACCCCATGATAAATTCTCCCCATAGACTGGCACGGAGCTAACAGCAGAGAACGGAAACAAGCGGCTTGGAAGTGGTCAAGTAACCTCATTCTCCATGTGGTAATAGCAGGTGGAAAACCTCTAGATCACATGCCATGTCATTTCGTACCTGCTTCAGGGCTGCCCTCACCGCTCTGGTGACCTTTAACCTTCATATTGCTGGAGCCCAGATCTTTTGATCTAAGACCTGGATCTGTACCCTGCAAGAATATAGAAAGGATTATATAAAATCGGTACAATATGCAGCCATTACATCAGGTATAGATCAAAGTAGTCCACTTACACTAGGAGACGTGTAATCATAAGCGTATAGAGAAAATCGTGCTGTTCCCCAAGGCTACTTTCACACTAGAGTTTTTGCTGGCTCCGGCAGGGTTCAGCAAAAATGCCTACGTTACTGATAATACAACCATCGGTATTAGTTCTGAACGGATCCGGTTGTATTATCTTTAACATACCCATGACGGATCCATCATGAACTCCATTGAAAGTCAATGGGGGACGGATCAGTTTTCTATTGTGTCAGAGAAAATCCGTCTTGCTCCGCGAGCTGCGGTTTGCTCTCCGGTATGAGAACGGAATGCATTTTGGAGCATTCCGTTCTGTTCAGTTACGTTTTGTCCCTATTCATGGTCAATGAAGTATTTTTTCCGGTATTGAGACCCTATGACAGATCTCAATACCGGAAAATAGAAACGCTAGTGTGAAAGTAGCTTTAGGCAGCAAACTGATAACGTCACATTCAAAGTCTCGCCAACACACTCATTGATTCACTATCTGCTGGCAAATTGATTCCTCCGCTGTATTCTAGGAGGTAGCAAATTGGATGATCAATTCCCACATCCACATTTAAAACAGTGTGGTTCTTGCATGCGCTACTTTTCTTACATGACCTCCTTAGCTAGTCTCTATTTACTGATTACATATCCTCTGGATAGGTCATCAGTACTTGATTGGTGGTTGTGGACCCCTGCTGATCAGATTTTCAAGAAGGTAGCAGCGCTCACAGTAGCACCACGGCCTTTCTCGCGGCTTTTCTTAGGCCATGTGACCTCACATTCATTGGTCACATGGCCTACGCGCAGCTCAGCCCCATAGAAGTAAATACCAAGTACAGCCGGTACATAATGTTCGGCGCTGTGCTTGGTGAGCAGAGAGAAGGCTACTGCGAGTGCCACTCTCCTTAACCAGCCGATCAGTGAGGACCTCCACCGATCATACAATAGGGTTGAGCGAATTTTCAAGTTCGGCGTAAATGTTTGGGTTATCTAAGTTTTATGGTCGTAGCAGCGGAATCCATAACGGAATTCTTAGATAACCTGAACCTTGTACGCCGAACTTGAAAATTCGCTCAACCCTATTGTATGATCGGTGGAGGTCCTCACTGATCAGAAGTTCGCTCATCCCTAGTCATCTATACAAAAGTCTTGGAAAAGTCCTTTAACTTTGTGTTTTAGTAACTTCTTGCATTCTTCATGTAATAATTCTGGAGCCTCTTTTCTTATGACTCTATAATGTGCCACTATTATATTATTCATGCTAGCAATTATTAATGAATTACTAGTAGGTTGCAATGGACGTCCAGATGGGTGTCACCAGTTGGGGGGGTGTTCTGGTACAGTCTGACACCATCAACACCGATTGGTTAGTGTCAGACAACTGCAGGGATACACCCCAACTGGTAACACCCATCTGGACCTTCATTGCAAACTGCTAGTAATTCATTCATAACTTCTAGCAGGAAAAATGGAATGGTACATCATAGAGACATAAGAATAGATGCTCCTGAACTGTTATTACATGGGCAATACAAATAGTTATTAAAACAGATACGTCAGGAGTGATTACTCTTCGAGGAGTTTGTGCAAGCAGAAGACAGTTCTTACTAATAATATACAGGCAGCAGTGCATCTAACTCTGCACTTTAGGGTCCATTCACACATCCGCAAAACAAGGACATTTTGTGGACCGCACATGGCTGGCACTATGATAGAAATGCCTATTCTTGTCCGTGGCTGCGGACAAGAATAAGACATGCTCTATCTTTTCTGCGGGGCCACGGAATGGAAGTGTCGTCCGTGTGCTGTCCGCATCTTTTGCGGCCCCATTGAAATGAATGGGTCCGCACCCACTCCGCAAAATTGGGGAACGGAAGCGGACCCATTCATGTGGACGTGTGAATGGACCCTTATACAGAGGAATTCTCTGTCACGAGCCTTGGCGAGGTCGTGACTCGGTGGCTTCGCATGCTGTTGCCAGCGGCAAGGTTTTGTGGTCGCCGCACGTGTGGGCTGTGACTTGGTAGCCGCTGGCAACATGGTGGTTTTGCATGCCAGACACTTTCCCTTTAATTTGGTGGTTTCCCCATTTTGGTTTGTACGGGGTTAATGGTGTGCGCTAGGTGTGGCCTCAGGGCTCTTTATATTCTGGTGTGGTTTAGCCTGGGGTCAGTTTGTATGTTATTTAGCTTGGTGTAGGAGCTCTGTGTCTCCCTATCTGTGTGAGCCACCCTTGGTTGGCATTGAGGTCCTTAGTCAAGTCCAGCGTGGTGTCTGTGTGTTCCGCCTTATTCCCTTCCCCCACCTTGTGTGTTGGTTCTGGTGTGGAGGTATGTATGGTGGTTGTTCCGTGTAGGTGTGCCCTTGCCTGCATGGAACATTTACGTTCACACGTGTGGTTGTCTCCTCTGGAAGGGGGTTGCTTTCCCGGAGGGGTCTAAGCAAATACTAGACAGTGGGTTTCCTGCCCGGAGCCTCTGTGCATCTGGTGTCTGGGTGGAGGTCTGGGTAGATCTTGGCGTCTCCTGTCCATCTCGGCGGCGGTAGGTAAGTGTTGGTAACTTTAGGTGTTTGTTGCGGTGTTATACTTACCTGCCATTCGGATGTAGACCCTGTCTAGTTTGTGGTCAGCTGCTGGGCCTCTGGAGACACCTTTTCATCCGTGGTGTAGGATGAATAGGTGGTCTCTGACCAGTCACCATCCTTCAGGGCAATGCAGGGATGCCAGGGCTCCAGGTTGGAGGGTATGGGCCCCCTTACCATAGAAGGCGGCTCATACAGTCAGGAGTCTAGGGGCAGCTATAGGGACGCAATAGGAGGTGACCAGCTCCATGTTCCCTTCATCCTGGCCTAGTGGTTGCGGACATTGTACGGTGGGGGGTTTCCCCCACTCCCCACGGTTACATTCTCCATGATGGCTGCACAATATGATACGCATTACTACAGCAGTAATGAGTCAGCCTGTCTGTACACACCGGATACACACACACTGCATGCTGCAGTCATACATCGCACATGTATCAAACAAACTACTGCTCTCCGAACACCCACTCATCACAATACAGAATACTCCACTTCAAAATAGCACGCCCCACTGGTGGTGACGCACACAGCCTTTGCCATGCTTCAGGCTTGACGCACATTCATGCCCGTGGGCTGCTCACACTCCTGTCTACTCTATGCATGTATTATACTACACGCTGTCACTGGGAACAGAGCCCACATTCTGCTCTCTTCCCACACAAGGCGAGCGGGAGCACAGCACGTAATGGGGGAGCACAAAGTGGGGGCGTGCAGCAGCAAGACTGGGGAAGTCCTCTAGGCAGGATTAGCAGGTTCATTATAGCGATCTGCATTCTGTGGTGAGAAAAGGGATTATGGCCCAGACGAGGGGAACGACAATGCCCATGAAGACAAGTGAAGGGAGAAGACTGGAAATGAAGGGGGGAGTAAAACAGACAACCTGAATCACACCACTCATTCCACTTACACATTTCTCTTTAATGTCCTCATTGAGGTTCCCATTACTGTCGCTGGATGAGGCGCCACTCATTGGGTTTTCATGGGATCCATTGCTGCCCAAACTCCCATATCCACTGGAGCCGCTATTATGGACAGGCTGAGTGGAGACAAAGAATACGCATTAAGCAGTCATTCAGATATGAAGCCACCTGAAGATTTCTCTCAAACGGTTTACATTTCCATAAATGACGTACAATCGGCCTGGGATGGCCAGTGAACGACAGACTGACATAAAACAGCAGCATGTGCATTAGGGGGACAAGGGCAGTCATGAACGTTTTGCATTCCTACGACCCGAGAGTTGGTCACTACTGAAATGCATGCAGGATACCTGACCTATAATAATAATAGTATGTATTCCTTATTACTAGTAGAATGATAAAGGCGTATGTGCAGGCTGAAAACCTGTGAGCTAAATTTCAGACTGATACATTGTAGCAAACAGTCAGAGATGCGTGAGGGAGCGTACTGGCTAAATGTATCTATTGAGAGCAGGACTAGGTCTGTACAGGTCTCAGGGGCGGACTGGGCCGGGGGGCAGGTGGGGCAATTGCCCCCCGGGCCCCTCTGTTGCCTCTGTAAACGGGCCCCTCTGTAGTGCATGTGCCCTGCCGCGGCCCTGGTGACAAGTGGGGGCGGCCGGCGGCAGGGCACAGGGAGATGAACGCTTCCACTATGGAAGCGTTCATCTCCATAGTCATCTGCATCGCCGTCCTCAGGACGGCGATACAGATGACTGTGCTGCGGCAGAGCAGGGAGAGGCGTGTCCCCTCCCTGTTCCTCTGATAGGCTGCCAGCACTGGGCCGGCAGCCTATCAGAGGCTGGTGCAGGCGGCGCGATGACATCATCGCGCCGCCGGAGCGGTACAGCAAGGGACACAGGCCAGAAGAGGCCTGCATCGCATCGCTGGAGGTAAGTATAACTGTTATTTGTATGTTTGTTTTTTTGTGTTTTTGGGGGCTACTGGCACATAAGATAAGGTGGGGGGGGGGGCTACTGGCACATAGGATAAGGTGGGGGGCTACTGGCACATAAGATAAGGTGGGGGGGCTACTGGCACATAAGATAAGGTGGGGGGCTACTGGCACATAAGATAAGGTGGGGGGCTACTGGCACATAAGATAAGGTGGAGGAATCTACTGGCACATAAGGGGACGGCTGCTGCTGGCACATAAGAGGGACGGCTGCTACTGGCACATAAGGGGGACGGCTGCTACTGGCACATAAGGGGGACGGCTGCTACTGGCACATAAGGGGACGGCTGCTACTGGCACATAAGGGGACGGCTGCTACTGGCACATAAGGGGACGGCTGCTACTGGCACATAAGGGGACGGCTGCTACTGGCACATAAGGGGACGGCTGCTACTGGCACATAAGGGGACGGCTGCTACTGGCACATAAGGGGACGGCTGCTACTGGCACATAAGGGACGGCTGCTACTGGCACATAAGGGGGACGGCTGCTACTGGCACATAAGGGGGACGGCTGCTACTGGCACATAAGGGGGACGGCTGCTACTGGCACATAAGGGGGACGGCTGCTACTGGCACATAAGGGGGACGGCTGCTACTGGCACATAAGGGGGACGGCTGCTACTGGCACATAAGGGGGACGGCTGCTACTGGCACTTAAGGGGGACGGGTGCTACTGGCACATAAGGGGGACGGCTACTGGCACATAAGGGGGGGGGGGCTATAAGCGATGTGAGTGGCCAACATCTATCCTCTCCGCAATGCTCAGCCTCTTGTGACAGATCAGGAGAGCGGAGGAGTGGGGGCGGAGATAGCTGTCAATGCTGTCAAAGGAGGCTGTGCTCTCCTCCTGCAGCTCCCCGCCCAGCCTCTTGTGACAGCGAATCAGGAAGTAGAGGGGGGGGCTCAGTGGGCCTCTGGGTGTTACTTGCCCCCTGGGCCAAAAGTTGCCAGTCAGCCCCTGACAGGTCTTCAGTCTTAGGCTACATGCACACGACCGTAGTTTTTTGCTGTCTGCAAATCGGGATCCTCAAAAAAAAAAAAAAAACTGATGGCCCAGTAGTTTTTTTTGGAGGATATCTTTGTTTTCACAGATCCCTAGTAATAAATGCCTATCCTCTTTTTGCTGACCCATTGAAATGGATGGGTTTCTATCCTATCCGCAAAAAAACTGAAAGCGAAGCCGAGAAAAACAAATGTCGTGTGCATGAGGCCTTAAGCTGAGTTCACACTTCAGTCATTTCCATCAGTTATTGTGAGCCAAAACCAGTAGTGCAGCCTACACAGAGATAAGGTGTAATGGAAAGACCTGCACCCGTTCTGTGGTTTTGGCTCACAATAACTGGTAGAAATAACTGACCAGATAACTGAAGTGTGAACTTGGTCTTACACTGATATGTGGCCTGATTAATTCTGCCCCTGGCAGGCTTCCGTACACATGGCAAGCCTGGAGGCCTTTGTAAGGCCTCCCGCTGCCATGGAAACCATTGAGACCTTGCAATCGCATTGCAGGGACCGGATGAGTAAAAAAAAAAAAAATCACCTGCATGAGAAGCTGATGAATTTGTTCTGTGAGTTCCTGAACATCGGGCTGTAGTGAGCGATCCCCCGAGCGCTTGGGTGCCGTGAAAATGTCTTCATTAACAGGACCCCTTTTGTGAGGGGGAAAAAAGTGTACTAATCAGCAAGTCTGAAGATCCAATCTAGATACACACATTATAAGCACATATTATACACTTGCCACACTCACATCCGCACTGTGTGTCTTCCAATGATGAAAGACACTTTTCGACTCCAGGGGTTGACGAAGCTGGACCAGCTGGTGTCTATGGTGATGTACTCTCCATTTCTCGCACAAAATCGTATTGGAGAAAAGTCAAAAGGCTGTCCTCCATACTGCAGAACTAGAGAAGAACACAATCATGTGGAAGCGAGTTTTACTCCTTACTCTTCCTGTTATATGTAATAGTCACACAAACAGCGTAGGACAGTCCGCTCGGCTGTACCTGTAACCTGGTCACCTCTGGACGTCACACTGGGTGGGTATTCCAAAGTTAGAAAAGAAGGAGATGGAAAAACCCCTTTAAATCACTTCTAGTGATCATGACAATGTTGTAGATCTTCTGCTAAGTGAACCTAGATGCCTGCAGAAGGGTCTGTCTGGGAGTACAATACCGATGACCTATCACCAGGAAAGGTCATCAACATCTCAAGACGATAGTCCAACTCCTGACCCCGAGCAGCTGTCTGAAGAGGCTGTAGTGCTCCAGCATTGGCGGATTGGCAATAGACCGTACAGGGGAATTTCCCAGTGGGCCGATGCCTAGGGGGGCCACCTAAGCCCTCCTCATGGCCGACAGCCGGGTTCACAATAAACTGATTCTCTCTTACGCACTTGACCAGCAGCCACAAGTGCCCATCTGAATTCAACTGTATTGACATCTTCAGGACAGCGATGCAGTTGAATACTGTTGCATAGGTGGCAGTATTTTGTGCTGCACTGTGATATTTGCTTCATCTCAGGTATATTGCCCTGCACTATGGTATTGCTGTCCCTGCCTACTTCCGTTGTCCCTGCCTACATACGTTGACCCTACCTATCTATGTTGCCGCATCTTCTGTCAATTTGGATCCACCTGCAACATGGGGCCACTTTTACCAGTTTTTTTTCAGGGACATTTTTTGTTCCCAGTCCGCCCCTGTGTACAAAAAGCCATGTCAAATTGGAAGAAATACCGTTGCGTCATGGTATAAGCCTGGTTACTGGGTGAAAAGGTCACAAACACTCACAACATACATTAAAAAGGCTCTGGTGATTTGCAATCAAAAATCTATCCATCCCGTGTCTCGGTTGCATCACGCTGCGTGTAGTAACATAATCACATTCACAACCACAATGTGATCCTACAATAGTGTGACCAAAGAAATTGTGTAAAAGGGGATGTCTTACTTCAGTAAATGGCATTTATCATGTAGAGAAAGTTAATACAAGGCACTTACTAATGCATAAGAAAAAGCTCCGGCCTATGTGCACTCCCATGGTCCTGGCCACCAGAGAGGCTGGCGTTTTTTCCTATAGTATGGAGGCATGTCCACCGCTGATGCATTGCAGGGTGGTCATAACCCCTGGATACGAGCAGGGTATAATATGATGGGAAAAAAATGAATCAAGCACTACGAAGAATCACAATACATTAGTAAGTGCTTTGCATTTACTTTCCCTACACGATATTTGCTAAAGTTAGACAACCCCTTTAGGATGTTCAGTCACACCTGTATGACTTCCTTACTGCTTCTATGTACTGACGCTAGTTCATGTGTGCTTGAAATAGGGAAACTAGCCCTGGGTGAGACAGGCATTGATGGGGTAGACAAAGCTCTGTGCTATACGAATGACTCTTCTGCAGCAGTGCATCACCTGGAATGGACAGAATATATACGTACTCTTTTTGTGCACGGCTAGCATGAGGTGGCGATCACTTGGATGCAAATGCATAATAATAGGAGTGCCAATGAGGTCTTGAGGCAGGTAACCCAACAAGGGCACGGATCTGTGGAGAGCAAAGCACAAAGATGTGGATAAGGGTGCTTTCACATGACAATGTATTTTGTGGTCTGCAAAACGCGGCTACCATCTGTGTGCCATTCACATTTTTGTGCATCTATTAATCTCAATGGGTCCTTAGTCCATATTTGCAGCCAAGAAAAGGACATGGTCTGTCTCCGGAACAGACATGTGGATAGCACACAGAAGATGCAGTGTCCGTATTTTTCGGAGCTGCGTTTTACAGACTGCAAAGTACATGCGGTCATGTGAATGTTCCCTAAAGGGATGAAAGCAGACCAAGTTGGGACATAGGTTTCTGCGCTCCGCTCACCTTTCATCGACATCCTGGAACAAACAGCTTGGGGTGTGAGTGGTGGTGAAGATGCGTTTATCTGCCGGGATCCGAGGAGCTAAACAAAAAAGGAACACAATTTCCTCATCTTGCACAATGCACCTGACTAGCACAGCAGCTTTAATATAACACATAACCAGTGCAACTTACTAAAAATATCAGAGAGGTGTCCCTCGCTGCACATGGGGGAATAATACCGTCATGTGATGTTTTTTGCAAGGGGATATCTGGCAAAATGTCTCCAGGATCAAATTGGAAACATTGTGACGTGGAGGCCCCGCTGCTCCAGTATTAGCAGAGAGGAGCAACCAGATGGTAAATAGACACCCGACAATGATAAATGGGAACTACTCCTGCACTAACGCTCAAAGAGACGGCAGAGGCAAGTGCCATTACCAGGACTGTTTCCAGAAAAAAAAGATTATATAGAATAGATGGCAGGTTCTACCGCAATACTACTAATGTGAGTCACCGTGCTCCAACTGGCCGCTATACATACCTTCATAACCGGAGTGCACTCCCTCTGCAAATAGTACGCAGCACAGCTGCTCCACGGTGCTCTCCTCAGTCTGAACACGGATCGGATACGGTGTGAGGCGGAATGGCTGGTAAGAGATTTCTTTTCGAGACTCACGCCCACAACTGAAGAGACACGAAAAGGTGTAGAAAATACACGTGAACAAAAGTCGTCTATAGTCAAAAGATAAAACAACTGCCTTACAATAACATGGCAAAGCAAAAAAACTATTAGAAAATATTTCCAAATAGAATAAAAAAAAATTACAAAAGAAAAAAAATAAGTTTTTATTTGAGGAACAGCGCCACTCTTATCTGTGGGATCTGACTGTCATTACAGCTCAGCATTACAGCACAGTGTCCCCAGCATTATTTATTTCAATTTATTTCACTAAAAATTCTTAACATCTGCCAATATTTTCAGTGATAAATTTTGTACATCAAACTATTGCTTGATTTATATTTTAATCAAGAAATTTAGTGAAATAAAATTAAAATAAACTAATCCAGGGGGCCATAATCTTCACTTGATCCCAAGGGCCTACCCGCAGTATAGGCCGAAAATGAGACTGGTGGGATCTGACACCCCGCCAATCAGTTATTTCAGGCTGGCTCTGGCATCGGAAGTCAGCACCAGAACTACACAGCGCCATCCATCGTGTAGTGGATGAACCTGGTTACTGCAGCACTGCTCCCATTCATTTTAATGGACAGAACTGTTTAATTCCAGTTCCAACTTCTACCACTAAAGCTACTCTGCAACAGCTGATTGGTAGGGTGCGAGGTGTCGGACCCCCGCCATGAAATCTTGATGGCTTATCCACAGGATAGGCTATTAGTAGTAAGATCCTGGCCAAACCCCTTTCAACCCAGCACCAACAGAAGCCTCTGTTCATACACTGTCACAAGCTACGTCACCAGGACTATGTCATCAAGGGCAATGTTTCTATTCACTGAAAGTTAGCAGACATTTTGAAAACTGTGAGGAAGCAATACACGTTAGGCCGAGTTCATTTGTGTAATCATTTCTGGTTTTCTAGTCTGTCAAAGGAGAAAAAAACTGAAAATGACAGAACCGCATGAGCCACGCGATGGACACCGAATGGTGCGATGTAAATCATGGTGACATGAAGAATGGCGCCGTATCCTGGGGGACCCTCCAGCACAGATGTCAACATAGCCTGAATGTGAACGTCGGCCACAGCAACCAGTTCTGCTATAGACACCTTTTCTTTGCACCTCATGGATAAGAGATGTTCCAAGTAGAAGCAGTAGTGCAATCACCCAGAATAGGGCGTTTCATCATGGTCCTCAGGGGTTTAACTAGGCTAGCTCTATAGATTTACCAAAAGTCCCCTGAGGAATGGCTTTCGTGTCACCCTGCTGAGAAACCCATCAGGACACAACGGGTCTCCTTTAGGGGAATTAATGAATTAACCAAGTATAACTGTTTTTTCTACAACTAATAAAAGTTATGTTTTCAGTGGAGGAGGGGGCCGACTTCGCTCCTTCACAGTTCATCGTATGTTTAGCTATAGGCTATTCCTTACAGATTAGCAGCCTTGTTAGACCTATGCATCTGGTTTGTATTACAGGGTATTAACACCTTGTATTTATTACTGTATTCTACTTAGCAAAGGTGATTATTAGCCACCTATTGGTCTTTAAAAGGGTTGTTAAAGAATGGGGTAGGTGGGTTTGGCAAACCCTCTCTACTTGGCTGGATCTGTAAAGGGGAGCTTACTGACCTCCTTCCTGGCCCCTTCTCCCCCAGCCTGGGCTGCTCTGCTGGACTCTCTTGCTGTAAAAATCCAGTTTGACACGACCTGCAGCCAATCACTGGACATGGCGGAGATTGGATTCCCTTGTGTCACGTGACCATTCGTCACGAGTGGGTCGCCGCTGCGGCCAGTGATTGGCTGCAGACGCCTTCAAACCAGATGTTTACAGTGAGAGAGCCCAGAGGAGCATCTCAGGGCTGGAAGTGCCAGGAGGCAGGTACGTAAGCTTCCCTTTACAGGTCTGGCCCAAGTGAAAGGGGAGGGGGGAGGGGTCGCATCAATCTACTGTGTTGCGGCCACGCCACCATAGTGCAGCCCAGCTCTCATTCAAGAGCAGGCACTTACGCATGGCTCTGAATATTTTATATAGCCAATTATCGCTGGCTCAGAGAAGAGAAGCGCTCATGCTAGGTTGCCATCATGGGGAAGCCAGTTGCATCATATGATTTCACATGAAGATCCGTCCTGCGTTAAGCGTTTGTCCCTCCAGTGCTTATTATAACAGGGATCACCAGCCTCCAGCACACCAGCTGTGGTAAAACTAGGATTCCCAACATCCAGTATTGCTTAGCTGTTCTCAGAACTATCAGAGAAGTGAACGGAGCATGCTGGGAGTTATAGTTTCACAAAGGCTTTAGTGCCAGAGGTTGCCGACACCTGCATTATAAGACGGTGCTCTGATGGAGCTCCCTTGGTTGAAGTGGATGGGCTTATGTCTTTTTTCAACCATATTAACTATGATAAGTTCGCCATAGCTGTAAGACTCGGTTCACAATGGGAGTCATAAACCTGCGCCAGACTGGGCACATTAGGATGAGGATGATAAAAAGGAGCTACAAATCTGTATGCAGAATGAAGAAAATGAAAAAACAACAATGTTCTGACCCAAGATAAAGCAATTTACATGGTGAGGTATACCCCAGAAATAAAGACAGTGTTCAGATGAACGGCACACCTTCACAAGTCAGTATAAAACAGTCATTAAAGAGGTTATGCCATAAGTAATGTAAAAATGAAAAGCAGACATCATATAGTAGATATGAGGATAAATCTGCCAGCACTCGCCTGCTGCACACTGCACGGGACAGAACCAATTCCATGTTCAATGAGGCGAAGAATCTTAGCAGACGTGACTTAATGCTCATCAAGAATTTATTGCAAAGTAACAATATGTCCCATATTCCAGGACGCGTTTCGGCTAACCAGTTTTTTCAACAGGTGTTGGAAAAGGCTGGTTAGCCGAAATGCATCCTGGAATATGGAACATATTGTTATTTTGCAATAAATTCTTGATGAGCATTACGTTACGTCTGCTGGGATTCTTCGCTTCATCATATAGTAGATGACAACCTCTTTCTAACAAACCTCTTTCTAACTGTGCCGGAGGGCACCTATGGGGGCATTACCTCACATGGATCCAGAGATCTCCACAATCATTGCTCTGCTGTATTCCTTTCCCTGCAACTGTCCCAGCTTCTGACAGAAGAAATGTAAACTGAGCACGTGCGACCACCTCAGTGAGGGGGACAAAAATAATAAGGAAAAGAACACACCAGTAGTAGGCGCTATATAGATACATTTTATTTCCGTTTAGTGGCTATACAAAATTTTTAATTTCATGCAAATACACAAGTACTCAGATGCCGATGCTGGTTTGAAAAATGTAGACAATGTTTCATGGCACAACCCCTTTAAAGGGTATTCCCATTTGGGGTATGGCATATCGACAGGATATGCCATAAGTGTCTGACACCTCCAAGACCTGCTCCACGCCACACTCAGCCAGGAATAGAGGGGTGGTCCTGCATGTGTGGCTCCCTCTGTTCACTTAACTTCAAAAATAGTAGAGCGCCTTAGGCCCAGGCCTCTGGATAAATTTGATGCATCTCCTGGTAGTCCAGGAGTCAGAAATTCAAATATATATCAGCTATTAAGTATATAATTATAGTAAATATGTTGGGCTACCGGAGGCCACGCCTTCCCGCTAACCACACCCACATTTCCTTGCCATTTCTGAAACGTCACAAATGATGCCACAAATATGGCGTGCAGCTTAATCAAGGTTTACGAGATAAAAATGGCGTAACGAGCTTCATATAGCTGCCTTAATAGGACCCTTATGAGGTGATTAGAAAGGTTATCCAAGATGCACCGCGATCCCATGCGGCCAGTCTGGGAATACAATCTGCAGCGCAAGCACCAGTCTGATTCTCTTGCCAAACCACTTGTGACAGATTCAGACTTACACATGCGCTGTGGCTTTTAACCCCAGGCTGGAATCACGTTCCTAATGTAAGGCATGTGATCCCAGAAGTTGGGGCTGGGCAGGATGGCAGCACATCTCGGATAACCTCTTTAAAAGGTTTTTATTTTATTTTTTGCATTTTTCCCACTGCATCCACAAAGGGTCTTTATCAGCACATAAACCACGCAGCAAACGGCTGGGGTCTCAGATCAGGGGCCTCCTGCTGCAGGCCACATCTGCATTGGCTCCCCCAGCAGCAGCGCACATTCACCTGCACCCACGTCCTGAGCTCTTTGCTCAACCTTTCATCTTGTGACCGGTGATATGGTGATGGCAGGTGCAATAAAGTGATGTCAATGAGCCTGCTGTGGCGGGCCACCACCATTACACGGTGCCGGAGGGCACCTATGGGGGCATTACACTGTGCCGGAGGGCACCTATGGGGGCATTACACTGTGCCGGAGGGCACCTATGGGGGCATTACACTGTGCTGGCGGTACATCAGACTGTGGGGGGGGGGGGGGAACATAAGATATCGGGTACATATTTAATTTTGCTTTTAAAAAAAATAAAATAAAAAATACATACATAAAAAGTGAGAGCGAATGATTGATTAGGGGCCCCAGAAATGTCAAATTTGCTCATATGCATCCATAGTGAGATTAGTAACTGGGCAGAGCTGATCTGGGTATGCCAAGACTCTGCCATGCTGAGATGCACCCGTCAACCACACAATTTTGCTCCTACCTGTATTCTGCCGGAGAGAGACAGAAGTGATTGTACACCGCTTCTGTCTTCTCGGAGTTACTGGTGGTCTGATAACCAGGCATCCAACCTGCGTTGGCTAAACTGCAGAAGCTTTAAACCTAAAGCTACTTTCACATCTGCGCTTTCCGCTATTGAGACCCGTCATAGGATCTCAATAGTGGGGGGGGGGGGAGAAACGCTGCAGTTTTGTCCCCAAACGAAACAAAGTGCACCAGAATGCATTCCGTTCGGCTGCTTCCCAATCGCGGACAGCATAACGCTGCACCACAATGTGATACGGAACAAGACGGATCTGTCATGATTCACAATGAAAGTAAATGTTGGCGGATCCGTTTTCTCTGACAGGATCCGTCCCCCATTGACTTACAAAGGTTTTAGAGACTGATCCGTCTTGGTCATTTTAGAGATAATACAACCGGATCCGTTCATAACGGATGCAGCCGGTTGTATTATCATGACTGAAGCGGTTTCTTGCTGATCCATGACGGATGCAGCAAAAACGCTAGTGTGAAAGTAGCCCAAGTCACGCATTTACAGGCTAAATCACAATGATCAGAAAAATAGGGTAGAATATAGTCAAAGGACTATTAAACATTATTAAAAAGCAAATGCAAGAAAAAAACAAAAAAAACAAAAACAACGTTGTGCCAATTATGTAACAAACAACCCCCTTGGCACCAATGGCCGCTAATGAATCTGCCTGTGTCCGCCCTATTCTTTTTAGCTGCTATTAGAAGAAATTCCTCAGTGGTTGATACCTTTTAATTGCTAAATGAAAAGGTGATGACAATAAGCTGCTATTATACAGAGGACACAATATTTTTAGATGTAATTTGATATAATTGCCGAGTGGACCCGGCATAATAATATGTGCTAGGGAACAGGACACCAGGTGTAGCATTTACCAAGTCGGATCATTTGTCCTGAATTTTTTTTTTATTGGTCAAAATAAAAAAAAAAAATAATAATAAATCTTTAATGCTACTATAGCAATCATTGCTTGCAGGTATGGAGGCAGGGAAGCCCTTTCCCATCTCTTCTTATATCGGGACCTGCTGCATAGGGGACAATGTATGGTCTCCAAGCTACGCCCTGGTAACCTTATTCCGTCATTTTGCACCCAAAGATGACCAAGTGCTAGAACATTTTCTGCGCAGTCATTTATTATGTAAAACAACAGACAGAATCAAAGCGCTTCATCTGCATGTATTAAAACCTCAGCGACAACTCCTGGATTATGAATGAGGAGCTCATCTGATGGCAGGCGCCCTGTCTACAGCACATCGATCGGCTGCCTGCGAGCATCCATTGTTCACGCTGGCGGCCGAGTCATTCATGAGTCAGAAAAACTCATTCATGACAGTTCTGGACCATTCTTGATGATTACCCCGCAGTCCATATAAACAGCACACAACAGGATTAACCCCTGAGTACTGCAGGCATTCTGGGCCACCACGACCGCACAATTTTTAGCAACTTCTGCTTGTGCAGATTAAACGGGCACAGCTTTTATAATTTTTAACATGATTTTTGTGTCGTTTTCATAACAGATAGTGCTTAATTGTCTATATAAATTTTACAAATACGGCATTTAATTATTCTAGAATTTCCATTTTTCAGGCCATACATCCAGCCATCTGTTGTAGTTTAATTCCAGTGTGGTGCAGAAACACCGGAGAGAAATCAAGGCCAGAACTGATCCCATGGTTTTCTCTAAAACTAGTTCTGACATCCAATAAAGACGTATCAATGTCGCCCTGCTCAATGGTAGGGAAATGTCCCACATATAATGTTCTAAAACGCCACAGCACTCAGATCATAGTCAAGTCAGGACACGTGGACGCAGCCCCCATCCAGCAACGCTGCGCCCACATCTCCTGGCTCATTGCCCGTGAACAAGGTGCTGGGAGAGAACCGAAATTTGCCCATGTCTAATTTATGTAACTGGATGGATCAATAAAATTCTACTTTACATTTCAACTACAATTTGAGTGCCGTGGTGTTTTAGGACTTAGTTCTGGCGCCCTACAATGGACTCTCCTTCTATGGACAGAGTGGACAAAATCGTCATCCGCTACGTCTGAGTCCTGCATAACAGTAGTCAAACACAATGGGTTTTTTCTTGCCGTTTCAAATTTTTTTAAACTGCGATATATATATATATATTTTTTTCATTGTAAAGAGGAGCCCTAAATTAGGCGCCCGCTATTATTTTTCTTATTTGAAGGACTGTATTGAGACGGCCACACGTATAAAGAAGGCCACACGTATTAGACAATGGTCAGCCAAACCCATCAATTCAGCAGGACTGGAAGACCATCCAATTTGTATTTGATCATGGGTTGACCTTCATTCTGCCAATGTTGGAGGAAAAAATGATTTTGACATGCCCCTTCCTTTGTGCTGAAGGATAATGAGCTGCCACCACAGGTTCCTGGCAGGCATCTTCCTCCCCTTTCCCCAATCACAGCAAATGCACACTCGGCTGAATTCGGCATGTGAAGGAAATGCTGTAGTAATGTAAAACAATGGGCTGTATAGCAGGACGCTCTGGGACAAGTCGTTTACCTAGACAACGTACAGGATGACGCCACAATGTGAGTTGTTTTTCCACTCCATCTTTACACCCGATGCAGAGACCACCTGGTTGGTAAATGAGGTCTGGAACAGAATAAAGCCGCTGCTACATGTTCAGGCTTTTTGATGCAGTTTTTGAAGAAAAAAAAATAAAAATCAAGTGTAGATCATAACAGGAGAAAAAGTATTAAGGGCAGACATAACGTCTCCACTTTTTTCAATTCACTCCTGGTTTTGGCTTCAGAAACTACATCAAAAAACCTGAATGTCTGGCAGAACCCAAATACTGCCATGGATCAAACAGGTGGTTTATGAGACACAATTCTAAAGGCCTATCGATAAAATCTGCAGCACACCAGACGGCAGCATGACCCTGTTTGGCCTCTTGTGAGCCTAATAAGCCACGTTTTCTAATAGAAGCGTGCCACTATAATACATTTCCAAATCATATGCCAACTAGGTGATCCTATCAGCCATGGTAAAGGTGGGCTGGAGATATTTACACCAAAAACTGCCATAAAAGACTACTGTATACAAAGATCAAGCGGTCACGAATGGTAAGAAATGCCACGCCCCGAATAGGTAGTCAGCCGTCTATGTGCAGAACAAAGCACTTTATCAGCTGCAGTAAAAAGACCTAAGGGTGGTAGTCAAGGAGTCTATAATTATTGTGTTGGCTGAATTTACAAAGCCTTCTTCTGGGAACACAGTTAAGCAAATTAAGTCATTAGACTGCACTGCATAATAAAATTTATACAACTTTTTGGCCAGCTGACTGTTTAAGGAGTGTCTCTTCAGGCTATAAACTGAGTGACAGGAGCTGCAAAAACCGCAGAAAAACCAGCTTTAAAGGTGCATGCTGTTCTGACACTTTATTTTCCAAGAAGTTGTTCCTAGAAATGTTCTCAGAAGTACAGTACATGAATTTCGTAAGCATTTGACCTAGAAATGACAAGTAATGCTCTACCTTACATTAAAAAGGGCTGTCCAAGAAAGTTAAACTGAGCTTTCAAAAAAATATTTGATGTTAGAAACACATATCAATGGTTTTGACTGGTCGGATCCGAGAGGCGAGACTCCCACCGACCACTAGGTGGAGGAGAATTAAGTGCTCAAACAGCGTGCCCTTTCCTCACTGCTAGAGACGAGATTGGCCCACAGACTTCCTATTGAGTCCATCTCGCTTCCATCTTCTGCAGTTAAGAGAACGTGACCGCTGCAGCCAATCACTGACCTCAGCAGTAGATTACTTAACCCCTTAAGGACCGAAGGTTTTTTACTTTTTGAGTTTTCGTTTTGCGGTCCCTGCCTTCCCAGAGCCATAACTTTTTTATTTTTCGGTTCACATAGCCATATGAGGGCTTGTTTTTTGCGGGACAAGTTGTACTTTCCAATGCCACAATTTAATATTGCATATGATGTAGGGGGAAGCGGGGAAAAAATTCCAAATAGGGTGAAATTGCAAAAAAACAGCAATTCCACCACAGTTTTGCGGCTTTTTAAATTCCGACGTTCGATGTGCGATAAAACTGACTGGTTAATTTTACTCTACAGGTCAGTACAAATCGGCGATACCCTATATGTATAGGTTTTCTTGCGTTTTGATAGTGAAAAAAAATTCAAAAGTGGGAAAAAAATCTGTTTTACTTTTTTGTCACCATGTTTTGACCCCTATAACTTTTTGTAATTATATGTACAGAGCTGTATGAGGGCTCATTTTATGCGTCATAATCTTATCTTTTTATTGATACCATTTTGGGGTGTGTATGACTTTTTGATCACCTTTTATGTAATTTTTGTGGAAAATGAAGCGACCAAAAATGGCAAATCCGCCATTTGGACGCTTTTTTCCGTTTTGCTGTTTGACGTATGGGGAATATTTTTTTATATTTTTATACTATGGGCGTTTTTGCACATTGCGACACCCATGATGTGTATTTTTAAATTTTTTAGTTTTTAATTTTTATTTTAGCAAAAGGGGGGTGATTTGAACTTTTATGTTTTTTATTTTTATTTTTATTTTTTAACTTTTCATTTTTTTTTTTTTTTACACTTTTATATAGTTCCCATAGGGAACTATAACTTACAATCATCTGATTGCGATTTTCATACATTCCAATGCAATAGCATTGGAATATATGAAAAAAATCGCATATTTCCTATGAAGCCTATTACAGGCAAGGCTCCATAGGAAATACTATACAACAGCCTGGGTTTCATTCATAGAGACCCAGGCTACTACAGGCGTGCTCCGGCTCCTCCGATCGCCACACGGGGGAGCCGGAGCACAAACCGAAAGTAAAACTTTGTGCGCACTCAGATGCCGTGGTCAGGATTGACCACGGCATCTGAGGGGTTAAATGTCCGCGATCGGCATCGCTGTCGGTCGCGGACATTAGCCGCGGGTGTTTGCTACAGGAACCATGCGGACACCCGCGGCTAAGGCGCCCGCATGGAGCAGGAGCGGGCGCCATCTTTAAAGACCGGACAAAGGACGTACATGTACGTCCTGTGTCCTTAAGGGGTTAATTAAAATCTGTGCCTTCAGCCCTATGTAGACCTATTTGTCTCCACTTTCCTTTAGTCCCCTACTACTGGAGGTGGCCATGCACAATAGAGTAATGTTATCTGTAGCTTCAGTAGAATCAGCTGAACTTCAAAAGTGTATGCGAGTGTTAAGGCTCTCCCCCCAACAACAGACAAGGCCTTGAGGGGAGTAGCGTTGTTTCGATAACAAAATTTTGATTCGGTTTCGATACCATAAAAAAATATTGCGATACTCGATACCATGCAAAAATAAAAACACAAAAAAGCCTTTCGATTATTTAAACGTAAAACAAGTGTGAAAGTAGCCTAAGTGGCCTGTATTCTGTAAGTCAGTCACATTAACCCCATGTTGTCCATTATGTGAGATAGTACACTACTTTGGGGGTCACTTACTATTAATGTGAGGCACATGGGGTCCAGTCCAAATGTGCCCACCCAGCCCGACATTAAAAATAAGTGACCCTCATCATGTTTAAAACATGGCAGTGGCAAGATTGGGGTTAATGAGTCACATTAACCCCAATTTTGCTGGCAGCCTGATACAAATGTTTTTTGCCTGCCTTTATTTTGAGGCAGGCTAAGTACTCTAGGTGTGAGGTACCTTCTACGCTGACTGTTCAGGGCAAAGACTTTGGGGCTGGTGCTCGGACTGACAGTGAGCTGTGCACTCAGGTGGAGAAGGAGGATTCTGCCGCTGCTGCCGTTTGCCGAGCTCGCTAACTAAGCCGGCGCAGCAGTAACTTTATTACCTCCCCCGTCCCTCCTCCTGCTTTCATTAATAGCCAAACATTCATTGGCTGACCGTGGAAGTGGTGCGGGCAGCTTCAGAGCCCGCTCACTTCATTGGTCTCACAGCGGCCGCATCATAGGATGGAGGTATTCCCTCCCTTCTCTACTGTCTGCCGAGCGCGGCATGTGCCATTTTGTCATTTAAGAGGAGCGCAGTATAGTACCGAAAAAACAAACATCCTGACACCGAATCGATACTGGCATAAAAGTATTGATTGGGTATCGAAAGTTCGATACCCGAAACAACCCTAGAGGGGAGTGTGCAAATCACAGGGGAATGTTACAAAGCAGTGCTCAAATGATTCAGCCCCGCTGCCGGGTGCTCCAATGTATCATTTGCAAACGAATACAAATGCCAATATCCCTACAGCTGTTTAGCATACAGACAAAAGAAATGTATAGTTTTAATCAGCATGTTGAGCTCTACCAGGCAGTATGTCTGGTTTAATAGGATTGATCCTGGTGATACAGCTGCTTTAAGGGCACGTCCACACAGGCAAGTCAGTATCTGGTAGCAGCAAAATCTGCACCAAAAATATGAATACTGCGGGTTTGCCACGGATTTCTCCCTCCGCATTGCAAAAGGTGGAATCTACGGCATGTTAATTTACTTTTAAATCCGTGGGTCAAGTTGGTGCAGATTCCGTTAGGAATTTTTGTAAAATCTTACCCATTTGACTAGCTGTAAAATACACTGACAATACTTGCCACGCATACAACAATACAAAAAAAAAACTAAGTACCTAAGTACACCCCATAGCGGGGATATGGTTTTATAATACGCTCAGTTCAATTCAATTTCTAAGAAATCATAATTCTATGATAAGACACATATCCGGCCGCCAGAGGGGAACGCTACAGTGAATCCATAGGGAGGGAATTACAAGTGGATTAATGTATTTCTCACCAGTAGAACAGCATGGAAAAAACTGCTGTCATACACAGCATGAACCTCACAAGCAATTCTACCAAAAGAGGTGGTGCCTGCAGATTACAAATCTTTTTCTTACAACTCATTTTTAGCAGGAGCCGGAATGAGCAGAATTTCATTACAGCAGCCTCATTACAGGCAGTCAGTTCAACACACTGCCGGTAAGGAGGGCAACTAAAGTGATAACTGGAATGAGGGATCTACAATACCCTGAAAGATTATCAAAACTAGGGTTATTCACTTTAAAAAGACGATTGAGGGGAGATCTAATAACTATGTATAAATATATCAGGTGTCAGTACAGAGATCTCTCCCAGCATCTATTTATCCCCAGGACTGTGACGAAGGGACATCCTCTGCGTCTGGAGGAAAGAAGGTTTCTACACAAACATGGAAGAGGATTCTTTACGTTAAGAGCAGTGAGACTATGGAGCTCTCTGCCTGAGGAGGTGGTGATGGTAAATTCACTAAAGGAATTCAAGAGGGGCCTGGATGTATTTCTGGAGTGTAATAATATTACAGGTTATAGCTACTAGAGATGGGTCGTTGATCCAGGGAGTTATTCTGATTGGAGTCAGGAAGGATTTTTTTTCCTCTTAAGTGGGAAAAATTGGCTTCTACCTCACTTTTTTTTTTGCCTTCCTCTGGATCAACTTGCAGGATAACAGGCCGAACTGGATGGACAAATGTCTTTTTTTTGGCCTTATATATTATGTTACTATGTTATGTTAGATGCAAGCTAGTAAAACACATCCCTGCAATGCCCAAACCTACTGAGACAGGAGCAATCACCCATAGGAAAACCAGGCAACGCTAAATTCTCTAGACAGAAAGTCTGGGCCTGATCGTATACTCTCCAGCAGTCACCTAGCATTTAAGAGGGTCATCTGTGGCGACAAAATTGACAGCCTATCCTCACCATAGCGACAGTCTACAATCAGAGAAGATGTAGTGGCGGAGACAGTCCTATAACGTCAGGACAAAGAAGCGGGCAGCCACAGCCAGGAAGCAGGTAAGTAAAGCTTCCCTTTACAGGTCTGGCCAAGTGGAGAGGTTTGCCAAATCCCCACCCGCATTCTTCCACAAGCCCTTGAAAGTGGCTCCAAATCACAGATTCACTTTAACTTCGGCTTACCTGATACGGCAGTAAAATGACTTTTCTTCCAAACTATCCAAATACCCGGAATCTGAGGAAAGAATATGTGAAAAAAAAAAACAGTAAATAAATACTAAGAAATGACGTCAACCACCTCGAAGGCCTAATAATCAGGTTTGCCAAGACATGATACAGTATGGTGGAGACAAGCTATGCACTCGTCCTCAGATGAACTTTACACACGATTATGTCTACACTCAGGCATCTTTGCTGTACCACAATGAAATCAACCAGTCAAACAGCAAAGTATTACTTAACCCGGCCCCTGCTAGAACAATTTCCTACTAAATGTTGTATTAAAGGGGCATTCTAGCTTTATGTATATCTGGCAAACATAGGACATGTTAAAAATAGAAAATCAAAGGGTTTGTACAAAAAGAAAAAAAAAAAAAAAAAAAAAGAAAAAAAGAAAAAACACCCCCTTATCCATTGGAAAGGGGATAAGCATCTGATCGATGAGGGGGGGGGGGGGAAATCAGACTGATGGGGCCCCCACCAATCACAAATATGGAGGTCCTGAGTACCTCCAATAAATCAAGCAAACATGCTCATTGTTGCTCCATTCATTGTCTATGGGACTGTTGGAGGTAACTGACCGCTCGCTCTACACCGTGATCTCCAGCAGTCCCATAAAGAAAGAATGGAGCAGCAGCAGGGATGCTAGACTTCCGCTCTATTCATTCGAGGAACTTGAGACCCCCTTTCTCATGATCGCTGTCCCTGAGCACAGATCCCCGCCGATCAGGTGCTTATATATTTCTTGGTACAAACCCTCTGAATGCTCTAACCGGGCTCACATGCGCACCAACAGCAAACTTAGAGGTCAGAGAGGATCAGTCCCTTCTGCTGACGTGTCTCTGCCCAGAGAGAAGACAAATGGTCATGTCACACAAGGGGAACAGGCGATATCTGTTGCTGGCTGCCTGCAGCGATAACATTTCTGAGGATAGGTCATCAATAAAAAGATCTCAGAAAACCCCTTTAATCACAAACTAGTAGAGAAGGAGAGGACACTGCCTGTGTGGGCCTACAAGCGACAAATTTACACGTGTATAAAAAGGAGGAGAAAATAAGTAGAAAAGTTCACCCAGATGGAGTACATGACGCGTTTTCTCCCACTAGTGTCACTTACTCTACAACGTTCTTGTAACATACTCACTCCATTAGAATAGATTCCACTCTTTTCTAACCTTTACTTCTTGCCTCTTCTACCTTCCTGGTTTTTCTAGGTGGACTTGATGGCCCATTTCCCTGTATTTCTCTAGCTTTTGAAAGTGGTGGTTGCAAAGTTTTTTGTTTTATACTTCTAATCTTTATTGAATTTATCAATCCGTCTCTCATTGACTTTCAATGGAGTTCATGGCAGATCCGTCTTGGCTATGTTACAGATAATACAAACAGATCCATTCATGATGGATGCATGCGGTTGTATTATTGTAACGGATCCGTTTTTGCAGATGCATGACGGATGTGCCCATAACGCGAGTGTGAAAGTAGCCTTAGACACACGTCTGTAGCCTCTGGTCCATTTTAGTGGTGAGCTGCTCTACGCAGCACATAGGTCCACCCTCGTGCACCTTCATAACTGGCATTCACCTCTCAGATCAATGGCACCTGGTGCTCCACCGTTTCTACAGGGCTTTTTTACATTAGGGCCATTTGTCCACTCGCCATAGACTTTCACAACAGCAGCACTTGAACTGTTCACAATCTGCGCCGTTTCAGAAATACTTCCACCCTTAGCCCAAAAGCCAATAACCTCCCTTTTAGATACTCTGATAATTTGCCCCTTCAACCCATGACTGCAGAGGGATGTGTGTGCAGACAGCCTATCACACATCTTATATAACCACCAAGCCAGCCCATGACACATGACTTCCTTTATGAGCTACATGCTGCCAACTTTGGAAGTAGTCATAATAATGTGACTTGACCTACCTATCTATCTATCTATCTATCTATCTATCTATCCATCCATCTATAAAATATACACACACACGGCTCAAAAAAATAAAGGGAACAGTTAAACAACACACTGTAACACCAAGTCAATCACACTTCTGTGAAATCAACCTGTCCAGTTATGAAGCAACACCGATTGTGAATCAATTTCTCCTACTGTTGTGCAAATTGAACAGACAACAGGTAGAAATGAAAGGCAATTAGCAAGACAACCCCTATAAAACAGTGGTTCTGCAGGTGGTGACCATTTCTCTGTTCTCATCCTTTTTGGCTTTTTTGGTCACTTTTGCATTTTGTCATTGCTCTCAACCCTGGAGGTAGCATGAGGCGGTGTCTACAACCCACAGAAGTTGCTCAGGTAGTGCAGCTTATCCAGGATGGCACATCACTGCGATCTGTGGCAAGAAGGTTAGCAGTGTCTGTCAGCACAGTGTCCAGAGCATGGAGCAGATACCAGGAGACAGGCCAGTACACCAGGAGAAGTGGAGGGGACCGTAGGAGGGCAACAACCCAGCAGCAGGACCTGTACCTCCTCCTTTGTGCAAGGAGAAGCAGTGCCAGAGCCCTGCAAAATGACCTCCAGCAGGCCACTAATATCCATGTGTCTGCTCAAACTGTCAGAAACAGACTCCATAAGGACCTGACGTCCACAAGTCTGGTGTTGAGCTTATAGCCCAACACCGTCCAAGGCAATTGGCATTTGCCAGAGAACACAATGATTGGCAGATTCGACATTGGCGTCCTGTGCTCTTCACAAATGAGAGTAAGTTTGCACTGAGCACATGTGACAGACGTGACAGAGTCTGGAGACGCAGTGGAGAACGTTCTGCTGCCTGCAAAATTCTCCACCATGACTGGTTTGGCAGTGGGTCAGTAATGATGTGTGGCATGTGCAAGCCAGAGGTACCCTGACTGTCATGAGATCCCAAGACCCATTGTGAGACCATATGCAGGTGCAGTGCGCCCAGGGTTCCTTCTGCTGCATGACAATGCTAGGCCTCATGTGGCTGAAGCGTGTCAGCAGTTTCTACATGATGAAGGAATTGATGCTATTGACTGGCTTGCCCGTTCCCCAGACATGAATCCAATCGAGCACATCTGGGACATTATGTCTCGTTACATCCACCAACGCCACGTTGCACCACATACTGTCCAGGAGTTGACTGATGCTTTAATCCAGGTCTGGGAGGAGATGCCTCAGGAGAACATCCATCGCCTTATCAGGAGCATGCCCAGGTGTTGTAGGGAGGTCATACAGGCACGTGGAGGCCACACACACTACTGAGACTCATTTCCTTGTCTTCAGGCATTTCCACTGAAGTTGGATCAGCCTGAAATTTGATTTTCCACTTTGATTTTGAGCATTATTCCAAATCCAGACCTCCATGGGATATTAATTTTGATTTACATTAATAATTTTTATGTTTTATTGTTCTTAATGCCTTCTACTATGTGATGAATAAAGATTTGCAACTGGAATATTTCATTCCTTGAGATCCAGGATGTGGTATTTTAGCGTTCCTTTATTTTTTTGAGCAGTGTATGCTGCAGTTGGGCATCCAATGTGGTCCCATAAATACTCCATTCGTGATAAATCTGGTTAGGGGAAGGCCCCCTTGCTGTGTGTGGGGGCGAGCATTATCCTGCTGAAGGCATGATTACCTCTGCAGGATCTTTCATAACATTCTAAATCCACTGACATTAATATGGAGTTGGTCACCTCTTTGCAGCTAAAAGTTTCCACTCTTCTGGGAAGGATTTCTACTAGAATGTTGAGTGTCTGTGGGGATTTTACCATTCAAGAGCATTTGTGTGGTCAGACCTGATTTTGAACAAGAGGCCCTGGTTAACAGCCTCCGTTCTCATTCATCCAAAGATCTTTGATAGGGTTGAGATCAGGGCTCTGCGCGGCCAGTCAAAATCTTGCACACCACACTCACCCAACCATGCGTTTATCGACCTTGCTTTGTGCACTGGGACAGGGGGGCTTAAGAGGCGAGATGTGGTCCACAGCACAAAGTCAGCCGTACCTTCAGCAGCGCCCCTGGTAGTATGTACCTGGCCAGTGAGGAGGGCTCAGGTGGCCCTCTGGAGCATCCCTGTAGAGTCTATGGCCACTCCACCACTGCAAAATCATGAAGCTCCTAGCACACGTTTTTTTTGCTAGTGTTAAGGTCCGAAGCTCTGCAGTTACTGAACCAGCAGAGGGTGGTGACTTTTACGCACTATGTACCTCCTCGCTTTGTGACCTGCTCTGTAAACTTATGGTGACAAAGAGAAGCATTGGTTAGAGTTCATAGGGATGCTTTTTGTTCACAGAATTCTTAAGCTGCCAGAGGTGTCTGATAGTAGCGTAGTCCCCTCTTTCCATTCTGAACACATACAGCAGGGCAAGCACGTGTATGGGGGGAGAGGAGGTCAGAAGGAATAGATGTAGGCCAATTCAGCATTCAGCTGACAGTTATCTAATGTGTATCCCTAGCCTTTCTCAATGTGTTACAGCACAGTCTACAAGACGCAAGTCATTCTCCCATTAGTACATAGTCACCCATAGGTACACAGCTTTCTGCTAGTTGTAAAGGTCATGTGAGAAATGGACCATGATGTAGAATAATAAGTAAAAAAATTTAAAACTTGAGAAAATATCATAGGTTCTTGCACCAAGGGGCTGCAATGTCACTGAACGTCACGAAGCAACATAGATTATTCTGCTACATCGACCTGCTTGGCTGTTTCCATAAGCCCGGCACTTAATTCCATCTCGCCGTGGTTCTATTGTTATTACTGGGGGCATTAGAGTGGGCCCTACTTCTACTACTACTGGGGGGGAACTATGGTGGACTTTATTGCTACTGCGCCATTTAAGGCTTCGTTCACATCACCGTTCAGCCTTTCCGTTCTCCTGCTGCGTTTAGGAGCAGGAGAACGGAAAGGACGGAGAAGGCTCATAACTGAGCCGAACAGAGCCTAAGGACCCCATAGACGATAATGGGGTGCTTTCTCTGTCCTTTCCTTTCTCCTGCTCCTAAAACGGAGCAGAACGGAAAGGCTGAACTGTGATGTGAACGAAGCCTTAGAGGGTAGTTTTGTGCTAACCCGATTTGTTTAAATCAATAACTGAGTTCCCGATTGCCATTATTACAAGACTTTACTAGTCTCACGCGCACCCCTTAACTGTAAGTAGTGGCGCATGTAGGGGTTCGTTAATGAATGCAGTGCACGCAATAACTCCAGGTTCGGATTTGTTATGAAATACAGACTAAAAATGGCAGCCATCTTAGTATACTCTCAGCGGAGCTCATACAAAATAATACATGTATGGTGATCGGAAACTCAGAAATTGATCTAAACTAATCAGGTTCATCCAAAGCAGGACAAACCCGGGCATTAATAATACTGGGGGCACTATAGGCGGGTGTTACTTACGGGGCCCTACTGATACTGGGGGACTATAAGGGGAATTATAACTACTGGTGGGCATTAGTTATTATTTCTGGGGCACAACAGGGGACATTACTACTACTAAGGGAGATAATTATTAGTTTTTGTGGAACTTTTCTGGGCACCCTGGCACAGTATCAGCTTATCACAATTATTTTCGGGGGACACCGTTACAGCACTTAATGTCAGGGCACTATTTGCTGGGTGCAATATTTTGCAGGGCACTGTGTGGCAGCAATTATGGAAGGAGGTACTAGTATTTTGAGGGCGGAATATCTGTCTCTGTAGTAACCATCTGGTTTTAGTACTAAAGGCAAAAACGCATATAGGGATTAGCGATGAGCGAATCGACTTCGGATGTGTCATCCGAAGTCGATTCGCTCATCCCTAATAGGAATCATAGAAAGAGGCTAAAGAACCAAACAAGTCTGTAGTGCCACTCCATACAGAACTGAACTGCAAATTAGATACTTTTCTTTAACTTGAGGAACGTATCTAACGTTCTGTTTTTCTTACCAGCTCCATTGCACATGCTCCATGATGGCAGCCTGTAGGGAGTAGTTGAGCTGTAGAACACACTAACATCCTGTGGCGCAAGGAGCTCCACAAAGCGAACTTGCGAGAACAGGTCTGCACTGCAGCGCAACACGATTGCTGCCTGCTCCGAAATGTACAATATCCGCCCAGTTACTAGGGAAACTGCCACAGCAAATACATCCTGTGTGTAAAGAAATGCAGAACATTAGGGGCCGTCCGGCAGCAGCCTCAGCCAAAACAAGCTTGAAGACTGCAGACATTCATCACTTTTTCCACATTCTTCTTCTGAGAGTGGACATTCCAGTCTTCTCTACTCAAATGCTATGTCCCCTTTAACTCATTAAAGGGGTACCACTTCAATTACAATGTAATAGAAAAGGAGTTTCCTGCAGATCCTTGCCCCCCCCCCTCTTCTCCAAGGTTACAGATGATCGCGGGTAGTACAAGCCACGAGAAGCTTACCATCAGAAGACCTGTCTAACAAAAAGGGATTATCATAAGCTTACACGTAGTTACGCTATTTTGATTGTCTATAAAACTGTTTGTCAAGCCTTTATTAAGTAATGGCCTATTCTCAACATAGGCCATCACTAGCTGACTGGCAGAGGTCAGACACCCCGCACCCCCTCAGCTGTCCGGGTGTAGCTCTGTCACCAGAAGTCAGCACCGGAACCAGAACTACACCTGCCACTTCTCTTCTGGCGACGGAGGTAGACCCAAACAGATGATCAGGTGAGGGGTTGTCCGACCCAGGACTATCAGCTACTGATGGCTTGAGTTGAGAACAGGCCATTACTTAATAAAGGCTGGACAACCCCTTTAAATGGCGTTTATAGGGGGCAAACACATCGGGTAGCTAAATATCAAAACCATATACACTGTATACAAGTAGGTAAATCAGCAGCGCTATAAGTTTATCAAGCCTTGAACTTTCTAATGCTTTTCTCACCATATTATTCTTTGTGAACTCCGAGGTGATGTTAGCGATCTCCTGCACGGTGTAGCACGACAGATCCTGGCCGATCGGGTGCTCATTATTAACCATCAGCAGCTGATAGTATTCTTCATTTGCTGCAGAACACACCATACACATCAGCGCAATACTAAAAGGAACTGTACGTGCGGACGCTCTAATACATAGGATAGAAATATGCAAAATATATACATAGTATATAAAAAAGCTACATTTATTAAACTGCATTACAGTGAAGAAAAGCTCCTCAGGTCAAACTAAGACAACTGGATACTGATCTTGTAGAATGTGGAGATACACAATTTTAGTTAGATTGTGTGTATTGCAAAGTGGAGCCTCATTTTAATGGAGTTGGAGATACACGCACTGAAGAAGAAAAAAACGCACCAGGGAGTTGTTGGAATTAAATGAAACTTTCTATGTTTGAATGTAGTGATGATATATGTAAGTGATTAGAATTAGGGCTGCAACGATTACTCGATTGAATTGAGTAACTCAACACAAAAAAAAATTGTCATGTGACCATGGAGCGTGAGTAAAGCGCTTGCCATTACTCACGCTCCATGGTCACCCGCCAGCCCGCACCGCACTATATCCTGACACATTGTCAGGACATAGTGCACGTGTGACGTCAGCGCAGGGAGAAGATGGAGGAGCTGTGGAAGTGGCAAGTATTTTATTTCACTGGCGCTGGGGACATGGCTAGGAGGAAGGGATAGTGCCACTGGGGGACAGCTGATGAGTTTTTATAAAGAAAATCATTCTTTTAAATATTTTTTTGTACTTGATTAATCGTTGGATTAATCAGGAGAATACTCGATTACAATATTATGGTGAAATGATAAGTTTATTGGGGAAAGGCATTCAGGCTGCAGCTGGGCCTCTAGATCTCTCCGTTTACTCTCTGACAGGTCATAGGCCACTTTAGGCCCGTGGCCTAAAAGGATGCTAGTACCACAAATGACAGCACTACAATGTGCCACCTGTGCCAGACCACAATCTTCACAGGCCACAGGAGGCCTAATTTGCTTCTTTTTAAGTAGATTCAGGCTTAGGTATAATATACATTTTCTGGGGGCTCTGTAAACTATTAGGGGGCACGAAGTTGGGCACTGAGGTGGGGGGGGGGAGAGACACAATGTGAGTAATTATTGTGTGGAGGACACAGTGAGAACAATTATTGGCATTTTACAGCTGAAATGGGGCATTACTACTTTGCAGGGGACACAAATGGGGCAATATTACTTGTAGTATTCAGTCACAATGCTGTGGTAGTATTCATGGTGAGGCAGTATTATTTAGGACTTGTATAGTGGCATCACTGATAGTACAGGCCTTTGTACACAGTAATATTTGGTCCTGGTACAAGTAGATAACTTGGTAAATGGCTGCCGTATTATGTCTATTACACCTGCATGTTCGAATCCTTACTTGTCTGATGTATACACACACTTATATACAGGACGACATTTTGACTTTGTCATTGGTGACCAGGGTTCCCAAAGCTAAAATTTTGCACTGAGGCCCATGTAGTCATGCCTCGGTTTGCTGCCTTCAGATAGGAAAGCATAAGAGACACTAAAACATTAGGCTTAGCGCTATATCAAAAAGAATTGCACCATGCAATGCATGCACTGGGCCATACATATGTGAAGGTTCATACTCAGCTGCATTACCTTTCACTTGCTGGATGCAGTGCAGTGCATAACGCAATGAAGAAGTAGTGCTCGACTTGCCCCTCAGTCGCTTTTCAGGTGGGAGATAAGAGCGCAGGTCTTTGAGTATCTTTGATCAGTTCCTTCTGCGTTTTGGCTTTTGCCGGCTGCTCGCTGCTACAAAACACAATAAATGACGAGGACATCAGATTAACCATCAGTTGCTCAGGAACTTGGCAGCAGTTAAAGGGGTTGTCCAGCCATTGATATCGTTGACCCATCGTATCAGGCTAGGTCATCAATATCTGATTGGCGGAGATCCGACACCTGGCACCCCCGACGATCAGCTGTTTGAAGAGGAGGCGGCGCTCTACGCGAGTCTTTAAACTGCGCTTTGTTTTAGAAGCGCAGTGTCAAACAAGTACTCGCTCCATTCAAGTGACTGGAGCAAGTACTTGTAATTACACTACACCACTGCTCCACAGGAGACGAGACGTAGTGTAAAGTCCAGGAAGCGGCATTTGCATGGAGCGTCGCCTACTCATTAAACAGCTGATCGGCGGGGGTGCCAGGTGTCAGACCCCTGCCGATCCGACATTGATGACCTATCCTGACGATAGGTCATCAATATTAACGGTTGGACAATCCCTTTAGGGTTCATAGAAAGAATCATGACTAATGGGGGCTTACCTATAGCCACTAGTAGAGGGGTTGTGTTCAGAGTCTGCCATCATCAAAGGAAAGGCATCGGAGCTACAAGGAGGCGGCAGGCAATTAGAACAGCTGGAAAATAGAACAAAAAAACAATATAAAAATGTTAATACAGAAAGAGAACGTGAAATGCCTCGTTATACCTATTACAGCCATGAAAATTGGAAAAGGAATCTGATAGAATATATTTGCTTGTCAAATGTAATTTATGAAAGAGGAGAAAAAATAAATAAAATGACTAAATCTAGAATTTAAAATGCTCTCTTATATAAAACATGACAGAAGTAATGAACTGTGAATGCTTCCATCATTTACTTCCAGAGCTTACACTGCAAAAATTATAAAACTTGCATAGGACGTCAAAACAGCAAGTTCTAATGTACATGCCGCAGTACTTAATTCCTGTGGCATTAAGGGGTATTCGGGCTCATGGACATGGCCATATACGCTGCTGCAGCCAAGGACTAGCATCAGCGGTGAAGTGTCACTTAAAGGGCCACATGCCTGGATCTGTAAAGGGAGCTTACCTGCTGGCCTGGTCTGACATTGCCTGCAGCCAATCACTGGCCACGGAGGTGACCAGATCCCCCCCCCCCTTAAATCATGTGACCATTTGTCATGACGCAAGAGTTGCCAGTCAACGGCCTGTGATTGGCTGCAGGCAATGTTAAACCGGATGTTTACAGCAAGAGAGCCCAGCAGAGCTAGTGCTGGGAAGCAGGTAAGTAATCTTTCCTTTACAGGTCTGGCCAAGTGTGTGTGTGTGTGGGGGGGGGGGGGGGGGGGTCAAAAGCCCACCCATTCTTGCACAACCCCTTTAAGAGCACATCACAGCTGAAGCCAGTCACTGGATGTAGTGGTGTATGTGGCCATGTTGATGCACTGACAGGAAGAAAACAAGCTGGCACCAGAAGATGGACAAAAGAGAGCCTACCAGTGATAGTCAATATTTCCAGAAAATCCCTTTAACCACTTCAGCCCCCCTAGCTTAAACACCCTTAATGACCAGGCCACTTTTTACAATTCCGCACTACACTACTTTCACCGTTTATTGCTCCGTCATGCAACTTACCACCCAAATGAATTTTACCTCCTTTTCTTCTCACTAATAGAGCTTTCATTTGGTGGTATTTCATTGTTGCTGACATTTTTACTTTTTTGCTATTAATAAAAATTTAACGACATTTTTGCAAAAAATGACATTTTTCACTTTCTGTTGTAAAATTTTTCAAAAAAACTACATTTGTATGTAAAATTTTCTCTAAATTTATTGTTCTACATGTCTTTGATAAAAAAATCCAATAAGTGTATATTTATTGGTTTGGGTAAAAGTTATAGCGTTTACAAACCATGGTGCAAAAAGTGAATTTCGGCATTTTGAAGCAGCTCTGACTTTCTGAGCACCTGTCATGTTTCTTCAGGTGCTAGAATGCCAGGAAAGTATAAATACCCCCAAATCACACCATTTTAGATAGAAGACACCCCAAAGTATTCACGGAGGGGCATGGTGAGTTCATGTATGATTTCATTTTTTTCACAAGTTAGCGGAAAATGACACTTTCTGAGGAAAAAAAATATATAATAAAGTTTCCATTTCTGCTAACTTCTGGCAAAAAAAAAATCTCAGACGGGCTCACTATGCCCCTCTGTGAATACCTTGGGGTGTCTACTTTCCGAAATGGGGTCATTTGTGGGGTGTGTTTACTGTTCTGGCATTTTGGGCGGGCTAAATTGTGAGCAGCCATGTAAAACCTAAAGGTACTCGTTGGAATTTGGGCCCCTTTGTGCACCCAGGCTGCAAAAAGTGTCACTCATGTGGTATCGCCGTACTCAGGAGAAGTAGGGCAATGTGTTTTGGGGTGTATTTTTACATATACCCATGTTGGGTGAGAGAAATATCTCTGTAAACTGACAACTTTGTATAAAAAAATTAAAAAGTTGTCATTTACAGAGATATTTCTACACCCAGCATGTGTATATATAAAAATACACCCCAAAACACATTGCCCTACTTCTCCTGAGTACGGCGATACCACATGTGTGGAACTTTTTGCAGCCTGTGCGCAAAGGGCCCTAAAACCAATGAGTACCTTTAGTATTTCACAGGGCATTTTTACGCATTTGGATTCCAGACTTCTTCTCACGCTTTAGGGGCCCCTAAAATGCCAGGGCAGTATAAATACCTCACATGTGACCCCATTTTAGAAAGAAGACACCCCAAGGTATTCCGTGAGGGGTATGGTGAGTTCATGTAAAATGTTATTTTTGTCACAAGTTAGTGGAATATGAGACTTTGTAAAAACAAAATAAAAAAAAAAATATATATCAATTTCCGCTAACTTGTGCCAAAAAAAAATTTCTGTGAACTCGCCATGCCCCTCACAGAATACCTTGGGGTGTCTTCTTTCCACAATGGGGTCACTTGTGGGGTATTTATACTGCCCTGGCATTCTAGGGAACCTAAAGCGTGAGAATCCAAATGCGTAACAATGCCCTGTGAAATCCTAAAGGTACTCATTGGAATTAGGGCCCTTTGCGCATCTTGGCTGCAAAAAGTGTCACACATGGTATCGCCGTACTCAGGAGAAGTAGGGCAATGTGTTTTGGGGTGTATTTTTATATATTCCCATGCTGGGTGAGAGAAATATCTCTGTAAATGACAACTTTTTAAATTTTTTATTCAAAGTTGTCAATTTACAGAGATATTTCTCTCACCCAGCATGGGTATATGTAAAAATACACCCCAAAACACATTGCCCTACTTGTCCTGAGTACGGCGATACCACATAAGTGACACTTTTTGCAGCCAAGATGCACAAAGGCCCAAATTCCAATGAGTACCTTTTAGGAGGGCATTTTTACGCATTTTTCTTCTCGCACTTTAGGGCCCCTAAAATGCCAGGGCAGTATAAATACCCCACATGTGACCCCATTTTGGAAAGAAGACAGCCCAAGGTATTCCATGAGGGGCATGGCGAGTTGATAGAAAAAATTTTTGGCACAAGTTAGTGGAAATTGATTTTTATAGTTTTTCTCACAAAGTCTCCCTTTCCGCTAACTTTTGACAAAAGTTTAATTTTCATGGACTCACTATGCCCCTCAGCGAATACCTTGGGGTGTCTTCTTTCCAAAATGGGGTCACATGTGGGGTATTTATACTGTCCTGGCATTTTAGGGGCCCTAAAGCGTGAGAAGAAAATGCGTAAAAATGCCCTCCTAAAGTTACTCATTGGAATTTGGCCCTTTGCGCATCTTGGCTGCAAAAAGTGTCACACATGTGGTATCGCCGTACTCAGGAGAAGTAGGGCAATGTGTTTTGGGGTGTATTTTACATATACCCATACTGTGTGAGAGAAATATCTCTGTAAATTGACAACTTTGAATAAAAAAATTTAAAAAGTTGTCATTTACAGAGATATTTCTCACACAAAGTATGGGTATATATAAAAATACACCCCAAAACACATTGCCCTACTTCTCCTGAGTACGGCGATACCACATGTGTGCCACTTTTTGCAGCCAAGATGCAAAGGGCCCTAAAACCAATGAGTACCTTTAGGATTTCACAGGGCATTTTTACGCATTTGGATTCTCACGCTTTAGGACCCCTAAATGCCAGGGCAGTATAAATACCCACAAGTGACCCCATTGTGGATAGAAGACACCCAAGGTATTCCGTGAGGGGCATGGCGAGTTCACAGAAAAAAATTTTTGGCACAAGTTAGAGGAAATTGATTTTTATTTTTATTTTTACAAAGTCTCATATTCCACTAACTTGTGACAAAAAATAAAATTTTACATGAACTCGCCATACCCCTCACGGAATACCTTGGGGTGTCTTCTTTCTAAAATGGGGTCACATGTGAGGTGTTTGTACTGCCCTGGGATTTGAGGGGTCTCCGCAGTCATTACACGTATGGCCAGCATTAGGAGTTTCTGCGATTCTCCGTATATTGACCATACGGGTAATGAGATTTTTTTTTTCCGTTCAGCCGCTGCGCTGAAAAAAAAAAAAAATGAACGGCGCAGATTTTTTCATTCGCATCGATCAATGTGGATGAAAAAATCTCTGCCAAAATCAGTGACTGCGGTGCGGTGGGCTGGGCGCTAACTAACTGGCGGTGATAGGGGACCCTTATGCCCCATTCACACGTCCGCAATTCTGTTTGCGGAACGGAATTGCGGACCCATTCATTTCTATGGGGACAGACTTTGTCCCGCTCGGATCCGGAATTACGGATCCGCGCTTCCGGGTCTGCACTTCCGTTCCGCAAAAATATAGAACATGTCCTATTTTTGTCTGCAATTGCGGACAAGAAAAAGCATTTTCTATATAGTTCTGGCAATGTGCGGATCTGCAAAATGCAGAAAGCACATTGCCGGTGTCCGTGTTTTGAGGATCTGTGGATCCGCAGATCCGATCGCGGATCCGTGAAACCACGGATCCGCAAAACACATTTGGACGTCTGAATGGAGCCTTACAAGGGTGTGATCAATGACAGGGGGTGATCAGGGGTCTAGATGGGGTGATCAAGGGGTTAACAAGGGGTTAATAGGTGAGGGGGTGGGGGGGTTAGTGTAGTGTTTGGTGCAACTTTACATAGTTACCTGGTCCTCTGGTGGTCGATCCCAGCAAATGGGACCACCAGAGGACCAGGTAGCAGCTATATCAGACGCTGTTCACAAAACAGCGTCTGATATACTTGTTTGATGCGATTTATATCGCATCTACAGCCTGCCAGCGATGGATCATCGCTGGCAGGCTGTAGTTAAACTCCTGAGACGCCCGCTACTGTGAACGCGCGCGCGCGCGTTCACAGGAAATCTCGCGTCTCGCGAGATGACGCAGATCTGCGGCGCCCCAGAACAGCCCGACCGCCGCGAGAACGCAGTTGTGCGTTAGGCGGTCGGGAAGTGGTTAAGGACCTATGGTATGAGGACCACCTTATAAACTTGCATCTGAGGGACCAGAGTTGAAGGGGGAATTTATCATGCCCTGCACTCCAAAATTCTAGTTTTAAGAATTCGCAAAGTAAGGATGTTTGGATTTTTTTATTTATCTTTTTGCTCAATACCTTAGCAAAACATTGTATTTTTACACCATTCCAATCTTAAAAAGTGGGTGTGAAAGTGGGCATTGTCCGATTTAAAGCTGGGTCTACACAGAGATCTTGATGGTGTAGACCAGGGATGGGCAAACTGCGGCCCTCCAGCTGTTCTAAAACTACAATTCCCACCATGCCCTGCTGTAGGCTGATAGCTGTAAGCAGTCTTTGCATGCTGGGAGTTGTAGTTTTGCAACAGCTGGAGAGCCGCAGTTTGCCCATCCCTGGTGTAGACCGTCTGTTTAGCAGTGCAGCCATAGAACTGAATGGGGTCACAGCACGACTCACAAGTTGCTTCAAAACCAGAATTACAAAAAAAAAAACAAAAAAAAAAATGCTGGATTTTTTTTGTCATTCTAAGGCTCCATTCACACGACCGTATGTTGTCCGCAAAAAAACGGATCCGTGTCCGCAAAAAAACGGATTGCATTCCGTTTTTTTGCTGATCCATAGACTTCAATAGGACATGGCCCTATTGAAGTCTATGGATCAGCAAAAACGGAATGCAATCAGTTTATGCACGGATCCGTTTTTTTGCGGACAACATACGGTCATGTGAATGGAGCCTAAGGCTGCGGTAACTTGCAAGTAGCACTGCAACCCCATTAAGTTCAAAGGCTGCGATCCTTAGTCACGCGCTGGGAGTCTTGTCCAAGGCTGCATCGTAACGCGGCCTTAAGACAGATTTATCAACTGCTACTTTAAAAAAAAGTCACCATGAATGCTGCAATCTTACGCCAGTAACGTGCTGGTGTAATAAGTCCAGAATAGAGGATCTATAGCCCAACGTCCCTCTACCCTACAGTCTGCCTATGGAGGGTAGGCTAGAGATACAAGAGGCTGCTGTAAGGCCTCTTTCACACAAGCGTGTCCGGATTAGGTCCGGATGCGTTGCAGATGCGTTCAGTGAAAACTGTGCGATTTTGCAGGCAAAGCCATTCAGTTTTGCCTGCGATTGCGTTCAGTTTTTTCCGCGCGGGTGCAATGCGTTTTGATGCGTTTTTCACGCGCGTGATAAAAAAAACTGAAGGTTTACTAACAACATCTCCTAGCAACCATCAGTGAAAAACGCACGCACCCGCACTAGCTTGCGGATGCAATGAGTTTTTCACGCAGCCCCATTCACTTCTATGGGGCCAGGGCTGCGTGAAAAACGCAAAATATAGAACATGCTGCGTTTTTCACGCAACGCAGAACTGATGCATGAAAATAAACGCTCATGTACACAGACCCATTGAAATGAATGAGTCAGGATTCAGTGCAGATGCTATGCGTTCACGTCACGCATTACACCCGCGGAAAAGTCGCTCGTGTGAAAGGGGCCTAAATGGTGGCTATGTTTGGTCTCCAGACAACTAGACTGCAAACTGACAAGACTGCCGACTGTACAAAGCGCTTACAGAAAACTATGTTCTCCAACTTCTGACTATGCCCAGCCACCAGTAGAGGGTGCATGGGAGCTTACACTGAATGCAATAATAGCACTGTATGCAGTAAGCTCCCTCTAGTGGTGACTGCAGGCATACAAAATTCCCTGTTTTATTATGTGATTTCTCCTTCAGACATACCCAGCACAAATAAAACCAACAGGACCCCTGTAGCTCTGAGCCCTCACTACTTCCTTCCATGACGCTGAAGGGGACAGGACATCTTCTATGCTAGGCAGGAGTTAATGGGGACAGTACTCCGAGCCACAATACATCACAATCCTGTAATTCCTGCACAATGAAATATTCCCTTTCCTACAAGTCACCCCAGTCTTTCCACACAACGTGGGGTAATCCATGTTCACTGGAAACACTGGAGCTCTATACATTATAAGCTTATACATTTTAACATGAAGCAAAACTCAAGGGCATAGAAACACGTGCAAAACTGTTCTACATATATAAAGCCGGCCAAGACAGATAAAGCACCTTACATAGCTAACCTATTTTCACGTGTTCTTAATAACCTGTACATTACGGCCATTCCGGCTGTTTCAGCTTTATCATCTTCATTTTCTCATCTGCAATTTGAGGTGTAAGTAGAGTCTTATCAGCAGAGAAAGGAAAAGGTTATCATTCACAAATAGCAGCAAAGAACTAAAGATGTGGAGCTACATCTACAACATAACCACAATGTGCTTGCATTTTCATCTATCTGCCTAATAGCCTTCGGGGTCATTAGATATACGGGCAGCAGGCGCTTCTCAGTTTGAGATAAGAAGTTTTAGTGAATGGGAGGTGATGCTGCTACTACACTGTGTTCACTACTGAGCATGCGCAGCACAGGTTCGGGGCATTTTAACTAAGGGTCATAAAGCAGCATGAAGATACTTAGTATAAGGAACAGGAGAGGTGAGAACGGATTATCTATCACCACTAGTACACCCTGCTTATCGCTGTGTATACTATAAGGACTGGGGAAAACAGGAGAGGCGAGAACTGATTATCACCACTAGTACACCCTGCTTATCGCTGTGTATACTATAAGGACTGGGGAAAACAGGAGAGGCGAGAACTGATTATCACCACTAGTACACCCTGCTTATCACTGATTATATTATAAGGATCGGAGAGAACACAGGAGAGGTAAGGACTGATTCTCGATCTACATTAATACACTCCGCTTATTACTAGTATAGGGGAGAAATCAAGAGAGGCAAGAACTGATTATTTTATCACCACTGGAACATCCTGCTTATCGCTGTGTATACTATAAGGACTAGGGAAAACAGGAGAGATGAGAACTGATTATCTATCACCACTAGTACACCCTGCTTATCACTGATTATAGTATAAGGACAGGAGAGGTAAGAACTGATTATCTATCACCACTAGTACACCCTGAGTATCACTGTCTATAGTATAAGGACAAGGGAAAACACCGGAGAGGTAAGAACTGATTATCTATCACCACTAGAACATCCTGCTTATCACTGATTATAGTATAAGGACAGGAGAGAAGACAGGAGAGGCAAGAACTGATTATTTTATCACCACTGGAACATCCTGCTTATCGCTGTGTATACTATAAGGACAGGGGAAAACAGGAGAGGCGAGAACTGATTATCTATCACCACTAGTACACCCTGCTTATCACTGATTATAGTATAAGGACAGGAGAGGTAAGAACTGATTATCTATCATCACTACAACACCCTGCTTATCACTGTCTATAGTATAAGGGCAGGGGAAAACACAGGAGAGGTGAGAACTGATTATCTATCACCACTAGTACACCCTGCTTATCACTGATTATAGTATAAGGACAGGAGAGGTAAGAACTGATTATCTATCACCACTAGTACACCCTGAGTATCACTGTCTATAGTATAAGGACAGGGGAAAACACAGGAGAGGCGAGAACTGATTATCTATCACCACTAGAACATCCTTGCTTATCACTGATTATAGTATAAGGACAGGAGAGGTGAGAACTGATTATCTATCACCACTAGAACATCCTGCTTATCACTGATTATAGTATAAGGACAGGAGAGGTGAGAACTGATTATCTATCACCACTAGTACACCCTGCTTATCGCTGTGTATACTATAAGGACAGCCACTCTTGGTACGCTCGCTACGCTCCTCTTCTGCGCTGGGGAATCCAAGATGGCGCGGGTTCCGGGACTCGGCAAGCTCAAGTTCTCACGGTTCTCGCGAGAACTTGAGCTCCTTCTCCCTGGCTAAGAGCCGAGCGCTGCTATTGGATGCGCTCGCAGCCAGGGGGAGAGGAGAAACGCCCAGGCACGCCCACCAGAACATCCGAGGAGACGCCTACTATAACTTTCTGTGCCTCATTTGCATATGAGGCGCAGAACATATCGGGGACAAAGGCGGCCGAACAGGGGGTCATTTAAAAAAAAAATAATATAGTGAAGACTTCAGGGGCAGGTCCCCTAAAAGGTAATATAACCATTACACTTTTTTTTTTTTGGTGAAAGGTTTGGTGAAAGGTCCTCTTTAATATTGTGACAATTACGGATTTTGTGACTTTCAAAACTACAGTGAAAGCCCAAAATTCACAAAAGCTCTATTTTTTTGCAACTTTTTGAAGTGCAGAAATTCCAACACCTGATGACTCTCGGTCATTGGTTGCAAGTCGCACAAGACTTTGCTCTCATAGACCACAATGCAAGTCACGTGCAACTGCGACTTACGAGGGACTTTTCTGTGGCTTAGCTGTGCTTTTTTAGCCAAATAACAGCTTAAACAGCTTCATGTCAGCAAGTTGCAGACAAGTTGAACAAAGTTTTGTTACGCAACTCTGAGACTTGCTGTCATGCGACGTGTCACCGTGTAGGCCTAGCCTAAAGGGGCGACTCAGGATAGGCTATCACTATATGACTGACGGAGAGCCAACACTCTGCACCTCACCCTGATCAGCTGTTCTGCAGCAGCTCAAGTGCCAGAACTACACATTTCTGTGTATTGTAATAGTCGACAGAACTGTGCATTTTAAGCGGCAGAACTACTGCAGATCAGCTGATTGATGGGGGCGAGGCATGTCGGACCACACACTGGTCAGAAAGTGATGGCCTATCCTGGAATAGGGTACAGATATATATATATATATATATATGTTCCAGAGCTGGGGGTCACCAGGCTTTAGCAAACTTTTCAGTAAGGAGAAAGTCACAAAACTACCGTGACTGTAGATGCCATGATATTTAGATCAGAATAGGTGGGGGGGGATCTGCTTTCATAATAGACATGGAGTCAAGGCCATCACAAATAGATGTATTAGCGTCATTTATGCTTAATTATAGAACCTGGCAATACCTTATAACATTGCATTAACATGTGATCCCTGGAGCTGAAGTATTTCAGTGTGAAGGACGCCGCATTCTCCTGTTCGCATGGTGTCAGAAATGTTCTGTGCAAGAGCATCAGCCTTCATCAAAGCAAGCGGCATCCGAACGTCAGCAGAAAAACAACTCCATGAATGTCAGGGACAGATTATATCAGGGCTGGAGAATCAGATTGCTTATCATACTACCTGATAAACTTACCTGGGCACTGGTGAACCATCGAGGGACTTCAGGAGTGAGATGTGCAGCTGCTTAGAAGCCAAAACCTGCACCCAATGAACCTGGTATGAACTAAACCTGAGTTAGCTGGTGCCAACTGTGTCCTGCCTCCTAGTCCTCCCCAGGAAGAGGGACCTGAAAGATGATCCCCTATTTACTAATGTGAGGGCACCTAGATTCTGTGGAGTCATTTGGCACACCTAGGTTTAGAGAAATATTCTGCACCATGCCCATCAGAGGCATGGCTTATTGGGAAAGATGTGGTTCTGCTAGAAAGGGGACATGGACCAATATGCAACATGTTGCACCAAAATTGCGGCACAACTCTGCCAACCAATATATGTAGAGTTAAACAGAAGTATCTACCTCTGCACCCCATTTACTATCCAGTCTGAGCCCCTGTAATAAATCTGGTGCAGGTCTAGACTGCCTGTCTAAGTTTATGCCATCTATAGGATTAGTAAATCTGGCCATGCAAACACAAAAACTTTTAAAAGTTGTCTTGGCTCACCAGCTGATCGCCGGGGGGCCTGGCACAACTTTTCCTGCAGCTGCCATGTTTTATTTGGCGGTGTCTGTATAAAAGAACGTGCAAACTGTAGCAGATAACTACACCTACACTACAGGAGCTGTTTTGGCCAGCAGAGGGAACTTGCTTCAATATCCCATGGTATCATAGCAGGACAAGAAACTGTAACAACCCGTTGTCCCCCTTCTGTGGTCAGTAGTGCAGCGTTAGCAGTTATCCACATTTACCCCTTATTTATATCAGTAATGCAGAATTTGCTCCCCTGCACTGTCCAGTATAGCAGTGCTTCGTAATTATGTCGCCATAATGGTCGGTGATACCTGGATGGGTCACAGAGAGATTGAAGTCTGACGATGATCTCCTATTTGGCAGTGGTTGAGTAAGTGAACCAAAACAGGTGAACATGCCTTTTTGAATCTGGTCAAAAACTGGGTTTGTCCAGGATTAGAGAAAAAAAAAAAAAAAAAGGATCAACTTTTTTGTTCTAAAGCCCCACTTCTGTCCACAGGCTAGCTTTGGTCTTGCAGCTTAGCTTTATTCATTAAATATGGACTGAGCTACAATACCAAACCTCAAATGGTCAAGACTGGCACCAGTTCTAAGGAAAAAAATGACTTTTTGTGGAATCAAGAAATGGATTTTACATTTGTGGGGTAACGTATGCTCTGGGGTACAATAATGCGCAACCTTTAAGAGCAGAATAAATCTTTTTGTAAAGCACCAGTTTTGCACGTGTGATAGAAAAGTTGACCAAAGGAAATCCAACTGGGTGACCACACACACTTCTAAGCTAGCTCCACATCCATCTCCTACCTGTCCCGTGTATGCTCCTTTCCATTTTCATCCGAATCCATAGGTTCATTCCCAAGTACGTTACTGCTAGAGTCATTGCACGTTTCCATGTCCTCTTGGGAAGGTATGGCAGGATTTACAAAAACTTCCATGGAATTGTGCATCTGCAGATCTTCCGCCTGGTGGGACCTTGAGGTGGTAACTGGGGGAGTTGTCTCATATGTGTTATAGTCTTTCTGTATTACTGGGTCTATAATGTGACACGAGCTACAACCTCTACCTGAAGTCTCATTGACTTGAAAGCCTCCTTCATTTAATTGACCTTCAGCCTCCGATGGTAATGCAGTTACAGAATCCATTAGAGGTGGACTCGCAAAGTCTTTGGCCCCTTGCATGCTAGACATCACGTTTTGTGAAACTGGCCCCCGATTGTTCTTGCAATCCTGTGGAAAGGGGTCTCCCTGTGTATAAGAAAGGCTGGTATTACGGATTCCTGTACACACATGTTCATGGCTAGATAAAAATTCTGGCTGAGGGTGTACATTTTCTGGTACACGTGTCACCACCCCAGGGGGAACATGTTGACCTTGCAATGGGAGATCTTGCTGTTGAAAACCTTTGCTCTGGCTGGGCATTGCCTTAAACTAAAGGCCTCATCAGGTTTAGACAATGGAGAAATGCCTAATGAGAAAAATAAAAAAGGTGATTATTGAAATACAAAGCCTAGTAATTGTGCTGTCTAGTGACTGTCATACCATTTTAACATTATTAATCTACTTTAGTTTACAAAAATTGATCAATTTATTGCTTTAAACCATAGTGAAATGTTTTCTTGGACCTATGAAAACTTCATCGATTGGTAACCAGCAGATGACCTCTGATCTTCTTGGAAACCATTGTACTAAAAGCTGCTGACTGTATCTTGTAGGACTCTAATCTCTTACATCACTACCACAACGCTCACCTCCACCTCGTCGGCCACCATCACGCCCCTCCACCTCGTCGCCCACCATCACGCCCCTCCACCTCGTCGCCCACCATCACGCCCCCCCACCTCGTCGCCCACCATCACACCCCCCCACCTCGTCGCCCACCATCACGCCCCCCCCACCTCATCGCCCACCATCACGCCCCCCCACCTCGTCGCCCACCATCACGCCCCCACCTCGTCGCCCACCATCACACCCCCAACTCGTCGCCCACCATCACGCCCCCCCCACCTCATCGCCCACCATCACGCCCCCCCACCTCGTCTGTATAAAAATGAATAGGTCAACGTGCTATCTGCAAAGACAACATATCTCTCTCCTCCACCTCGTCACCCATCTCTTTTCTGATGTGTCCTCCCTTGTCCGTCCCCCACCCCACTGAATATTTGCTCATTTTTAAATGTAAAAAATTAAAGGGGTTCTCCAGTCTACAGATACTGATGATCCATTTTCTTAATGTAGATTGTAAGCCCTCACGGGCAGGGTTCTCTCTTCTTCTGTACCAGTCTGTAAATTGTCTTGTTCATGCTTTTTGTATGTATTATATATGTGCACCGCTTATCATATGTACAGCGCCAGGGAATGAATGGCGCTTTAATAATAAATAATAATAATCTTTCCCGAACACTGCAATGTTCTGTACCGTACATCCGGCAATAAGGTTTCATGCACACCTTCATGAACGGATCCGCAAAATATACCTTCCATGTGCATTCCGCATTTTTCTCACTCCCATCTAGAGAAATTGCTATTTTCATCCCCAATACAGACCAGAATAGGATGCGCTATATAATTTGCGCAATGGCCACATCGATAAGGATATGTGCTTGTCTGTAAACAATTGAATGGGTCAGGGGGCCATCTGCAGAAAAGCGTGCATAGCACACAGATGAAAAAGACGGTCGTGGGCACAAAGCCCAAGTTTTAAGGCCCCTTGCAGACAAGCGTGAGCGGATTAGGTCCGGATGCGTTCAGTGAAAACTGCGTGATTTCGCAAGCAAGTACATTCAGTTTTGTTTGCGATCGCGTTCAGTTGTTCAGTTTTTACCACGCGGGTGTAATGCAATTTAATGCATTTTGCATGCGCGTGATAAAAAATGGAATGTTTACAAACATTTCCTAGCACCCATCCGTGAAAAACGCATTGCATCCGCGCTCGCTTGCGGATGTGATTTTCACGCAGCCCAATTCATTTCTATGGGGTCAGCATTGCGTGAAAATCGCAGAATATAGAACATGCTGCGATGTTCACTCAACGCACAATTGATGTGTGAAAACCAACGCTCATGTACACAGACCCATTTAAATGAATGGGTCCGGGATCCGTGCGGGCGCAATGCGTTCGCATTACACATTACTCCCGCACGGAATACTCGCTCGTGTGAAAGGGGCTAAGAAGGAAAGTGGATTTCTACAATGTGTAAAGCAGGTCAAATTCCCACAAATACCCCCAGTGTCTGCGATAAAAGCCAGCTTCTTAGGGCTCATTCAGACGGCCGTATGCTGTCCGCAAAAAACGGACTACATTCCATTTTTTTGCTGATCCATAGACTTCAATAGGGCCATGTCCTGATTTTCACTGACAAGTATAGGACAGGTTTCATTTTTTTTTTTTGAGCCGTGCAACGGAAGAAAAGTGCCTCATAGAAGTGAATGGAACTGCATCTAAACCGCAAAAAAACGGATCCGCATTTCCGCGGACAGCATACGGCCGTCTGAATGAGCCCTCAGTCTTACACTGCTGAATTCCAGAAAATGAGAACCACCGAACACCCTGTCCCCAAGCTCGTGGCTGCAGATGTCCCTGAATATAACAGCTGTTGTGTAAGCAGGAGCGGCAACCTACATCCGAGTCCTGCCATCGCTCAGCTCTAAGGAGAAGCACAGAAGTCACATCACCCCGCCACCTCGCTCACAAACATGTTATATAAACCCGCTCCTATCTAGGCTATGCACCCATGTGACTGAAGCACACCAACGCCAGATCCCTTATAATCACATAAATTCTCTCTCCGCAGGGAAGCAGCAAGCCAAATTCTCAGCAGCCCGACGTTCCCATTAACCCCTGCAGCAACGGGCCTGTGTACGTTCAGGAATTTTCAGGGCACTTCTCACAGATGATGATAAAATTGCGGTCAAATAGTTCATCTAGATGTCTGTGTCATACGGGAGACTACATTTTTAGTCAAAAAGAGATTTACACCGATCAGCCATAACATTAAAACCACTGGCAAGGGAAGAGGCGTACGTTGATTATCGTGGCAATGGCGCCCGTCAATGGGGTAGGACATATCAGGCAGCTAAAGATCAGTTCTTGTTCCGATTTCCATCTAAATGGCAGGTCTTGTTGGGTGCTCCCAGTATGTAGTGGTTAGTACCTACCAAATGTGGTCCAAGGATGGACAACCAGAGGCCCAGCACCCAAGGTTCCTGAATGTGCTTAGAGGAGCTACTGTAGCACAAATTTCTTAAAGTTATGGAAGAAACGTGTCAGAGCGCACAGGACATCACAGCTTGCCGGGTATGGGGTTGTGTAGCCACAGACCAGTCTAAGGGTCCATGCAGACCCCTGCTCATCACCGAAAGCGCCTACAATGGAGAACATGCACGATATTATCAACGTGGCTGGAAATTCATGCCTGATCAGTGTACATGTGACTTATGGGTGACCCATCAGGCAATGGATTCACACGTCAGTGTTTAATCAGTTATTTCCATCAGTGATTCTGAGCCAAAACCAGGAATGGAGCCTCCACAGAGATAAGGTATAATGGAAAGATTTGGACCTGTTCTCTGTCTAAGCCTACATGCACACGACAGTGTTTTTTTGCGGCTTCCGTTCCGTTTTTTTTGCGGATCGGATGGTTTCCCATTGATTTCTATGGATCCGTTAAAAATGCGGATGCCTCTTCCGTTGCCTGTCCGCATTTTATGTCCGTATGGCATGTCCCATTCTTGTCCGCAAAAAACGGTTTGCGGACCCATAGAAGTCAATGGGTCCGCAAAAAATGCGGATGACCAACGGAAGCCATCCGTTTGTCATCCGCATCCGTTTTTTTTTTTGCGGATGATTGCTTGGAAACCAGGGCACTTGTACAGGTACTTTAAGAAACTGTTTCAAGCCTTCCGTTTTTTTGCGGATCCGCAAAAAAAACGGAAGACACACAGAAGCACAACCTACAAAATCTGCGGACACACGGAACGGATGTGGATGTGAAAAAAAAGGAAGACGGATCCGCGATTTGCGGACAGCAAAAAACAACTGTCGTGTGCATGTAGCCTAAAGCCTGGTTTTGGCTGAAAATCACTGATCAAACACTGACTGTGTGAATAAGGCATTAGGCTGCCTTCACAGTGTTTGGTCAGTGATTTCCATCAGTGATTGTGAGGCAAAACCAGGTGCCGTCAGAGACCCAGGACACGTACAAATCTTTCCATTAATGTGGAGGCTCCACTTCAGGTTTTGGCTCCCAATCACTGACCAAACACTAAAGCCTGTATTAGGCCTCATGCACACGACCGTTTTTTTATGCTGTCCGCAAAAAGGGGTTCCGTTGTTCAGTGATCCGTGTCCGTTTTTGCCTTCCGTTGTGTTTCCGTGTGTCTTCCGTTTTTTTTAGCGGACATGACCCAAAAGATTTTACCAAAAGACAGGCTGACAATGTTTCACAAGTGCCTGCCAAGGGATCCTCAAAAAAAACGGACACGGAACGCGGATGACACACGGATGGCCATCCGCATTTTTCACGGACCCATTGACTTGAATGGGTCCGTGAACCGTTTTTCACGGACAAGAATAGGACAGGTTATATTTTTTTGACGGACTGGAATCACGGACCACGGACGTGGAAGACAAACGGTGCATTTGCCGAGGTTTCCACGGACCCATAGAAAACCAATGGGTCCGCAGAAAATCACGAAAAACGGAGCAACGGACACGGAATCAAACAACGGTCGTGTGCATGAGGCTTTACACTGACAAGCCCCATTCACACTTACAGTGGATCCAGACATTTTCTGGAGTTTCCTGGAGCTGTATGTGTGAATGCAACATTCGCACTATCTGTCCCAGACTTTTTCTCCCCAGAGCCCTAATACTAAATCCGGGTTTTGTCCGAGTGAGCGCATGTGTGAAAACAGCAGTAAATGTTCCCGAAAATCACAGTGGCCATGCCCGACGTTCCCGATCCTTGCCTAGGGACCTGGAACATTTCCTCTGTAGTGAGAACGCACCCAACATGGAACATCTCCAGGGTGAAAAGGCCAACTCTGGTAAATCTCCGGACCTGATAATCCGGAAATATTCAGGAGTTTAGGTGTGAAAACAGCAGCAGATTTTCTGCGAGATGATCGCTAATGAGCATTCGTAGTAACGCTTGTCAACGATCATCTGGCAGTGTAATACCGCCGCCAATTACCCGATGAATGAGCTCGTTCAACGGGCAATGGAGATCTTTCGGCATTCTCAAACATTGCGATTTGCCGGCGGCAGATTGTGCTGTCTAATCACAATGCTGTGGAGGAGATCACTGCATGTAATAGCAGCGGTCTCCTCCGCTAGCAAGCGAGCGATTACCTGGAAGGAGCGCTTCCCTCCCGACAATTGCCTGCAGAATCAGGCTCGGTAATACAACCTTAGGCCCCTTTCACACGGGCGAGTTTTCCGCGCGGGTGCAATGCGTGAGGAGGTCGCATTGCACCCGCACTGAATTCAGGCCCATTCATTTCTATGGGGCTGTGCACATGAGCGGTGATTTTCGAGCATCACTTCTGCGTTGCGTGAAAATCGCAGCATGCTCTATATTGTGCGTTTTTCACGCAACGCAGGCCCCATAGAAGTGAATGGGGCTGCGGGAAAATCGCAAGCATCCGCAAGCAAGTGCGTATGCGTTGCGATTTTCCCACATGGTTGCTTAGCAACGGGACCCGATCTTTATTATTTTCCCTTATAACATGGTTATAAGGGGAAATAATAGCATTCTTAATAAAGAATGCATAGTAAAATGAAGAGGAAGGGGTTAAAAATAAAAAAGTTAACTTACCTTAGCGCGTAGTCGCGATCTGTCCTCTCTTTCCCTGCATCAGCTAACAACTAAAGGACCTGTGATGACGTCACATCACATGGTCCAATCACATGGTCCATCACCATGGTAAGATTAACCCCTTCCTCTTCATTTTACTATGCATTCTTTATTAAGAATGCTATTATTTCCCCTTATAACCATGTTAGAAGGGAAAATAATAAATTCTCCAGAAGACCCGAAACCGGACTTCAGTGATGAAGTCCGGCTTCGGGTCTGGGTACCAAACATGGCGATTTTTCTCACGTGAGTGCAAAACGCATTACAAACGTTTGCACCCGCGCGGGAAAAACGCGCATATTCCCGCAACGCACCTGCATCTTATCCGGGCGTCATACATGATGCCTGTGTGAAAGAGGCCCTAGGGTCCATTCACACGTCTGCAGAATGGGTCCGCATCAGTTCGCCATATTTGCGGAACGGGTGCGGACCCATTCATTTTCAATGGGGCCACATTTCCGGATCCGCACTTACGCAAAAAAATAGAACATGCCCTATTCTTGTCCACAATAGCTGACAAGAATAGGCAATTTCTATTATAGTGCAGACCATGGGCACATGGCCGGTGTCCGTGTTTTTGCGGAGCCTTAAGAGGGAGATTTATCAAACTGCTGCAAAGTAGAACTGGACTTAATTCCCCTTTTCAACCAATCAGATTCTACCTTTAATTTTGTAAAGGAGCTATGAAAAAATGAAAAGTGGAATCTGACTGGTTGCTATGAGGAGTGGAAAACTGTGTTCCGTCATGCTAGTGTGTGATGTGTATCACACATTGCAGCCAGATGCCTTCAGTGTTCATGAAGCAACATTATTTCTATGGAGAGCCATGAGAGAGAAAGAGACAGAGAGAAAGCAGGGATTTTTGCTAAACGGTGACTGACAAGTAATGATTGTGTGCACAAACCCACTGATATGAATGGATTCAGTCTGGATTGTTGTTCATTCACAAAATCACATTCAGATGGAAAACTCGCTCATGTGACAGACACCTTCTTCGGATAAAAGTGGCAGAATACATTCATTTCTCCTTCTAGGTATAGTATTCTTTGACGGCATATCCCTAGGATTGGGGCAGGTCCCAGACGTCTCCAGAACAGGTCACCCCTACCAGCGTTATTCTGAAAATAGCTACGAGCTTGAAGGGCTTATTTCAGAACTGCCTTCGCAATGAATGGAGGGCGTGCCACACATGCAGGATGCTCTCTCCTTCACTTTGGAGACCCCATTCTGTCTCTCAGAAGCGAGTCCCAGAGGTGGGATTTGTACCCATCTGTCATTTATAGCATATCCTTGCGATGCCTTCAGTGGCAAATCTGCACACAATCCAAAAATGTATCAGCATGCTGCAGATGTCATAATGGTATCTTAAAGGGGCTGTCTCACTTCAGCAAACGGCATTTGTGATGTAAAGAAAGTTAATACAAGCCACTTACTAATGTATTGCGATTGTCCATATTGCCTCCTTTGCTGGTTTGATTCATTTTAGGCTACATGCACACAACTGCAAACTGTGGATCCGCAAAACACGGAAGCCGATCCGTGTGCCTTCTGCAATTTGCGGAACGTAACGGGCGGCTCGTTATAGAGATGCCTATTCTTGTCCGCAAAATGGACAAGAATAGGACATGCTCTATTTCTTTTGCGGGGTCACAGAACGGAGCAACGGATGCGGACAGCCCACGGAGTGCTGTCCGCATCTTTTGCGACCCCATTGAAGTGAATGGGTCCGCACCCGAGCCGCAAAATATGCGGCTCGGACGCGGACCAAACATATGGTCGTGTGCATGAGGCCTTACTATAACATTAGATACTTTGAGTTTCCATGGTTACAACCACCCTGCAATCCATCAGCAGTGGCCATGCTTGGTGAAGTGACAACCCTTTTAACTATAAAAAAAAAAAAAAAAATAAAAATAAAAAACATAGAATGTAGTGTGATCAGCACTGCGCTGTCATTTTGTGCAGATTCCGCACCTCAAATGCGCACAAAATCTGCAACCTGTGAAATTGCCCTTAAAGGTTTCTGTATGACAAACAGAAAAACAAGGGTGCCACCAGACGCCCAATATGGAGGGGCTCCTCTGTAAGGTGTGCCTCCAGAGTCTGGGTCGGCTTGCATACTGTGCTCGGCATTCAGCTGAAAGGGACATTTGGGAGGAGCGATTGTTACGAGTCACTCTCGGTCCGAATAATGGTTGGCGTTGAGGAGCTGAAAGACCGGCCTTGCCTCCTAGTTTAACTGTTTATGGGCATCTTATGATATTTATGTGTGTTTTATTAAACCATGCCTAGTTTCTGGTAAGATAGGTAAGATTCAGGGGAAAAAAAATAAAATAAGATATGCTCTTTAGCCCTTTGGATGTGGATGTGACAGCTGGACCACAAAAAGACAGAAACGCATCAGTCTACTGTCAAACCCGTAGAAGAAGAGTGAGGGTCCCTGGGCAGAGTGACGTCATACACAGAGAGAACCCTGAGAACTCCTGCTTGTAACACGCGGACAAGTGGTGAAAGGTCTTCTCTGATGCCCTGCTTAGCACTCAGCGTCTCAGAAACCTGAAGCCACGTGTATTACATGCAAACTAAAATAGGTCAGTCGTCAAGAAAGTGTAAAGGAGCGCTCCGCTTCCTACCCCCATTCAACAATGCAATATCTTCCTGTGTATTTCCCCAGCCTAATTAAAAGGAGAGAAGAGTACCAGAGGGATAAATACAAAGACGTCAAGAGCGACAGCTACAGCGGATGATTCCTAAGAAGCCCATCCCTCCAGCATACAACCCAGAAAAAATTCCGGGGTCAGCCAATAGCAGGCCATAACAGGAACGAGCCTCCACAGCGTCACCCGCGATGCTAGGGAGGATCATCCCCATCACGGCCTGCTATCAGGTCAAAGTCAGTGTTATAGCTTGTGAATTCGGCATTTCAGTTGGCACAGTTTACAGGATCATTCATCATGATGTTTTGATGATGTCAAAGGCCAGGATAGGTCATCAATATTAGATCGGCAGGGGTCCGACAGCCGGCACCCCTGCCGATCAGCTGTTTGAAGAGAAGGCGCGTGCCGTGCCAGCGCTGCCTCCTCTTCATCGTTTACCTGCTCGCCGTCGCATCTTCAGCGGTGAGCATGTGTCATTAGACCTAAGCCGTTCTATTCATTTCAATGGGACTGCTCATTCCTATACAAGTATATACTACAGAGCCGTCCCATTGAAATGAATGGGATGTCTTGAGTGTAATTACACCTGCTCACCGCTGAAGATGCGACGGCGAGCAGGTAAACAATGAAGAGGAGGCAGCACTGGCACGGCGCACGCCTTCTCTTCAAACAGCTGATCGGCGGGGGTGCCGGCTGTCGGACCCCTGCCGATGTGATATTGATGACCTATTCCAAGGATAGGTCATTAATAAATGTCACTTGGACAACCCCTTTAACCATCCACCCTACAGTCTAGACCTGGCTCCCAGCTATTACTTTCTCTTTTGGGACCTGAATAAATTTCTCTGTAGGCAATGATTTCCTGATGATGCAGTCAAAGAGGTGGTAAAAGGGTTCCTGCCGCAGTAAGAAGTCTTCTTCTATTCTGAGGGCATCCAATCACTGGAGGCGGAATGGAATAAGTGTGCTGAAGTCAAGGAGGATTACATTGAAAATTAGTACTGTATTTTTTTTTCCAGACTACAAGACGCCCCGACTAAAAGACACACCTAGGATTTGGAGGAGGAAAATAAGAAAAATATTTTCCATCCGACCTCAGAGCAAACCTCTATGAGCCATTAGCCTCAGAACAGCCCCCCATAAGACTCAGATTGGACCCCCCCATCCCCAAATCAGCCCCCAAAAGACACGGAGCAGGCCCCCAATCAAACCCTATCAGGCTCGGATTGGACCCCCCCCCCAAGCCACAGAGCAACCCACATCAGACTATATCAGCCTCTGATCAGACCCCTACAGCCCTAATCATTCTCAGTAAGCACCCTCCAGCCCCCCCCCCAATCAGGTTCCAGATCAGATGTTTAAAACAAATGTATGTTATTATTATTAAGCTTATCTCGCTTTCTCCGAACGTCAGACTATAGGACGCATTTTGGGGGGAAATGCATCTTATAGAGCAAATTTGATTTCATACTCCGGTAGATAACGAATTGAACACCCCTTGTATATTCACTCAGATTCCAGATTCTACCCCTCAGTCCATCAGAGCCGATTAGTCAATAATGCCAGCCATAAAATATGTAATTTGTTTATATCACGCTAGAGACTAGCAGATATCTCGGCCAGCCCTTACAATCGCACACCTGCTCCGAGTAGCTGCGCAAGCACAGTGTGTCTCTACTTCTCAAGCAGTGACTGTGGATGCACCGCCACACTTCAGCAGCGGGTACAGGCCCTTGAGGGTGAAGAGCTCTTGCTGATGAGACTAATTGAGTCACTCATCTCTATATTGCACCATCATCTTCTGTAGTAAAAAGCAGGGGCTCATTCAGATGAACGATGTTCACATTTGGGTGGTGTGCAAGTGTAGAATGTAGAGCCCCCGGACTGAACACTGACATGGTCTATGGGCCAATCCACATGAGCGCGTTTCCCACCACCCAGCTGAAGAGAATGGTTCTACAAGAAAAATGGACAGTACACGGACGCCATGCACGTCCAGTCTGTTTAAAAGCTTGTTCGCGTCGCTCGTCTTTACCCGTCATATTACCAGTCTTTTTTTTAAAATGTCCTTTTGTGAGCGTAGTGTTCCTTCATATTCAAACCTCCCAGAGTCGTAGGTGACATTTTGGCGTACTGCAGCATGTATGGGCTCCTTGGTTTTTCAATGTGGGGTTAGATCCAATAATGGGTCCAAACGGAAGTTTGCTGTTCTGGACACGCCGTACCCTAATATAGCGGTAAAGTGTACATTAGACCCTATTACGCTATGCAATTTTACTGTGATGTCAGACGGGCCTGAGACGGTAGAACTGGGGCAGCTCACATGCCTATTACAGGGCGCAGGTGATAAGATAACAGCAGTACTGTCGTGTGAACAGCTTCACATTTGTACGTTCCATGGCCGCGGTGTACTACTGCCATTAAATATCAATTAGAGCAGAGATAACAAGCAGGACACGAGTCAAATATAATTATCCTAATTATCCTCGTCATCGGCGGCATGCAAAGCCAATCACCCACAAGGCACAAGGAACAGCGCCAGTAAAGGGAAAATAAAAGACCAATGCCAAATTCTGGGCAGCTGCCTAATGTCTATGGTGTCCTGTAATCCTGATCTTTAAGGGGTTGTCCAGCTTTACAACAATTTTCACCAACTATTTTAAGGCCGGACAACCCCTTTAATTATTCCTAAAGTTACTCCTTACAATCAGCTCTCAGTCCCCTGACTGTGTCGGGGAACCTCACCCGCCTCCATTCGCTTCAATGGGTGTGTGCTTCACTGCCCTGAACAGTGGGGGCAACGTAATGCAAGGGGGAAATTGTGCTGCATCCGCTTCATCCTCACGATTGGACCCCTGCCAAAAGGATAACCTATCCTAGTGATATACAACCAGAAAAAACACTTGTGTGTCCTACATGTCAGCACTCAGACCCCTACCGATTATGTCACAATTTGATGCATACGACATATCAAAATTTTACAGTGACCCTTTAATATCACCATCTACAGTAAATCACAGAACTACATTCTGCAGCACAATTCTCCCCATCAACACCTATTCCACAGGATAAAACCTTTATTCTACGGGATCGCTGCTCATTATCACAATTATGGTGACCGCCACTCTTTCCCCAGTAGCGGCCCTATCTGCTGGTATACTCCGAACGCCATGTGATAATGGACACCGGGGATAGGTAGTGGCTACGGCTTGCTTTACCAGCAGCCATACCACTTGGTGCTAGTTTCTGAGTAAGGCCTCATGCACACGGCCCTTGCTTGCAAACAACAGGTCTGCAATATGCGGGCACTGGCTGCGTGCTCCCCGCATCACGGAAGTGGACCCATTCACTTAAATGGGTCTGCAATCCGAAGCTGCGGTGCAGAACTGAGGCTTGGAACCCCACGGAAGCACTACGGTATTTCTGTCCATGCCTCCTCACTGCAAAAATGTTTTACTTGTTCTATTTTTTTTTTTACGGTGCGGACGGATCACGGACCCATCCAAGTTAAATGGGTCTCGATCTGTCCCGGCCGCCGTATGGATGTTGCCCGTGCATTGTGGACCGCAAACTGTGGTCCCCAATGCAAGAAAGGGCCGCACAACGGCCGTGTGCATGAGGCCTAAAGGAAGACAATACAACTGCAAGCTACCTGGAGAAAAGGGTGACGCAAGTACTACTGCAGGCGACAGTACACAGCCACGCTCTGCAAGGCAGAGTTCGGGTGGACGATATTTCTGTCCGGGTGCAGTCCGAGTTTCAGACGGCTCCCAGACTGAGCGCTCACGAGAGATCTTCCGGCAGAGAATCCCGGCATGCGTCATTCTGCTCAGATATTCCCACATGACTCATCACTCGTGTGAATGGGTCTGTGAGAAAAGCGTACCACACATATACTGAGTTTTTTATACTGATGATCTATCCTTAATGTCAGATCGCAGGGGTCCGACTTCCCGACACCCCCGCGATCACCTGTTTGAAGAGAATGCAACACGCAGCTGCGAGCAGTGTTACAGATCCTTCGCCCCATTCCCTCGAACGGGACAGAGCGTAACCAAAACTGCTCCTTCCCATTCAAGTGAAAGAAGCAGAGGAGATGTAACTGCACTGCCGACAGCGAAGAGAACACGGCGCTCATACAAGCACTGCATTGTCTTCAGACAGCTGATTGGCGGTGGTGCTGGGAGGGGTTAATGCACGCGCTGTGGACCACAAATAGCGCTCCGCAATGCACGGGCACTGGCCGGGTGCACTCTGTTTGCAAACCCATTGACTTAAACGGGTCCGCGATCCACAAACATAGGACACGTTCCATCTTCTTGCATGGCGGAGGCACAGACCCAAAAGCCCACTAAAACGCTTCGTAGTGCTTCCAATCCGTTCCCCCACTCTGTAAAACATAGGTAAAGTCTTATCCTTTGTTGTATCTTGTGGATTGCAGATCCATTCAAGTCAATGGGTCCGCATCACGGAGAGCACACGGCCAGTGCCCGTAAATTGAGGACACTGAGCCCTGATACTGATGATCAATATCAGAAAACGGACAACCCCTTTAAGAACTCGTCCGTGCTCAATGACCAGAACACAGACAAGTTTCTTTTTGTCAGTCTGGAAGTGGCTTTTAGTGTCTACAAAAGACTCACACTTATTAGGGAAACACATATTACGGTATTATCCCATATACACAATTGTACTGAGCTGATGAAGCTGACACAGCACATCTTTCTTTACCGCGTATACGCGCCATGTGCAGTGCACGACAGTGACATTTACCGTGCTTTGCCTCGTTGGCACAGAAAGCTGTGCCCGATGGCACTGGACAAGAGCCAAGTAAATATAAATTGCATTTACTATCTTCTGCAGGGAAGGAGGTGTTTGTTATAGACAGGCCTGGGACGCTGAAACCCTGCTGTATGACAGCGCGCTGCAGGAGAAGAGTTCCTTTTTAAGGGGTTTTAGGATAGACTATCAATGTCTCACCAGTGGAGGTCCAACCTCCAGAACCCCCACCAGTCCGCAGAATGGAGTGCCACAGCACCGGCTCTGTTTACAGTGACCGGGTGGATCAGTCATTCTGCTGATGAGCGGTGGTCCATGGGGGACAGACATACTGATCAAAAACTGATAGCTTTTCCTAAGGCTAGACGTCATCATGTTTGAACGGAGCGAAGCTGCAGTACCAAACACAGCCTGAGGAAAAGAGTGGCGCTGTTCTGGTCTAAACTAGTAATGCTTTTATACTCCCCTTAATTATATCAAAGAGTATTCTAGGAAGCATGACCACAGGACATACGGTACCTTGTCATAATAGCAACATTCTGCTGTATTTGAAAAGGCTCTTTAAAGGGGATGTCCAGCTTTCTGGACATTTTAAACATTTGCTAGCAGCATACTCCACCTTTTAAAAAAAAAATAATAATAATCATGCACCTCTTCTCCCCAGGTCGGTGCAGAAGTATTCCGGACGGATGTAGCCACGTGTGCCGCTGAAGCCAATGACCCGCCACAGCAGAGACGTGTCCCCAAGCAGCACGTCACTGGCTGCAGAAGTGCACGTGACCCTGTCCGTTTGAAGTTTACAGGTCGGGGACCAGAAGACCACTGAACAGAGCAGGGAGCCGTAACGGTGCGGAACAGATATGATTAGGGCAAGCTGCTAGTTAGGCCTCATGCACACGACCGTTGTTTTTTTCCGCGTCCATTCCGTTTTTTTTCACAGATAGGATGCTTCCCCATTCATTTCAATGGGTCCATGAAAAAATGCGGATGGTCAACCGTTTTTGTTCCGCATCCGTGGTCCGTGTACATTCCGTCAAAAAAATAGAGCATGTCCTATTTTTTTACGTTTGCGGACAAGGATAGGCATTATTACAATGGATCTGCCATAAAAACGGATCCGCCCAAAAAAAGGTCCGTCATCCGTTTTTTTTTTGGCGGACGCAAAATTTGCGGACGGAACGTCGTGTGCATGAGGCCTAAAAGTTAAAAATGTCCGAAATGCTGGACAACCCCTTTAAAGGGGTTGTCCAGCCATTTTTATGTGATGACCTACCCTCGGGATAGGCTATCTCTAGCTAATTGGGGCGGGTGTCCAGCGCGTCACACACCTGGCTCCATCACCAAAAGTCAGTGCCGGAACAACCCTGCACCATCAACATTGTGATTGACACAGAACAGCTGATCGGCGGGGGCGCAGGGTGCCGGACCCCCACAGCCAGCGATGGCCTATCAATAAAAAGGCTGGACTCTGTAGTTTCATGAAACATCGTGCTCTTGGAGACCTAGCGCTACTCTTAGTATTTCCTTAGGCTACTTTCAGACCAGTATTTTTGCCGGAACTGTCACGGATCAGCAAAAACGCTTCCGTCATGATAATACAACCGCCTGCATCTGTTATGAACGGATTCGGTTGTATTATCTCTAAAATAGCCAAGACGGATCCGTCTTTAAACCCATTGTATGTCAATGGGGGACAGATCCGTTTTCTTTTGTGTCAGAGAAAACGGATCCACAAACATTCACTTACATTGTGTGTCGTGACAGATCCGTCTTGTGCCGCACCACGCCGCGGACAGAAAAACGCTGCTTTTAGCACTTTTGTGCGAGTCATGGGAACGCAATGAAATGGAACGGAATGCATTCTGGTGACTCCGTTCCCTTCAGTTCAGGTTTGCCCCCATTGACAATGAATGTGGACAAAGCGGAAGTGTCTCCCCCCCACTATTGAGACCCTATGACGAATCTCAATAGCGGAAAGGAAAACGCTGATGTGAAAGTAGCCTTATCTTGGCGAGTTCAAGTAAAAAAAAGGGAGGGGGGGGGGGAGATTTATACTAGAAAGAAAATTCTAACGGTATTTATTTATCTCTTTGTAAATGTCATAAAGATTTAATAAACATTAATTAAACATAAAAAAAAGGCTGGACGCTCTGCAAAAAGCATCTGAACAACTAAATAATAGTTACTAATGCTTCAGTCTCTAGTACTAAAAATTATTATTCTTAGGGGACTGACATTGAGGCACAGGAAAGACTAGAGATACTCCTGCCCACACAGATGGTGGGACGGGACGGGTCTCAGTGGGATGGGACGGGTCTCAGTGGGGTGGGACGGGTCTCAGTGGGATGGGACGGGTCTCAGTGGGATGGGACGGGTCTCAGTGGGATGGGACGGGTCTCAGTGGGATGGGACGGGGGTGAATATCCTTTCGTATATTTCACATACGCGTGACCAAAGCATCCAATTTCTAGCCCAAGCCACTGTCTGGCCGATGAGGACCCGAAGCTTCCGGGTCCACTGCATGGCAACTGTGGTACTGGCGGATGAGGCGGGACGGCTCCTAGGCCACACAACCCCTTTAAAGGCCTCTGCGTTCTAAGAAACCTTCCTTAGAGCCCCTAAATGTGATAAAGTAATAAAACATATATCCAGCATGTGAGCGCTGCAGCCAATCGCTGCCCTCAGTGGTATAGGGCGTGAGAACATGGAGAGCAGTCATTGGCTGCAGCAGAGCATGTGACCATGCTGCACCAGATGTAAACAAGCCGTGGAGTCGAACACTGACACACCGGCAGCAGCGAGTATGCATCCTCAGAGAGGCGCCTGGCTATCGCTGACATGTCATTATTCCCAGAGAACCTCCTCAAATACAGGACACTACTGAGATAACGACTAATAGTAATGGGCAGTAATTAGAAAAATACTAATAAAGATTGAGCTGTAATAATAATAATAATAATAATAAATGGTAACGACTGGGAATAATAAGAGTAGCGATGATTGGTAACAATAGCAATAATAATAAATGGTCTCTGTAATAATAATGACCGGGAATAATAAGTAGTAATAATGATCACTGGTAACTGTAGTAGTAATATAATAATAATAGTAATAATAATTAATAATAATGACGACTGGGAATAATAAGTAGTAATAATGATGACTGGTAATAATAGTAATAAATGGTAACAAATAAGTGTAGTAATAATAATGACTGGTAACTGTAGTAGTAATATAATAATAATAATAATAATAATTAATAGCAGTAATAGCAAGGAATGGCAATATTAAGGGTATTAATAATGATGACTGGTAATAATAATGAATGGCAGCAATGATTAGTAAGATAATGAATGACAGTAATAACAGGTATTGTAATAATAATAATAACACCTGGTAATAATATTACAAGCAGTGGACAGTCGGATACTGAATGGCAGTAATATCAGGTATTGTAATAATAATAACCGTTAGCAGTAATAATAATAATAATAATAATAACGCCTGGTAATAATATTACAAGCAGTGGACAGTCGGATACTGAATGGCAGTAATATCAGGTATTGTAATAATAATAACCGTTAGCAGTAATAATAATAATAATAATAATAATAACGCCTGGTAATAATATTACAAGCAGTGGACAGTCGGATACTGAATGGCAGTAATATCAGGTATTGTAATAATAATAACCGTTAGCAGTAATAATAATAATAATAACGCCTGGTAATAATAATACAAGCAGTGGACAGTCGGATACTGAATGGCAGTAATATCAGGTATTGTAATAACGCATTCCAGCTATACGTGCAGCACACGCGCATTCCCCGGGGCTGCCCACCCACAGCAGTGAGTCATGGGACGCCCCCACTAGCAGCAGGCTACACACAGCGTTATCTGCGCCTCTTACCGGTTACAGCCTAGCGCGTTTATTGCAGTCCTCACCCTAAGAAGTACCAGTTGCTGACCCACCTCCGGTCTATCCGGCTCCGTTACGGTCCCTCCGCTCAGTGACCGGCTAACAGCCCACTACCCACTTCTCCTCTGACAGTATTGACTCTCCGCTTCACATAAAGATCAACGTGAGCGCAGCGCCGAGCTCCGCCCACGTTACCCTCTCATTGGTCTTCTACCGCAGAGGCCCGCCCCATCTGCCTAGCCATTGGTTGGCAGGAAGATGGACGTCTCCAGGGGATCTCTCATAAGGCCATCTCGAATTCTCCCCACCCGATTCTTCTTCTGATAGGGCCTGGCGGACGTCCATCACTAGGTCACAGTAGCTGATTGGTTGAGGGCGTGGCTTTGCTCATTGCATAAGATTCACGTGGAAACCCATGAGATAGAGAGTGTAATGCGATGTGCTGTGGTGTTGTGTGTGGCAGCGGCCGGTGCGGGCCCCGGGGGCGCAGTGCTCATTACCGGGAGACGCCTGAGCGCTGGGTTGTATAATGGAGTGATATTTGCCGAGCCTAAAGCTAGTGTTCACATGATGGGAACGTGAGGCACTGCCGTCACCTTCATGAATGGACACGTTTTTAATTTTTCTTGCCTGTCTTCTCAGAGCTGTAACTTTTTTATTTTTCCGGTAGCCGTGTGAGGGCTTGTCTTTTGCAGGACAAGTTGTACTTTCTAATTCCACCATTTAACATGGCATACAATGTAGTCAGAAGCAGGAAAAAAACATTCCAAGTGGGGTGAAATAAAGCAATTCTTCCACAGTTTTACGGGTTTTGTCCATACGGCGTTCCCTATGCGGCACAACTGACCTGTGCCCTCTATTCTCTGGGTCAGTGCGATTACAACAGATCTTTAGTTTTTTTGTGTTTTATTAACGGAAAAAAAAACTGACAAAATAAAAAGAATTGTATTATAAGCCATACTCTGACCCCCTAAAAATATTTTAATAGTATGGGTGTTTAATGCCCATATGTTTGGGGTTTTTTATGACTTTTTTTTTTTTACTGTTTATGTATCTATTTTTTTTTATTCTAGCAAAAAATGGGTACCGTATTTTTCGCCATATAAGACGCACTTTTTTCCCCCAAAAGTGGGGGGAAAATGGCAGTGCGTCTTATATGGCGAATACTACCATTTTCCTATAGCTGAAGCCGATACATCGCACAGCCTGCGATGTATCAGCATGGAAGGAGGAGGGGGCGGAGCCTGGCAACACGCGGCGGGCGGCCCGCCGCTCACAGCGTGACTGCTTGTATAACATTTAAAATCTTTAATTATGTCCCCTTATTCCCTATAAGCCCAGTACAGTAGCGCTCTGCTAACCTGCTATACCGATCCTCTAGCAGGCAGGCGGTGCGGCGGCAGGCTGCTGTGTAACGTCCTCACTGACGTCATCTGCCTGCTCCTCCTGCTTCATTCATAAAGTGAAAGGAGCAGGCAGATGACGTCAGTGAGGACGTTACACAGCAGCCTGCCGCCGCACCGCTCTGCCTGCTAGAGGATCGGTATAGCAGGTTAGCAGAGCGCTACTGTCCTAGGCTTTTAGGAAATAAGGGGACATAATTAAAGATTTTAAATGTTATACAAGCAGTCACGCTGTTAGCGGCGGGCCGCCCGCCATGTGCTGCCAGGCTCCGCCCCTAAGCAGCCATGGGCCAGATGTTTTAGAAAAGGGGCACCTGTGGATGACACTGTAATTGGGTGATCTGTGGATGACACATATAGCATAAGATGCTATATATGTGTCATCCACAGATCCAATCCATTACAGTGTCATTCATAAATGCCCCCATCACAGTGCTATCCACAGATCCCCCCCATCACAGTGCTATCCACAGATCCCCCATCACAGTGCTATCCACAGATCCCCCATCACAGTGCTATCCACAGATCCCCCATCACAGTGCTATCCACAGATCCCCCATCACAGTGCCATCCACATCTCCCCCACATAACAGTGCCATCCACAGATCCCCCCCATAATACTGTCATGCACAGACCACCATTACTTCAAAAGCACACCTTTTGGTTAAAAATATTTTTTTTCTTATTTTTCTCCTCAAAAACCCAGGTGCGTCTTATAGGCCGGTGCGTCTTATAGGGCGAAAAATACGGTAATTTTAAAATTTTTATATATTTTCTGTTTAAAAAATGTCTTACTTTTTTTTAGCCCCTCTAAGCGGCTTCAATATTCACTAGTTAGATTTCTTGCAGCTTCTACTGTAGTTCCATAGAATTACATTATAAGCTCAATTTGTGTTTATCCTGCAAGGAACTGCAGCTCGAAGACGCAGAGAGATTCGAACGGAAGACCAGCTTCCCTGATCACCACACGAGGGAGCCGGTCTTAACCTGGAGGTGTGCGTTTCTGGTTTTATTGCCATTCAGATACTGTGGTCACGCTCGATCACTGCTTCTAAAGGGATAAATGCCTGCGATCTGTATTGTTGCCGGTCGCAGACATTAGCCACGGGCCTCTGCTGTTTGAAAAAGCCGTCTGTGGCACCTAATGTGCTCGCGTGTGGGGGCCATATTTAAACACCCTCCTGGTGTACTCTGCTGGGAGCCTAAGGCCCAGTGGCGTAGGGATCGCCATAGCAATGGCTATTGGTCCCTATGCCACTGGGGGCCCGGGCTGCCAGCTGAGGAGCGCACTCTTGCTGGGGGCGCCGGCGCCGCTCCTCCCCGCCCGGCACCCCCTCCTAGCTAATTTATTCACTGCACTTGCCTCTGTGAAATTGAAGAGAAGCGCTGTAATCTGGCACATGCGGCGCAGGGGCGTAACTATAGGGGAAGCAGGGGAAGCGGCTGCTTTGGGGCCCTGACCCAGAAGGGGCCCATCCAAGAGGAGGAGAAGTACTAAAAGATTTTGTCAGGGCCCCTCAACAGTATTACACAATGAAATTATATACAGTGGCAGTATAGACAGTGTAGAAAACGGATGGAACAGCTGCCGGGCCTGGTCTGAGAGAGCGATCTTTACTAGCCACAGGAAAGGGGGCGGCATGAAAGGAAGGGGTTGTGAAAAAATTACTGGGGGAGGGGGCCCCATTCAAAAATTTGCTGTGGGGCCCAGTCATTTCTAGTTATGTCACTGATGCGGCATCTTCCTGGCCTCTACCTGTGCGAGATTACAGCGCTTCTCTTCAATTATACAGAGGCAAGTGCAGTGAATAATTTAGCTAGGAGGCGGCTCTGGGCGGGGAGGAGATCTGTGGGTGACACTTAAGGGGGGCGATCTGTGGATGACGGGGGGATCTAGAGAGGGGGTGGGAGGTCTGATAAGGATGTGGGAGATCTGGGAGGGGGGGCATAACTTTTTTTTGCTATGGGGCCCAGTCATTTCTAGCTACGCCCCTGCTAAGGCTCCTTTTACACAGGCGCAATGCGTGACGTGAACTCATTGCACCCGCACTAAATCCGGACTTATTCACTACAATGGACCTATATACATGAGCGGTGAGTTTCACGCATCACTTGTGCGTTGCATGAAAATCGCAGCATGTTCTATATTCTGCGTTTTTCATAGAAATGAATGGTGCTGCATGAAAATCTAAAGCATCCGCAAGCAAGTGCGGATGCGGTGCGATTTTCACGCATGGTTGCTAAGGAGACAAGGGATGAGTTACCCGGGACTCCATTTGCTTTATTATTTTCCATTATAACATGGTTATATTGGAAAATAACATTCTTTAATTCAGAATGCTAAGTAAAAGATCCATTGTGGGGTTTAAAAAAAAAAAATTAACTCACCTAATCCACTTGATCGCGCAGCCGGGCTCGTCTTCTTTCTTCTTCTTGCAGGACCTGGCTGGAAAAGGACCTTCTATCTTCATTCAGCAGGACCTGCGATGACGTCACCGAAGGTCCTTTTTCAGCCAGGTCCTGCAAGAAGAAGATGAGCCCAGCTGCGCCATCGAGTGGATGAGGTGAGTGTTTTTTTTTTTTTTAACCCCACAATATCTTTTACTTAGCATTCTGACTTAAAGAATGCTATTATTTTCCACTATAACCATGCCAATTATTTTACATTAGTGTATCCTGGGTATGTCCACATGGGACGCGCACAACAATGATTTTGGGAGGAAAAGGTGATTAAAAAAAAGTCTTATGTCCTGCAAAAAATGGCAGTGCAAAGACCAGTTAGATTTTTTTTTTTCAAAGGTTTTTATTTTTTTTAAGATGTAAAAAAATAAAAATTCTACACAAGTTTTGTATCGCTGGATTCGTATTAAACTGCAGAATAAGAGCGTCATGTCATTTTTAGCATACCATGAACGTTGTGATGTCAAAATCCGAAAAACCTTGGTAGAATTTTTTTTTTTTCAATTTATACCCATAAAAAATGTTTTCCTGTTTTCCGATAACAGGATTGGTAAATAACACGGAGCTGTTAAAAAATACATCTTGTCCCGCAAAAAATATGCCATCATATAGCTGTAAATGGAAAAATAAAAAAGTTATCGCTATTGGAACGTGGGGAGAAAAAAAGAAAATGCAAAAGTGGGCCTGGTACTTTAAGGGGTTTTCTCACTTCAGGAAATAGCATTTATCAGGTAGAGAAAGTTAATACCAGGCACTTACTAATGTATTGTGATTGTCCATATTGCCTCCTTTGCAGGCTGGATTCATTTCTCCATCACATTATACACTGCTCGTTTCCATGGTTACGACCACCCTGCAATCTATCAGTGGTGGTCGGTCTTGCACATTATAGGAAAAAGTGCCGGCCTCTCTGGTGGCCAGCACCATGGCACTGCACGTTAAGCTACTTTCACACTTGCGTTGTTGGATTGCGGCAGACAGTTCCGTCGCCGGAACTACCTGCCGGATCCGGAAATCCGTATGCAAACTGATTGTATTTGCATCTGCATGCAAATTCGTCTGACAAATGGATTAAAACACCGGATCCGTCTCTCTGGTGTCATCCGGAAAAACAGATCCGATATTTATTTTTTTCACATTTTTAACCGCTTCAGCCCCCCTAGCTTAAACACCCTTAATGACCAGGCCACTTTTTACAATTCCGCACTACACTACTTTCACCGTTTATTGCTCCGTCATACAACTTACCACCCAAATGAATTTTACCTCCTTTTCTTCTCACTAATAGAGCTTTCATTTGGTGGTATTTCATTGCTGCTGACATTTTTACTTTTTTTGCTATTAATCAAAAATTACCGAAATTTTTGCAAAAATGACATTTTTCACTTTCTGTTGTAAAATTTTTCAAAAAACTACATTTCTATATAAATTTTCTCTAAATTTATTGTTCTACATGTCTTTGATAAAAAAATCCAATAAGTGTATATTTATTGGTTTGGGTAAAAGTTATAGCGTTTACAAACTATGGTGCAAAAAGTGAATTTCGGCATTTTGAAGCAGCTCTGACTTTCTGAGCGCCTGTCATGTTTCTTCAGGTGCTAGAATGCCAGGATAGTATAAATATCCCCAAATTACACCATTTTAGAAAGAAGACACCCCAAAGTATTCACGGAGGGGCTTGGTGAGTTCATGTATCATTTCATTTTTTCACAAGTTAGCGGAAATTGACACTTTCTGAGAAAAAAAAAAAAAAAAGTTTCAATTTCTGATAACTTCTGGCAAAAAAAAAAAAATCTCAGACGAACTCACTATGCCCCTCAGTGAATACCTTGGGGTGTCTACTTTCCGAAATGGAGTCATTTGTGGGGTGTGTTTACTGTTCTGGCATTTTGGGCGGGGCTAAATTGTGAGCCGCCATGTAAAACCTAAAGGTACTCGTTGGAATTTGGGCCCTTTTGACACTCAGGCTGCAAAAGCGGCACTTATGTAGTACGCCGTACTCAGGAGAAGTAGGGCAATGTGTTTTGGGGTGTATTTTTACATATACCCATGTTGGGTGAGAGAAATATCTCTGTAAATTGTCAACTTTGTATAAAATTTTTTAAAAGTTGTCGCTTACAGAGATATTTTTCACACAAAGTATGGGTATATATAAAAATACACCCCAAAACACATTGCCCTACTTCTCCTGAGTACGGCGATACCACATGTGTGCCACTTTTTGCAGCCTGGGTGCGCAAAGGGCCCTAAAACCAAAGAGTACCTTTAGGATTTCACAGGGCATTTTACGCATTTGGATTCCAGACTTCTTCTCACCCTTTAGGGGCCCCTAAAATGCCAGGACAGTATAAATACCCCACATGTGACCCCATTTTGGAAAGAAGACACCCCAAGGTATTCTGTGAGGGGTATGGTGAGTTCATGCAAAATTTTATTTTTGTCACAAGTTAGTGGAATATGAGACTTTGTAAAAACAAAATTAAAAAAAAAAAAAAAACAATTTCCGCTGACTTGTGCCAAAAATAAAAATTCTGTGGACTCACCATGCCCCTCACGGAATACCTTGGGGTGTCTTCTTTCCAAAATGGGGTCACATGTGGGGTATTTATACTCACCTGGCATTTTAGGGGCTCCTAAAGTGTGAGAATCCAAATGCATAAAAATGGCTCAGAAATCTTAAAGGTACTCATTGGTTTTAGGGCCCCTTTGCGCATCTTGGCTGCAAAAAGTGTCACCATGGGTATCGCCGCACTCAGGAGAAGTGGGGCAATGTGGTTTGGGGTGTATTTTATATATACCATGCTAGTGAGAGAAATATCTCTGTAAATGACAACTTTTACATTTTTTTATTCAAAGTTGTCAATATACAGAGATATTTCTCTCACCCAGCATGGGTATATGTAAAAATACACCCCAAAACACATTGCCCTACTTCTCCTGAGTACGGCGATACCACATGAGTGACACTTTTTGCAGGCAAGATGCGCAAAGGGCCCAAATTCCAATGAGTACCTTTTAGGAGGGCATTTTTACGCATTTTTCTTCTCACGCTTAGGGCCCCTAAAATGCCAGGGCAGTAGAAATACCCACGTGTGACCCCATTTTTGAAAGAAGACACCCCAGCAGTATTCCATGAGGGGCATGGCGAGTTCATAGAATATTTTTTTTTGGCACAAGTTAGTGGAAATTGATTTTTTATTGTTTTTCTCACAAAGTCTCCCTTTCCGCTAACTTTTGACAAAAAGTTTAATTTTTCATGAACTCATTATGCCCCTCAGCGAATACCTTGGGGTGTCTTCTTTCCAAAATGGGGTCACATGTGGGGTATTTATACTGCCCTGGCATTTTAGGGCCCTAAAGCGTGAGAAGAAAAATGCGTAAAAATGCCCTCCTAAAGGTACTCATTGAATTTGGGCCCTTTGCGCATCTTGCCTGCAAAGTGTCACTCATGTGGTATCGCCGTACTCAGGAGAAGTAGGGCGATGTGTTTTAGGTGTATTTTACATATACCCATGCTGGGTGAGAGAAATATCTCTGTATATTGACAACTTTGAATAAAAAATGTAAAAGTTGTCGTTACAGCGATATTTCTCACACCCAGTATGGGTATATGTAAAAATACACCCCAAACCACATTGCCCTACTTCTCCTGAGTACGGCGATACCACATGAGTGACACTTTTTGCAGCCAAGATGCGCAAAGGGGCCCTAAAACCAATGAGTACCTTTAGGATTTCACAGGCCATTTTTACGCATTTGGATTCTCACGCTTTAGGACCCCTAAAATGCCAGGACAGTATAAATACCCCACATGTGACCCCATTGTGGAAAGAAGACACCCCAAGGTATTCTGTGAGGGGCATGGCGAGTTCACAGAAAAAAAAATTGGCACAAGTTAGCGGAAATTGTTTTTTTTTTTTTTTTTTACAGTCTCATATTCCACTAACTTGTGACAAAAATAAAATTTTCCATGAACTCGCCATGCCCCTCACGGAATACCTTGGGGTGTCTTCTTTCTAAAATGGGGTCACATGTGGGGTTTTTGTACTGCCCTGGCATTTGAGGGTCTCCGCAATCATTACACGTATGGCCAGCATTAGGAGTTTCTGCGATTCTCCGTATATTGAGCATACGGGTAATGAGATTTTTTTCCGTTCAGCCTCTGCGCTGAAAAAAAAATGAACGGCACAGATTTTTTCATTCGCATCGATCAATGTGGATGAAAAAATCTCTGCCAAAATCAGTGACTGCGGTGCGGTGGGCTGGGCGCTAGCTACCTAACAAGTAGCTAACTAACTGGTGGTGATAGGGACCCTTATGCCCCATTCATACGTCCGAAATTCTGTTTGCGGAACGGAATTGCGGACCCATTCATTTCTATGGGGACAGACTTTGTCCCGCTCGGATCCGGAATTACGGATCCGCGCTCCGGTCTGCACTTCCGTTCCGCAAAAATATAGAACATGTCCTATTCTTGTCCGCAATTGCGACAAGAAAAAGCATTTTCTATATAGTTCTGGCAATGTGCGGATCTGCAAAATGCGGAAAGCACATTGCCGGTGTCCGTGTTTTGAGGATCCGCGATCGGATCCGCGGATCGGATCCGCGGATCGGATCCGCGGATCCGTGAATCCACGGATCCGTGAATCCACGGATCCGCAAAACACATATGGACGTCCGAATGGAGCCTTACAAGGGGTGTGATCAATGACAGGGGGTGATCAGGGGTCTAGATGGAGTGATCAAGGGGTTAATAGGTGAGGGGGTGGGGGGTTAGTGTAGTGTTTGGTGCAACTTTTATTGTAGTTACCTGGTCCTCTGGTGGTCGATCCCAGAAAATGGGACCACCAGAGGACCAGGTAGCAGCTATATCAGACGCTGTTCATAAAACAGCGTCTGATATAGCTGTTTGATGCGATTTATATCGCATCTACAGCCTGCCAGCGATTGATCATCGCTGGCAGGCTGTAGTCCAACTCTCGAGCCGCGCTTCACTGTGAACGCGCGCGCGCACGCGAGCGCGTTCACAGGAACTCTCGCGTCTCGCGAGATGACGCCCCGGCGCGTCCAAACAGAAGATCCCGGCCGCCCGCAGGACGCAATCCTGCGTACGGCGGTCGGGAACTGGTTAAAGGGCTGCACATGCGCAGATCGGGAGACCGGATCCGGTTTTTCAGAACACTTGGTACCGGATCGGGCATTAATACATTTCAATAGAAATGAATGCCGGATCCGGATTTTTCACCAAAGAAAATACTGCAGCATGCTGCTATATTTTTTCGGCCAAATACCGTTAGGGGACTGAACTGAAGACATCCTGATGCATACTGAACTGAATGCTTTACATTCAGAATGCATTAGGATAAATAAGTAAAGGGGTAATATACCGCGCCAACCCTATAATCACCAGAATTTGCACACGTTGTAACCACCAGTACCAAAACATGGAAAACAGACCACCACTGCAGATAAAGACTGTACAAATACTCAGATCTCGTCTATACAGCTGTATTACCTGATTATACGCTGTGTGCCCGATAAAAGCGGTCCTCGGGGTTAGATTTCTGCCGCAGCTGACTAGCGGCTGTGCTGTGGGAAAAACTTATTTCTTGCTGCTCGCGCCCCGGCCGGTGGTGCTAAGCTGCCAGTGGTAAGAGATCACGTGCGCGCGTTCTGGAGCCGGGTCGTGACTTCCCTGAGGAAGGACAATGTTAATTGTCCGAAACGCGCCGGAGGTCTTCTGGCAACTGCAGCACACCGTAGCTGCAGGAGTGACGTCACGAGCCGGCTCCAGAACGCGCGCACGTGATCCCTTACCACTAGCAGCTCAGCACCACCGGCCGGGGCGCGAGCAGCAAGAAATAAGTTTTTCCCACAGCACAGCCGCTAGTCAGCTGCGGCAGAAATCTAACCCTGAGGACCGCTTTGATCGGGCACACAGCGTATAATCAGGTAATACAGCTGTATAGACGAGATCTGAGTATTTGTACAGTCTTTATCTGCAGTGGTGGTCTGTTTTCCATGTTTTGGTACTGGTGGTTACAACATGTGCAAATTCTGGTGATTATAGGGTTGGCGCGGTATATTACCCCTTTACTTATTTTCAGCCTGATTCAGTTGGTGGTGCGGTCCACTGATATATACTGCTGCCTGCGATTAGCACTAGAGCAGAGGGTGCGCTACAGTGTGCTTGTTTTAGTGTTGCATTAGGATAAAACTGAAGCTCTTTTTCCGGTATTGAGCCCCTGTGAAGGAACTCAATACCGGAAAACTTTAACGCAAGTGTGCAAGTACCCTAAGCTGGTGCTTTTTCCTATAGTGTGCAAGCATGACCACCACTGATGGACGGGTGGTCGTAACCATGGAAATGATAATGTGATGGAAAAATGAATCCAGCCAGCAAAGGAGGCAATATGGATAATCACAATACATTAGTAAGTGCCTTGTATTAATTTTCTCTACATGATAAATGACATTTGCCAAAGTGAGACCACCCCTTTAAGAAGTTAACACAGTAAGCCGTAGTTTTTTCTATACATCATTAGTATCTACCAAAAGTGGACAAAGGATGAACCAGCAACAGGTAAACGAGGACTACAAGTAGCAGCATACTGCTTTATGCGCACACATGCAAATATTGAAAGCGTTGATAAATGTAAACTGCATTATTGCTGTACTTGCTATAAGAAAATTAGAAGCTCTTGGCACGCATTTTTGCTAAAAAATAAGTTGGGCCCACCTACCTTCTAACAGACGGAACGTACACTAAGGGCTCATGCACACAAACGTATTTTATTTCCGTGTCCGTTCCATTTTTTGTTTTTGCGGACCGTATGCGGAATCATTCATTTTAACGGGTTTGCAAAGAAAACGGAAGTTACTCCGTGTGCATTCCGTTTCCGTATTTCCGTTCCACAAAAAAATAGAACATTTCCTATTATTCCCAGAATGAAGAGAAAAATGGTCCAGCTTCACTGGAAAACTTGAGGCTTTATTGATTCCCGTGCAGATAAAAACCAACGTACAGCAATGCAAGAAATCGACCGGTTTCGGATCACTATAAGTGCGGACCCTTAGTCATGATGTGCACATTCTGGGACTTGTTGTGCGCCAAGGTTCAGGGCGAGGTCCGGGCTCCTGGTTTCCTGTGGACGAGCGCGACATTCTCCAGTGTTGTTTCAGAATTTCCTATTATTGTCCGCATTACGGACAAGGATAGGATTGTTCTGTTAGGGGTTGGCTGTTCCATTCCGCAAAATACTGAATGCACACGGACATCATCCGTATTTTTTGCGGACCGCAAAATACTCTTGTGTGCATGAGCCTTAACAAACACGTCTCTCCTGGGCTTTTAGCCTTTAGAAAAAATGAATTCTCTATATCACCATATTCTGACCCCCATAACCGGTCAGATACTGATGACCTAAGTCAAAAATCTTTAAAATCCCTTTAATAATGAAACTACTTGTGATAAAGACCTTAGATTTTTTTGGAGCTGTATTATAATAACTAAAAACACGGGGAAGAAAACAATTCTAAAATGTCAATGAGACAATCATCAACACTCCGGAAGAACCATATGGGGCGTACGCACGTAACTGGTGTGACGTGCTTCTCCCAGCCTTTGACAGCCAAAAATAATGGCAAACGTATTTTTGGAATTGCAAGGGAAAATGTTACCATAGGAACTACAGGTTGATCTCACTATTATTAATTCAGCTTTGGATAAACATAGGAAAGGTAACTTTAGAAATTCTACTTTCAGGCCTGGCTTGATAATGTAGCAAATATGACTGGTAGATACTGGCTGTCGGAGCTGGAAGCTACTGGGCGTATGAGGGTAACTAGGGGATGTCCACATGTGTTTTTTTTTTTTTTTTAAAGCCAAAATGTACCAAATGCATAAAAGTATTATACACTATGATGGCATTACACTTTATAACATTCACATTATTCTTATCTTTTAACCCCAATCCCTCCCCCAGGGTCCCTTATTTCCGCTGGAGCCACTGTACCAGTCCAAATACCACCTAGTTCCAATTACCCCAAATCAATAACCAAGTTAGTCTTCTCTTTTGTGTCTGACCAAGAATGAATTCGTATTCCTTTACCCTGTCCATATACTCCTTCCATTCCTGATAAGTAGGGTGTTTAGCCAAGCCCCAATACTTCACTATTATAATCTTGGCAAGGGCGACCCCCCTAAACCAAAGTAGTTGCTCCTTTTTTTGCCGTGCCAAATTATGGACCCTAACCCCTTCCCTCCAGCCATAGGTGTAACTTGACCAGCATGCAGTTTCTAAAAAATCTGTGTCGTCTTATGCAATACAAGGGTCTTTGGGCCCCCTTAGGCTCCTGGGCCCGGTAGCAACTGCTACCTCTGCACCCCCTATAGCTACGCCCCTGTTTAATACATATATCATTGGTAGTAGAGTCATTTTTATAAGAGCTATACGGTTAATTTGTGACAGAGGAAATTTTAGCCAAGTTCTAATTTTCTCCTTTACTTTTACCATTGGGGAGATGTTCAGCTTCATATAGGGCTCCAGTTTAGTCCCAATTTGAGTACCCAGGTACATTAGGGAGTCTGCAGGATCCTAAGGGGGCGATACAATTTAAGGGAAGAAATTTTGATTATTCCCAATTTACTTCGTAACCTGACATATATCCGAATTCATCTATGTTTTCCATAAGTTTAGGTAGAGTGGTGTGCCCTTTTTTTCAAGAATGACAAAATGTCGTCCGCATATAATTATATATACATATATATAATTTTGTCTTATTTTATCGGCATCTCCTTTACCCACAAAACCTAGTATTCATCTGCTCTATCATCTGCTCTAATTTTACATGCCAGGGGTTCAAGGAATATCGAGAAGAGCAGTGGAGAAAGGGGACAGCCCTGGCGTGTTCCTCGAGTCAAGAGGAAGGGCGATGAGTATTCCCCATTTATTCGAATCCTAGATAAAGGATTCCGATATAAAATCTGAACCCATCCAAAGAAATAACTACCCATTTTCATTCGAATCATCACTCTAGGGCCACTCCACCGTGTCAAACGCCTTCGCTGCGTCTAAAGACAGGTTGGAGCGGTCCTCCCCTCCCCCACTTGAATGTTTAGGAATGTTCTCCTTATATTCTCTTGTATGTTCCTTTTAGGAATAAATCCTGTTTGGTCAACATGAATAATTTTATGAATTATGGTTTTTAATCTATTTTCAAGAAGTTTAGCAAGAATTTTATAGTCTGTGTTCAACAGAGAAATTGTTCGATATGATGTTATTATTGTGGATCTTTCCCTTTTTTGGATGTCCACGTGTGTTGATCAAAGTGATGCAATGACAAGTGCTGTCTATAGACAAGAGATAACCTGAGACCGCTCCCGACTCTATCTGTCACCAGGGAAAGCGTTATCAAACAGAGCAGTCTTTTCAAATGACTTGCCTACCTTGCTCGCCACAGAGAAAAACTTATGCAAATTAGTTCTTAAGTGCACTGAGGGCAGGCCCGATCTCCTCCGCCCTCCTTTAATAACCATACCCCCTTCCACTTATTTGACATGGTGAAACTTTTGAATCATCCTCTCTCTTGACCCTGTCAATGAAGTGGAAGGGGGACTCCCTAGCAAAGGAGAACAGAGGAGCTAGGGTGCACCGAGTGACTTGGGCTCGCTCGCTGCAAATGGATAACTACCAACCGTCCCAGATCCGGTGGGACAGTTACAGATTTCGGTGGTTGTCCTGATTTTAAGAGTATCTGCATTCTGAGAACTCTCATCCAGTCTCCAATCCAGTGATGTCATTGCACCTACTGAGCTGAGTGGGAAAGAGCAAAGGCTGCAGAATGACCTGGCAGGCATCACCACTTCTGAGAAGAGTACAATGTTCTCTGTTCATCATGGGGACTGGGCTAGGTAAGTATTTCTGTTTTTAATGTATTACCCCTATAGGGGCTTCACTACTGTGTGGGGTCATAAAGTGGCCTGGGCAGGATTGGGCATGTATAAGAGTTGGAGGCTTAGTCTACTTTCACACTTGTGTTTTGGCTTTCCGTTTGTGATATCCGTTCAGGGCTCTCACAAGCGCTCCAAAACAGATCAGTTTGAATTCTAATGCATTCTGAATAGAAAAGGATCCACTCAGAATGCATCAGTTCAGTCTCCATTCCACTTTGGAGACGGACACAGCGTTTTGGTGTTCGTCTGATGAAACTGAGCCAAACAGATCCATCCTGGCTCACAATGTAAGTCAATGGGGACACAAACTGGCCCAATAGAAAATGGATCCGTCCCCCATTGACTTTCAATGGTGTTTAAGACGGATCCGTCATGGCTATGTTAAACATAAACTGATCCGTTCTGAACGGACGCAGATGGTTGTATTGTCTGAACGGATCCGTCCATGACGGATCCTCACAAAACGCGAGTGTGAAAGTAGCCTTAGTGTAAAGAATAAAATTGTTGTCCCTTCTTAGGCTTTTTTAGTTGGGAGGTACAGTGGTGTTCAAATAAAATACCAGTGAGTTAAAAAAAAACTTTATGATAACTTTATTTCCATAAATGTAAATGCACTGGAAATATAACATATTTAATTCCAAATCACAACTTTCTTCAGTTTGTGTTACTCCTTTACAGAAAGTAAAAAAAAAAGGAATATTAGGCCTTGTGGGACCAATTTGTTAAAGCTAAAACATCTCCTTGTGACAGAGTTGTTGAAAAGAAAGTAGTATCTGTTCAATGGGATAAGTCTAAGAAGGGTCAGGTCACTATTATGGGATAAGGAAAAATGTTTAGATACACTGTGGGTCATTAGCCTCTTCTTTATGTTTGATCGTGTTGGTTTAGCCTTTCTCTTACAGTCTGTGTCATGCGACCAATATATTGTAGGCCACATAGGCATTGCAACATGTAAATTATATTCGATGACCCACAGTCCATCCGATGTTGCAATCTTATCACCTCCCATGTGTTTGTGATCATTACCTCCTTAATGTTGAATGTGATACTAGAACAACACTTGCACCTAGTGGATATTTTTCGTTACCTTAAGATGGCAGCTGCAGGTAGGCTTTTGTTTGCTGCAGAGACTGGGATCTGAGGAACTGGTAAGCCTCTTCCCTCAGTTGGTGTTGGTACAGGTCCTCTCCAGTAGTCTTTAGGTGGGTTCATTATTGGATTGGCCAGTACCTCCCAGGGTGGAGGTCTCCTGGCTTGCTCCTGACCCTTATGAAGTGAGTAATGCATCTGGTGGTTATCTCACTATAGATGGTTCCTCGGTGAGCCTGTCTGCAGCTTGAATTGCCAGGTGGATCTCCTTTCCTTACCAACCCTAGGATACAGATGTTGGCAAAAACTGTATGACGGTTTTGCGGGTGACACCACAGGTAAGTAAATCATGCATGTAATCTTCAGGTAAGTGGATCAATACAAGTGTTTAGTCTCTAGAGTTGTAAATCAATCTTGTGAAGTTGCCACTTTTAATGCATAGATTATGATATCATAAGAAATAATATATTATTTTTAAAGTGTTTATTATTCAACAGGCCCTCATTTGGGATTCACAGGGCTGCAGGGCTGAATTTCATCCAGGTTTAGCAACCTTCTTAGTTATTAGTGATTTATTACTTTAATGGGTGATTTGTGTGATATATTATTTTTGTGGCTTAGAAGGATTGGTGTCACCTGTTCTTGGATCCTAGGACCAGTTGTGGTATTTAATTTCATCCTCATTTCCTCTGAACTTGCCCGCCTGGCCTGCTGCCTCATGGCTTCTGGGGTTTGGCTGGTGGCCACTTGCTTCTGTGCCAGGCTGGCTGCCTCATGCCTACGTGATTTCCTTTTTACTTGGTTACTGTCAATCGGCCAGTGACTGCTCGGCTTCATACCTATGCCTAGTATAGGCTACCTAGCCATATTATAATAAACTGACTCTTTAGGTGACCTTCAATGTAACTGCTGAACAGATATTCTGCCTTCCGCAGTTAGGCTGGTAATAGTATGCTAATACTCCAAGTTTATATTTCTTTATGTTCAGTGTTACTGAATTATGGTTTAATAGATGCTGGTGATCTTTTGTTTCCTGTACCCGAGCGGACTGACAGGAAGTGCACACTGTGTGCGCACTTCCTGTCAGTCCGGCCGGGTACAGGAGACAGATGCTCCTGTACCGCGGACCATACAGGGCTAGGCCACGCTACAATGAGGGAGTGACAGGAGGGAGCGCTGAGGTCTTACCCTCTGTCAGCCCCTCTCCTCTTTCTGTGCCCGGGCGGTGCGCCCTCATGGACGCACCACCCCAGGCAGTGCTGCAGCCGCCAGAGGCTCAATATAGAGCGCTCGAGAGCTGCAGCAAGGGGCGCTCTACGCAGCTGCTCAGCTGGCTTATAGGACGCGCCGGCCCTGGACAAACCCCAACTGGTTACCTCCCCTCTGTACCATTACTGAAGGCTAATAGCAAATCATTCATAATAGTGCAAATAATAAAGGAACGGCACAACATACAGACATAAGAAAAGATTCTCCTGAATTGTTATTGCATGGGAAATGCATGACGTTATTAAAACAGACATGTCCACAGCGGTGACAGGTCCTCTTTAACGTCTGTCAGTGCTTGTGTTAGATACAGCTTTGCTTACTCTTTAAGGGGCTGTAGTCCCCCACAACCCATCTGGCTTTCTGGTGCTTCAGAGTCAAGAGGTAAGTTATGTCTGTGTGAATTCGATCAGGGTAGTTCTTCCACACCCTTCCTACCATAAGGGGATGTGCAACCTGGTTGCTCCTGACCCTTTGAAGTACTTAATGCAAGGTTTTAGGACAGCAGATTAGCGATTCCTAGATTTAGGAGGATCGTTCTATCACTTGTTTTCTCTTATAACAATTACCAGTATGCATCCTCGTGCTGAGGTGCATAACCTCATAAGATAGTTCTAATTGTGGTAGCACATATGCTAAAGCTTTGTTCAGCTGGTCTGATAAGCAGATGGAGGATCACGCTTTCAGTTATTCTTAGACATGTTGGAGAGGCTTCACTCCTTCCTACATAGAATCAATTATAGTCTTTTGATCAGGAACTCAAAATGGGATCTGTAGGTCCAGGGGTTGGGCCAAAATATTCAGATGATCTCCATTGAGAACTCTCCTACATGTCGGGATCTGAGATTAGCTGACCTATGGTTAAATTCCTAAATAAAAATCAGGTGTATAGTTTACATTATGTACATCTTAAATGCAGAGCTGACCTTCCTTTCAGAATCAGAGCCTAGCGTTTCTCAGGCTTATCCCTTATGTTTAATGAGCAATTCTCGAAGAGTGGGTTCAGATATATTTTCTAGCTATTACAGGCAGGAGGTTCAGTCTAGTTGAATCTTGCCAAGGACACATTGTCTATTTAGACATTGACCCAATTATGGACCAAACAGGAATGGTACATACATATATCACAAGGTACCCAAGTAAACTTTCCGTAATCATCAAAGGCTATGTACACCTTCCGAAGCAATTTTTGTTTATGATTGCATTTTCCAATTTTTTTGCTAAAAAACATATTTTCAATTGGCCTTTATTAAAAGTGTTTATATGTCAAAGAGCAGAGATAAGGAGCCTGTCAGCTCCCCAACTGGCGGAAAAGAGAGAAAATCCAGAGGCTGCTACTAGAGCATCTCAGCTCTGTACAGAAAAAAGGGCTCCATATTTTTTTTAATAAAGACCAATTGAAAACATAATTTTAAGCTCAAAATAAGTACAATGCAATAATAAAAAAATTGCCCTCAAAGGCCTTTAATGGCTAAAAAAATCTACCAAACCTACAATAAACCAGAGCCACAATACTGTATAACAAAAGTACAAATATCTTTATTGACACAAAAAATAATTCAAAATACAACATTCTTAATAAAAAAGATGTATAGGATGAATAGCAGGATAAAAGGTGACATCACAGCTAGCACAGACCATGGGATTAGCCAATCAGCTGTTTGAGAACACAGTGACATACCTGTGAGCGCAGCGGCCTTCTTTCTGGTTTCCCTAGGCCAGTGACGACACATTCATCAATTACGTGGCCTAGGAGCAGCTCAGCCCTGTTCATTTGAATACTAAGCAGAGCCACTATACAACGTACAGTTCTGTGCTTAGTAAAGGCTGCCTTCTCAAAACAGCTGATCGGCGGAGGTCCCAGTTGTGTACTTTTTTTTTGCATATAGCAATATTTTTTTATCACATGCATCAGTCACTTTTTTCACTCACACATATTCCATATGTATTTCATGTGCCATAGTTCATTGACACACCTTGCAATCCATATGAACTATGTAGTCCTTTATGTAACTCATTTATTTATGCAATTCATTTTTTGAGTCTTAGGCCTCTTTCACACGGGCGTGAGGAGGACGCATTGCACCCGCACTGAATCCGGACCCATTCATTTCTATAGGGCTGTGTACATGAGTGGTGATTTTCCCGCATCACTTTTGCGTTGCGTAAAAATCGCAGCATGTTCTATATTCTGCGCTTTTCACGCAACGCAGGCCCTATAGAAGTGAATGGGGCTGCAGGAAAATCGCAAGCATCCGCAAGCAAGTGCGGATGCGGTGCGATTTTCCCGCATGGTTGCTAGGAGACGATGATGGAAGCAGGTGATTGGACACTGTGACCCAGTGACGTCACTGAAGGTCCTTCATCCCCCTCCAGCTGAAGACAGAACAGGAGACCGGCAGCTACGCGATCAAATGGAAGAGGTGAGTTTGTTTTTTTATTATTCTTAACCCTCTATTGCCCATTTTACTTTGCATTCTCTATTGAGAATGCTATTATTTTCCTTTATAACTATGTTATAAGGGAAAATAATAAAATATGCAGAATACTCAACCTGAAACCGGACTTCAGTGATGAAGTCCGGCTTCGGGTCTGGGTACCAAACATGCCGATTTTTCGCACGCGCGTGCAAAACACATTAGAACGCTTTGCACTCACGCGGAAAAATCATGCATTTTCACGCAACGCACCCGCCTCTTATCCGGGCGTCACGTGTGAAAGAGGCCTTAATGTAATATTTATTATCTGGGCTGATGCCATTCTGGTCCAGCACACCATGGGTAATCCAATGTTATTGTGGACTGTATAGTTATTTTAGGAATCATTTGATCGCTTTTTACTTACCATGTTTTCCCTTTGACCCTCCTAGGGTACAGCCACACAGTTTTTTGAACAAAGTTTTGAAGCCAAAGCGAAAGCCAGAGTGGATTTGAAAGGAATTGGAAATATAAATGAAGAATCTTATACTTATTCCTGGTGCATCCGCTTTGGCTTTGGCTAAAAATCCTGCAGGCAGGTCGGCTTCAAAACCTTGTCCAAAAAACTCTGTGTGGCCGTAGCCTTCGTCTACTCCTGGTCCTTATTCATTGCATTTGTATTGAGACCAAGGACATTTCATATATTAACTATTTTCTTTTTTGTATGGTCCACTCTATGCTTGTATTAGCAGTATGGGTCTCATACCTGTCTGCCCTCAGCAATACATGTACTGGGAGCCTTTTATATTGATCCCTCAGTCTGTGCTAGCTGTGATGTCACATTTTCTCTTGCTACTCATCCTATGTCTCCTTTTTATCAAGTATATTGTATTTTTAATTAATTTATTAATTTGTGTCAATAAAGATATTTCTACTTTTGGTATATTATGGCTCAAGTTTAATGTAGGTTTGTTAGACTTTGACCCATCCTAAAAAGTTCAGCTTGGGCCCCCCTCCTTCTGTGCTTTGTGGCCAGGGGCAGGGAAGCACATAACATTCGTGATTGAAACATAATACACTACTTGTGTAACCATGGAAATATGAGCGATACAAGATAGGTCATCAATATCAGTTTGGCGGGGGTGTGACTCACAGGTCTTCAGCCAATCAGCTGTTAGAAAAGGCGCTGTAGCCCCTTTCTAGACCATGTGATGTCTCTGTACATCAATCGCATGGCCTAATTGTAGCTCAGCCCCAATGAAGTGAATAATTAGGGGGCACCACAGCTATTTTCGGAAGTCCCATAGCAGTAAACAGAGAGTACACCGCCCAAGCGCGATCACCGATATGGGACTGCAAGAAATAGCCAAGCCAGCGCTTGGCTATTTTCAGAACGCTATACAGGCACAGGAGGAACATAGCTGGGCAGCAGCAATATATTTTTTTTAGCGCTCCTGCGCTAAATAGTGTCTAATAGGCCACTGCGGACAGTTAAATTATCTGCGCCACATCTCCTGTGTATAGAGTGCACATCCCAAAAATATCTGTTACATCCAGTGTACTTTTTCCATAGACGGTGTCCGCTGCAGAAAGTTAAATTAGCTGCGCCATATCTCCTGTGTAAAGTGTGTGCATCCCAAAAAAATCTGTGACATCCAGTGAACTTTTTCCGTAGGCGGTGTCCGCCGCAGACAATTTTATTAGCTGCGCAACATCTGCAGTGTAACGCGTGCGCTGAAAATTTTTATCAGTGACATACAGTGTACTTTTTCAATAGATGGTGTCCGCTTCTTACCAGTTCCACATCTCCAGTGTAACGTGTGTGCATAAAATTTTTACCTGTGACATACAGTGCACTTTTTCCGTAGACCCTGCGGACAGTGACATTACCTGTGGTACCTCTCCTGTATAATGTTTCCTCATCCCAAATACCTGTGTCATTCCCTGTAATTTTTTATTAGCTGCTGGTGACAGCATTGACATTATCTGCGGGATATCGCCTGTGTGACATTTCCACATCCCAAATACCTTTATAAATTTTTTTGTGCATACACTTCCAAATCTTACGCTATTGTACGTGTGACATACTTTCAAGCACATATAACATTTAATATGAATCTTTTACAGGGTCAGCTCACTAGCAGGCCCTCGCAGATAATGTTTTACAGGGTCAACTCACCTGCAGGCCCTCTCCTACAACCTTTTAGAGGGTCAGCTCACCTGCAGGCCCTCACCTACAATCTTTTACAGGGTCAGCTCACCTGCAGGCCCTCACCTACAATCTTTTACAGGGTCAGCTCACCTGCAGGCCCTCGCATATAATGTTTTACAGGGTCAGCTCTTCTGCAGGCCCTCACCTACAACCTTTTAGAGAGTCAGCTCACGAGCAGACCCTCGCCCCTAATGTTTTAGATGGTCAGATCAGCAGACCCTTGCTCCAAATGTTTTTGAGGGTCACCAGCAGGCCATAAATCATAATTTTTCAAGGGTGTGTATGATGCCCTCATTTATGTGTAATAAAGGGTGTATTGGAGTGTCGGTTCCTTGTAATTTTTGGCAACCCTTTCACCTAGTGCATAGGCTTTATGAGTGTAGGAGTCCCACTACATGAACAATTGTACCACAATGTGAATGAGGCCCTCCTTTATGTGATATACAGGTTGTATCGGAGTGCCTCTTGTTTGCAATTTTTGGCAGCACTTGCACTTTATATCAGGGCTGTGGAGTCGGTAGATAAATTTTCCGACTCAGACTCCTCAGATTTTGAAACTTCCGACTCCTCGACTCCGACTCCTCTGTATTTAATATGCAAATACGAAGCTGTTCCACCAAGTTCTTCTAATCTCCTCTAGCACAGAGAGGTAGTTGAGCAGAAGCTGCTGCCTTCTCCTTTGTGTGCTGATCTTCTGCTGAAGATAGAGTAGTGGGAGGATCCAGGAAGGGGCATTTATTTTAAAACATGATTTTCCTAGTAGAATCCCATAGTCATGTTTAAAATTTAAGCTAACAATCTGAGTTTACATGTTTTATAGCCTTAGCTGAATGATAGCAGTTTTTCAAATGGTTTACAGCTTCAGTCTTGAACTATTGACCATTCCCTTCACTTATACAAATGTCTCCAGTCCTTAATCAGTTATCAGTGAGAGGCTAGGATAACCATGGGTTCCCTGTAACAGCAGACCACAAGACAATGGAAAGTGTAAGTATTGCCGCTCCTTAAAGGGACACTGACAGGCTGATTGTCCAGCTAAAGATATATATATATACTGGTATTCATCAGAGAATTAGGAATAAAACTATACTAATGTTACCCCCAGTTAAGCTGTACTTGTGTTTAAGAAACATTTTAATCTGTATGCAAATTCACTATCTTTGTGCCCAATGGGGCAGCGTCTCCTGCGGCTTTGTGCCCAGCCGCGCCCGAAGTACAGCTTCCCAGCGCTGTTCCCCTCGTTATTATTCACTGCACTGGCCTTTTTTTTCAAACTAGCCGAACGCTGAATTCCTGCGCAGGCGCACGTGTAGAGTGCTGGCAGCAGCCTCGTCTGGCTATGCTGAGGCTGTGCCAGCTTTCTCTCTTCCTCCTCGCTACCTAGTCCTGTCTAGTGCTGCCAGTACTCTACATGTGCGCCTGCCCCCTTGGGCACAAAGGTAGAGAATTTGCATATTGATTAAAACGTTTTTAAACACAAGTAATCCTCAACTGGGGGTAGCAGTCGTCTAGTTGTATTCCTAATCCTCTGATGAATACCAGCAGATATATCTTTAGCCGGTAAATCAGCCTGTCAGTGTCCCTTTAACTGCATAGTAAAGCATATGAAAAGCGTGCTTCTTCATGGTCACTTAACGTCTTTGTTTAGCGGTAACGTGACGCACTGCATGCATTGGCCTTTATTCTTACAGTAGAGAAGTAATTCATTATAACTTTATCTGAATTGGGACATTTAAACTTGCTTTTTTTTTATTCCAATTTTTTTTTATTCCAATTTAAATCTAGTAGGAGTCGGAGTCGGTCCATTTTTTGCCGACTCCGACTCCAGGTACCCAAAATTGCCTCCGACTCCGACTCCTCGACTCCGACTCCACAGCCCTGCTTTATATACAAGTAAATATACAGGAAAGAATGTTTCCTAACAATTTTTCCTCTAAAATCGATGTTATCTTTAGTTTTGTGCGTATTATTGTCAGTCTGTAAAAGTGGCATACTACTCGGAGAACATCGTTCCCAGAAGCGACCTGGGAGACCAAGATTCATCCAGACATCCTCCCCATGCTGTTCCTGAACCATTTCGGTGTTTCCATCAATTTCTGATGTTTTCCTATGAACCAGGCACCCTCCCCTCTTCAGAGCAGGGGGTGTCTGGTTTAATGCTCGGGTTCTCCCATTGACTTCCCGATGTGTTCGGCTTGGGTGCTCGATCAACACTACTCCTGACATGTCTGCTGTATTAAATACTTCCCCATGTAACCATTCTGGAGCACCTTTTAGAACTCGATTTTGTGTTGTTTCTCTGGATATGAGAAGTGGCATTGCCACACCTAGTTGTAAATTTTAGGAAGAATAACAGAGGAATGGCATGAGTTCAAAGAACAGATTCTCCAAAATGATTACATGGGGAATACAAATATTAACTAAAGCATTCATGCTTTAAAAGGAAAGTATAGCCAAGTATAATAAGACACAGTATATAGCATGCAGCATCAGATGACTAGATCTTGGTGCATAGGACATAGCAGTTGGGTATTACGTATTTATTTCCTGTATTATATAGCGGTACTGTGCACAGCAGGACTTATAGTGTCATCTCTCCTCCCTGAGACACATGAGCAATAGGAAGCCATTAATCACTCTGCGTTGGAGTGTTCACGGAAAATGGAGTACCTGGAAGAAACGCGAACAAACTGCGTGCAGCTCATGGGGTGTTTGGATACAGTATGAATCACATCTCAATGGGCATGTCATTTCTTGGAGAGGTCCTTTCTGCTGCAGCTCTCTTCCTTTCACAGCTCGGGGGTGGGTCCTTTCTACTGCAGCTCTCTCTCTATATCTACCATAGCTTTTAACAGTAGATACGGATGGTTGAAGTTGAAGGATAGAACCGAGCACCATTCAGGGGGCACCATTATAATGAAGTAAAGAGAGTATTTCACAACTGGAGAATTTTTGTAACAGAAATTGTTGCAAAAGTAACTTTTTCATGCCGAATTATATTAAAATAACATTTAATAGTGGCATAAACCCTTTAAAACTGTCCATATATGAAACCATCCCGACAAACAGGTAATAAGTGAAGATCCAGCCATTCATGGTAACAGATATTTTTTATTTCATATTCATTACATTTCCCGTGTATTTTGTCTCTAGACAGCCACACATCTCACACATCTTTGATAAATGCGCTGATTTAGTTCCAGTTTCATTGATTTTTAACAAGAAACCACTAAGCTGAACGATGTGCTGTCACTGTCTGAACACAGCTCTATAATAAATGAAGTCACTATATCCCATCAGACGGAGGAAAGTGGAGGACTGGGAGAGAACTAAGGAGAGGTTCGCTGTACGGAGGATACAAGAGCAGATAATCCCAGCATCAAGTGCAGAAATAAACTGGAAGAAAGGGAAGATAAGGTTAAGAGAAGGACTACAATTGCAGAGTCCATACATAAAGGGCCTGTTCCCTCTCCTGACATCTCTATTTTAGTAAATGTTTGTATTTCCATATTTCCACGTAATAACAATTTTGGGGGATCTTTCCTTATGGCCTCATGCACACGACCGTTTTTTTATGCTGTCCGCAAAAAGGGGTTCCGTTGTTAAGTGATCCGCGTCCGTTTTTGCCTTCCGTTGTGTTTCCGTGTGTCTTCCGTTTTTTTTAGCGGACAGGACCCAAAAGATTTTACCAAAAGACAGGCTGACAATTTTTCTCAAGTGCCTGCCAAGGGATCCGCAAAAAAAACGGACACGGAACGCGGATGACACACAGATGGCCATCCGCATTTTTCACGGACCCATTGACTTGAATGGGTCCGTGAACCGTTTTTCACGGACAAGAATAGGACAGTTTATATTTTTTTGACGGACTGGAATCACGGACGCGGAGGACAAACGGTGCATTTGCCGAGGTTTCCACGGACCCATTGAAAACCAATGGGTCCGCAGAAAATCACGAAAAACGGAGCAACGGACACGGAATCAAACAACGGTCGTGTGCATGAGGCCTATGTCTGTATGTTGTGCCATTCCTCTGTTACTCCTACTCAGATACTGTCCAGTCAGTGCTCCCAGTGGAGGGACACCCCCCCTACACACACTGGTAACACCCAGTTCTTCACAAACCTCCAATAGGAATAAAAGAGGAACGGCACAATATGAATCATTAGAAAAGATGGTCCAGAATTATTTCAGACCCCCCGCCAATCTGATATTTGGGGAAAGCAGAACCCCTTTAAGGGCTGATTCAAACGACTGTCTTCAGCTTGGGAAATACAGTCCATGTTTCGGCCCCTTCTGCCCAGGTCGACTGTGGCTCCCGTGACACGAACTGACTGTGTCACAGTAATTTATGATATCTTGTATCTTATCGTGGGGCTATTGCACTGTACTTACCTCATAATGGGAATACACTGCAATAGTGCTGTGATCAGATAGAGACTATGATGCCATCAGTTAGGGTCAGGGGAGCCACGGTCGGCCCGTGAGATGCAGCCAACATATAAACTATGTTTTCTAGGCCGATCACAATCGTGTGAATGGATTTCACAGCTCTGAAGCTGGCACTACTTTGACCTGTGATTCGGCCCAAGCACACCTATTGAAGTCTATGGGTCAGTGAAAATCACTGATACAACACGGATGGCATCCATGTAGTGTCCGTGTTGCATCCGTTTTTCACTGAAGACCGAGAGGAGATTCTTTGGAAATTAATTTTCAGCTGAGCAACTTCCGTCCATTACGGATGACACATGGACCAACCATGGATCCTTCACGGACATCTTCACGGATGAAACACGTGCACTTTTCATGGATCTGACATGGAAATGTGAACAAAGCCTTAGGCCTCATGCACACGACCGTTGTTTGATTCCGTGTCCGTTGCTCCGTTTTTCGTGATTTTCTGCGGACCCATTGGTTTTCAATGGGTCAGTGGAAAACTCGGCAAATGCACCGTTTGTCCTCCGCGTCCGTGGTCCGTGATTCCAGTCCGTCAAAAAAAATATAACCTGTCCTATTCTTGTCGGTGAAAAACGGTTCACGGACCCATTCAAGTTAATGGGGCCGTGAAAAAATGCGGATGGCCATCCGTGTGTCATCCGTGTTCCGCGTCCGTTTTTTTGCAGATCCCTTGGCGGGCATTTGGCAAAAATTGTCAGCCTGTCTTTTGCTAAAATCTTTTGGGTCATGTCCGCTAAAAAAAACGGAAGACACACGGAAACACAACGCAAGGCAAAAACGGACACAGATCACTGAACAATGGAACCCCTTTTTGCGGACAGCATAAAAAAACGGTCGTGTGCATGAGGCCTTAGAGTGAATCTTTTTGGGGGTAGTTAGTAATAAAATAATTCCATTTCCCGTGAAAAGATAACTTGTGCCATCTTTATTACTGAAGTGTTATGATCAGTGAAACCTAAGGCCACGTTCACATCGCCGTGTAGTTTCCTGATCCATCAGAAGAACAGAAAAAAAACAGATCCTTTATTTTGAGCATCCGTTGTGCTTATTTTGCATCCATTTTTGTCAGTTCCGTCAGAGATCCGTTATTGTAGATTGGAGAAAGAAAAATTCCTCCAAGACAAGACTCTTCTGACGGAGCCAAAGAATGGAAAAATAAACGGTTATGTGAACGTGGCCTTATTCTACGTTTTCAATCATCTGCACTGCTGAAAATGGGAGTCATCCCCGCTTTGCACATAGAATTTTATGGAAGGTGCCGTTCTGAGCCGTGCAGAATGTTACATGAGTGGCACGGCCTGTTACCTCTGTAGGCGGCAGATTGGCATTGTGTTCTTTACTTATTAATGAGGCATTTACTTACTAATGAGAATGATGAACATCAGTGCGCCGACCACTCCCATGACAATCATCATCTGTAAAGAGAGAAAGCGGTACCGTCACCTATTCTTGTTGTCTCCGTTTGACTCCCTTATCATGCTGATTAGGTGTTTGTAGGGGCTATGCTGTAAGTCAGAGGACTTTCCACACTTCATCAAGGGGTAAATGCTTTTCATCATTTTTTTTATTAACAAAGGTTGATCCGGAGGCTAATACCTAATGATATTGGATGATTAAAGAGTTAATGATATACCGTATTTTCAGTTAAGGGTGGGTTCACATATACGTTGTATACAGGACTTTTTTTTCCCCGTCTTACATAGCTGAACAAGCCGGAACCGTTATTTGTGCCCATCGAATTCTATTAGGACGGATCAAAACGGAATGGCTCTAACCCTGGGTTTAGACCTGAGCGTTCTAAAAACGTGCGTTTTTGTCACGCGTATTTCAGCGCGTTTTTGCAAATAGGAAACGCGCGTAAAACGCGCATTCGTGTGATTGACCACTGTGGCGTCAATCACAATACGCGCGACAAACGCCCCAAAAAAAGCTCAAGTACTTGTTTATGCGTCGGGCGTTTTACAGCGCGTTCAAACGCGCTGTAAAAACGCTCAAGTGAGAATCAGGGCCATAGGAAAGCATTGGTTTTCATGTGTTGAGCGTTTTACAGCGCCTTTGAACGCGCTGTAAAACGCTCAAGTGTGAACTTAGGGTAAAGGGTTCTATTTTGCATTCCGTCCTTATATTCCATAATAACCCTGTTATAACGGAACGGTATAACGGAATAGATAGCGCATATGTGAACCCATCCTAAAAAAGGGTCTTCTGGAATTTTAACATTGTCGGTTCTGTCAGATGTGCTGGGGACTGAGTGCCACCACCCTCGCCAATCAACTGTTTGTATGGGTGTCACAGGAGAAAGTTATCACGAGAGGGATTTTTTAAGTCAGTTTTGCAGGAGCCTGCATGTATACCAAACTTACCGATGGGGTCACATGTGTCACTGCAGTCAGTAATGGGCATCTATGGTAATGTGTCCCCAATTAAAAACCGGAAGCTTACAGAACAAGGGTGCCAGAACAGAGTTGCGGGGAAGCAGGTAAGTGCTATCGTCCCCGATAATTGGTCTGAAAATCGGGCAGTGTAATAGGGCCTTAATAGGATGCATCTGCGGCTTGTATGGCCAAGCACTACTCGTCTGAAAGCTCAACTGGCGATCTTTGTAGATGACCCCCTGTATGTTTATTGTAGTTACTTGTATAAGTGGACCTGAACCCCTCACCTTACAGTTCTTCCACCAGGATTTTCTCTTCAGTTTAGCTGCATTGGTCTCAAACTGGGACGCTCCTGCCTGCAAGGCATCAGCCCTGTTGTCCAGCTCTGACAGCTTCTGATCTCTGTCCAGGACCTTGTCTACATTAACACGCATGATGTCCACCACCTGCCACCACCATCAACATCCACAAAAACAAAGACATGGCAAAAAAACATGAGTATATAAAAGAAGTTAATGTGGCGCAAGAAGCCGAGCAGCATAACAAGAACTGTGTGACCTGGAGAGTTCATGTTTGTTGTGTGCCATGTCAGTGGTCACCATAACACCGGATCACTACTGTTATGTACATTATGTGAAAGGAGGCAAACAGTCTAAAAGTTGTGTTATAAGAAATGTAATAAATGAGATATTTTATTCTAAAGAGCCCCCCTCCTCCCCCCAAATAAAATAAAAATAATAATCACGTCTCATCACTTGAACTGATTTGTTCAGCCATTTTTCTTGGTCAAGCTTATGCAAGATTTCCAAAAGTGACAACCACCAATGGCAGCTATTACAGCAGTGTTCTGCAGTCCATGTAATTATGTTAATCATGCTTGCCAACTTTTCAGATTGGTCATCCAAGAGGGCTGGGGGCGCATCGTACCACCAACATTTTTGGGTTATAACTTTGACATAACATGCCTCTCATACAATAATTTTTGCCCCTTTACTGACGACTCTCTACAGCCATGCCCCCATTTGCCGTAGGTCCCCCTCCAGTATATGTTTGGGACTGCTTCTGATGATCCATATCCCAGCACTTCACACAATTAAGAAAGTTTTTTTTGGGGGGTGCTGATAGACTTTCAGGAGGTTTGCCAACTCTTCCAGGAGGTCTCCACTTTTCCATGGAGAGTTGGCAAGTATGCCATAAAGAGGTTTTCCAAGATATTTTTACTGATGATCTATCCTCTAGATACATCAGTATCTGATCAGTGGATACCCTCTTCCCTGCTGATCTACTGTTTGGGAAGGCACTGGTGCTCGTAGTAGCTCCGGGCCTTCTCTCAGCAAACCAAGCACAGCGCCATACATTGTACAGTGGCTATACTTTGCATCACAACTCAGCCCCATTCCCTTCAAGGGGCTGAGTTGCGCCTAGGTCTTGTGACCGATGAACGTGATGTCACATGGAATGGGCTAAACTGTGAGAAGGCAGTGAAGCTACTGCGAGCGCCTGTGCCTTCTCATACAGCTGATAAGCAGGGGTCCCTTGGTGTCGTACTCCGGATACTGTAGGTACGACAGGATAGGCCATCAGTATAAAAGGCTCGGAAAACCAGTTTAAAGGAGGGGGGTGGGGGAGATTTGATCAAATTAAAAGAAGCATTACTTAGCTATTTATCGCTCACCATCCTATCTGGCCCATGCTGACAGTTTCTCTTTACTTGGCTGTAGCAGTGACATGCTCAGATACCCATATGACCTCAGTAGTGAATCACTGGCCTTAGTGTTATACGGTACAAGACCACTGAGGCAAGTGATTGGCTGCAGTAGTTGTGTTGTCAGGGATCCTCAGTCATTACAAGGCAAGAAATATATTTATGAAGTCCTCTAAATAGGCAATGTTTCATGTAACGGTACAAGTGTCAGGAGCACAGAAACTGTGTGAAATGATGTGCGTAGTAGTACTTACAAATGGGGCCAACGACAGTATTGCTATAGGATCAACATGAAATAGAGCCCAGCTCTGGACTGCTCAAGCTGCTTCCATTCATATGGGCATAGGGCTACCCACAACCACCACTAGGTGGTGCTCACTGCATACAGGTTTAGACAGCTTTTAATGAGTTCGGCTGTACCTATATAAATCTGTATGAGTGATGCGCCCCTAGTGGCAGCTGTCAGAATTAGCAAGGCAATATCCATTCCTCCATATTTACAACGTGACATTTGCATGGTTTATCCCACGTTCCCTGCATGGTCAGATCTCACCAACATTATAAAACCCGGACAGCCGAACCCCGTTTCCACCAAAAGGTCTGGAAGGACTACAACAGCATTTCAATTATCTGCAAACATTCAATTTACTGGATGTTATATGGGATTATACCCGTTTGTTCTTCAGGTGATCAATAAATAAATTGCTGATATTTTTGAAAATTGTTTTCCTAGGATTTAAGCACCATTTCTATAGAAACCTGTTGATATAGGTCATAAAACACTAATAGGTCGTGGTCCGAAGGCAGAGAATGAACTGGTCTTTGTCACCTGTTGTGCTACATTAAAATGAATGGGAGTTATGAAAGTGCTGTCAGGAGTAAGGCAGCGTATTAGTGAATGGCTGTATTTCTGTGTCAGGCAGGTGCTGCACGAGCAAATACAATCACTGGTTGCATAAAAAAGGGGCATTGATGGACCACAGACACTGCAGAGCTGACCTAAATTATTTCTTCACAGTTACTAATGGAAATACATGAGGACAAGTCATGCTGACAGTCAGGACAATCCCATTGACCGGGAGGCATCTGCTGCACCTAGACAACTGCTTTTCTAATTGCGGTCAGAAGAAAACTGGCATACACTGTGGAGGGGTATTGTAAGGGCAGACGCACCAAGCAAATTAACAGCAAGCATTGATCGCTTTTCTTAAAGGAACCTGTCATAAGACCTCCATCTCTTCTTTTCTGCATAGTACAAAAATTCCCGTTTAGGTTTAGCTCCATTGAATGGAACTAAACCGCAATTATTCGATATAATCTATAATCTTTCCTGTATCCTGCAAGGAACTCAAATCAGGTAAAGATAGTCAGCACCAGATTTTTTTTAAGGCTATGTACACCTTCAAATACATTTTTTTATGATTGCATTTTACTAATTTTGGGCCAAAATCATTTTTCAATTGCTCTTTATTAAAAATATTCAGCTGTTTCTGAGATACAAGGGTTTTATTTGAATTCCATCATCTGAGGACTCGTGTAGCTCTGATCTCCTCACCTCCTAAACACGTATCTAAGGCTACTTTCACACTCGCGTTTTGTGCGGATCCGTCATGGACGGATCCGTTCAGATGATGCGACCGTCTGCTTCCGTTCAGAACGGATCAGTTTGTATTGTCTTTAACATAGCCAAGATGGGTGGGATCCCTGGGTGGTACTTACTCAGAGATGATATCTAACCCCAAACCTGTACCAATTGTCTGAGTTATGGTGGACTAAGGCCCCTTTCACACTTGCGCTTTTCCTTTCCGTCCTAGAGATCCGTCCTCGGGGCTCTAGGACGGAAAGATACTGATCAGGATTTATCCTAATGCATTCTGAATGGAAAGAAATCCGTTCAGGATGCATCAGGATGTCTTCCGTTCAGTATGTGAATGTTTTTTGGACGTTGACAAAACTGTAGCATGCTGCGGATCTGTCTCCGTCCAAAAATCCGGAAGACATGCCGTAATGCCGGATCTGGAATTAATGCCCATTGAAGTGCATTAATCCGGATCCGGCCTTAAGCTAAACGTCGTTTCGGCGCATCTCCGGATCCGACGTTTAGCTTTTGTGAGTGGTTACCATGGCAGCCAGGACGCTAAAGTCCCGGCTGCCATGGTAAAGTGTAGTGGGAAGGCAGGGGAGAAGTATACTTACCGTCCGTGCGGCTCCTGAGTCCCGGGGCGCTCCACAATGACGTCAGAGCTCCCCATGAGCATGGATCACATGATCGCATTGTGGAGTGCCCCGGGAGCCGCACGGACTGTAAGTATCTGCTCCCCTGACTCCCCACTACTTACTATGGCAACCAGGACTTTAGTAGCGTCCTGGCTGCCATAGTAACACTGAAAGCATTTTGAAGACTGATCAGTCTTCAAATGCTTTCAGTTGTCTTGCGTTGTGACGGATCCGGCGGGCATTTCCGGCGACGGAAGTGCACGCCGGATCCACACAACGCAAGTGTGAAAGAGGCCTAATAAGGACACTTACTTATTTACTATTAGTTTTTATTGTCCTTTTTCTATTTCTAAACCACTATTCAAGAGATCTAGGCATGCTATCCTCAGGTCAGGAAAATGTCAGCATATATGTTTATTACTATTTCAAAATGGTGTTCACATTATTTTCTATCTTCTAAACAGCCCTTTATAAAAAGATATTTCTTGTGGCAAGAAGCTAAATCACTTAAATGTTCTATCCTTTGTGTGCACAAGAAATACTCCCATAGAATTAAAGGGGTTCTGCAGTTTGATACAACTGATGATCTATCCTCAGGATAGATCATCAGCATCTGATCGGCCGGGGTCTGACACCCAGGACCCCCGCCGATCAGCTGTTTGAGAAGGCAGCGGCGCTGCAGCAGCGCCGCGGCCTTCTCACTGTTTTCCTCTGCTAGAGCCCCGCCCAGTGACGTCGCGACTTGTATCATTCAGTGAACAGAGCTTAGCCTCGCCCACGCCACTTAATACAAGTCGCGACGTCACTGGGCGGGGCTCTAGCAGAGGAAAACAGTGAGAAGGCCGCGGCGCTGCTGCAGCGCCGCTGCCTTCTCAAACAGCTGATCGGTGGGGGTCCTGGGTGTCAGACCCCGGCCGATCAGATGCTGATGATCTATCCTGAGGATAGATCATCAGTTGTATCAAACTGCAGAACCCCTTTAAACATAAAGGAAAGATTTATCAAACTGGTGTAAAGTAGACCTGGCTTAGTTGCCCATAGCAACCAATCAGATTCCACCTTTCATTTTTCACAGCTTCTATGGTAAATTAAAGGTGGAATCTGATCGGTTGCTATGGGCAACTAAGCCAGTTCTGCTTTACACCAGTTTGATAAATCTCCCCCGAAAGATTTTCATCACATTTTCACTACACCCAATAAATGTAAAAAAAAGGGGTTTACTATTGGTGGTCAGTGCAGATATTCTATATAGAGAAATGAAAGATGGAGGTGTGGGGTCCCCGCCTATCAGTATCTTCCTATTATAGAGCCACCATGCTAGATCAGGTAAAATCTCTCCGGATGCTTCCAAACACTGGTATATGTGGTAATAACTTTGGAACACTTTTACTTATCCAGGCCATTCTGACACTGTTTTCTCGTGACACGTTGTACTTCATGACAGTGATAAATATATCAATATATTGTCAATATATTTCACCTTTATTTAGAAAATAATCCAAAATGTACCAGAAATTTGTAAAAATTCACAATTTTCTAAATTCGAATTTCTCTACTTTTAAGACAGATAGTAAAACCTCATAAAATTGTTATCAATCAACATTCCCCAGATGTCTGCTTTATGTTGGCGCAATTTTGTAAATGTCATATTATTTTTTCAGAACGTTAGAAGGCTTTGAATTTTAGAAGACCAAATCCAAAATTTCCAAAACCATTTTTTTAAGCACCAATTCAGTTATAAAGTGATTTTGAGGGGCTTACGTAATGGAAACCACCCATAAATGACCTATTTTAGAAACTACAGGCCTCAAATTATTCAAAACTGATGTTACAAACCCTTGAGGTGTTCTACAAGAATTAAAGGAAAATGGAGGTGAAATTTCTAAATTTCACTTTTTTGGTAGATTTTTTGTGTTAATCAATTTTGTTTGAAACACAGCAAGGGTTAACAGCAAAATAAACCTCAATATATATTACTTTGATTCTGCAGTTTACAGAGATACCCCATATGTGGCGGTAAACTGCCCTATGGGCACATGGCAGTGGTTAGAAGGAAAGGAGCGCCATATGGATTTTGGAGGCAGATTTTGCTAGAATGGTTTTTAGGCACCATTTTGTACTTGAAGAGACCCAGATGTACCCCTACAATGGAAACCCTCAAAAAGTGACCCCATTTTGGAAACTACACCCCTAAAAGAATATATTAAAGGAAATCTGTCACCGGGATAATCGCTATTGAAGTAAAGCCATAGCCTAATAGCAATTAGTACCTTATTTCCAGATGTTCCTTTGTTCCAGCAATAGATGTTTTTTATCCTCTGAAAATCCATTTTTTTGGTATACAAATGAGCCAGTGAGGTGCCCAGAGGGGCACCATTCTTGCCGGAAGGAGCCCAGGCATGCCTCCTGCCACAATGTGTTCACCCCCCCCTCCTACATCACATTCAAGCCATGACTCTGTCCCCCTTTTTCCTGCTCCCAGCATGAGGGTGGGCTTGGGCACTAGCAGGAGAAAGCCTTTTTGAAGAGAATAAAATCTTGTTTTTGTGTTGCCATTTTCTGAGAGCCATATTTTTGTTTATTTTTTGGGCGATTGTCTTAGGTAGGGACTCTTTTTTTGCAGGTACTTTGATTGGTACCATTTTGGGGTACATAAGACTTTTTGATTACTTGGTATTACACTTTTTGTGAGGCAAGGTATCCAGAAACTGGCTTTTCTGCCACAGTTTTTTTTTTTTTTATGGTGTTCACCTGACAGGGTGGATTATGATATATTTATATAGAGCTGGTCGACACGGGCGCGGTAAAACCTAATATATCAATTTTTTTTTACTTAAAACTTTTAATTTTTTTGTAAAACTTTATTTATTTTTTAACTTTTTTTTTTCACTTTATCTTTTGTCCCACTCTGGGACTTCAACTTTTGGGGGTCTGATACCCTGTACAATGCATTACAATACTTCTGCCGTCCAAGCCATCGGGTCCCCGTCACAGCAGCACAGGGATCCGATGGGTGCTCTCTCCCTCTCCACACAGCACTAACCGCAGCACACCTAGGGTTAATTCGCCGATTAATGTACCGGACCCCTGCAGCTGATCGGGCGGGCACAGCTCCTGCACCCACCAGATCAGCGCGCCATAGTACTACAGCACTGGTATTTAAGCCACAGCGCTGGTAATGAAATGGTTAAGCCAAAACTTTTCTCAATGAACTATTTTAGCTCTTAGGAACTATCATCCTGGCTATTCTTCTGTCTAGGTGGAGGATGAAGGGTATCCGTAAAATATCTGACTTAGGCATCATGCACACGACCGTATGTATTTTGCGGTCTGCAAAAAATAGATCCGCAAAAAATATGGATGACATCCATATGCATTCCGTATTTTGCGGGACGGAATAGCAGGCTCCTGATAGAACAGTACTATGCTTGTCCGTAAGGTGGACAATAATAGGACATGTTTTATTTTTTTGCGGAACGGAAATACGGACATATGGAAACGAAATGCACATGGAGTAACTTCTTTTTTTTGCGGACCTATTGAAGTGAATGGTTCCGCATACGGTCTGCAAAAAAACCAGAACGGACATGGAAAGAATATACGTTCGTGTGCAGGAGGCTTTAGGCTACATTCACACGAACGTATTTTGTTTCCGCATCGTTCCATTTTTTTGCGGATAGGATGCGGACCCATTCATTTCAATGGGTCTGCAAAAAGTGCAGACAGCAAACCGTGTGCTATACGCATCCCTATGTCCGTTCCGTAGCCTCGCAAAAAAAAATAGAACATATCCTATTTTTGTCCATTTTTGCAGACAAGGATAAGCATTTTTACAATCTTCATCAAAAAACGGATGCCATACGGACCTCATCCGTGTTTTTTGAGGATCCCCAATTTGCGGACCGCAAAACACATACGGTCTTGTGAATGTAGCCTTAATGGCAGGAGAGCAGATACTGAATTTTCTTACCTATTACAAGTCAAAATGGGAGAGGGACTCCCAAACTACCTTTTCTGAGAACCGATAGTATACAGCCTTCACCGCAATCTCAACTATTTCTAGATGTACAAATCATATTGAGCTCTCCAGAGAATTGCTCTACCAATGGTTCATGGTACCTACCAAGCTTTCTCTTTTTAGTGACACTCCTGATTAGTGTTGAGCGAATCGACTTTCAAATGCAAGATCTGAAGTCGATTCGCTCAAAACTTGTTTTGATGCTTTACGGAGATTCGTCTCTATACAGCATTCAAATGTATGGGCTCCGGCGAGGGAAATTAGTTATCATCGAATTCTCGCAGGACTTCAGTGAATAACTTCCGGATTTGATTTTTCGACTTTAAAACCATTTTAAATTAGGGGTCCAAAGTCGTCTTTAGTACCAAAGTACAAGCCGGGATTGAAGCTGACTACGGATTCGTGTTTTAAAATGCTTTTAAAGTTTAAAAATCTCTTGGGAGACTTTGGTGATAGCAAATTTCCCGGGCCGGAGCCCATACATATGACATTCAGACGAAGCTTTGAGCAAATCGACTTCGTATCTTGGATCCGAAGATCGATTCGTTCATCCCTACTCCTGATACTTGCTGGAGATGTCAAGAGACAAGCTTCCTTTTACATATATGGTGGGAGTGCTCAGGTCTCTTACAGTTCTGGAGGAGAATTGGTAAGCTCTGTTGTCCTACATCTGTGGATTCACCATGTTAGATGTCCACTAGCCTTGTTGAATATTAGTTCTGAGCGAATCGAGGTTTGATCCAAATTTCAGGATAAATTCAACTTGCCGCGAAGCTGAATTTCCTCGTGCTTCTTGGTAGCAAATCGATTTAACCTAATATAGTGTAAAAAAAAAAAAACTCATACTTATCTGATTCATTCGCTCAAGACGGGCTGTCCGCCGCCATCTTGCTTGAAGATCTCACACAAAATCCCGTGCGCTCTGACATATGACGTTATCAGGAGCAGTGCGAGATTTTACACCAGATCTTCAGCCAGTATGATTTTCTTTTAGGTTTTTTACACTATTTCAGGTCAAATGAACTTTCTACCATAAAGCACGAGGAAATTCGTCTTTGCGGCAAATTTAATTTATCCTGAAATTCAGATTGCTGCTCCCTGTCATTGCACCCACTACTACCTTCCGAAATGCTTACTGTGAGTATGTGAATGTATTTCTCTTGGACGAATGTCTGACAACATTGTACTTTCTTGTGGTACAATACTACTTTGTTTATTTCCCTTAGGCAGGGTTCACACCTGTGCGTCCCGCTTCGCACGTACGACGCTCTATCTTTACTTTTATTATTTTCGCATCGTGAAAATGAAAGTAAAAATCGCGCGTCGTGCGCGCGTTTGCGCTATATATCCCTATGGGGGACGCGCAACAATACGCCCCAAAGAAGCTCCTTTACTTCTTTGGGTGTAGGGCGTTTTCCAGCGCGTTCGTACGTGCTGTAAAACGCTCAGGTGAGAACCATGCCCATAGGGAAACATGGGTTTTCGCCTGTTGAGCGTTTTACAGCGCGTAGGAACGCGCTGTAAAATGCTCAAGTCTGAACCCAGCCTTAAGGTGCCCATAGCCTTTAAAGCAACCTTCTAGAGAAGAGCTCAAAAATGACACGTAAGCCAGTAGATACAGGAGATGGTTACCTGCTAATTACTTTCCTTGGATGCTTTTTAGCTTGGCTGCTTTAGAACAGTGCTTTGATCCAGCTCTCGCTTTAAAGATTTAATAAGTTAGTTCTCCTGAATTTAGGACATTGATAATGCTAAAAACACGTTTTATGTTAGTTAAATTTAAAATTTTATTTGAAAAAGTGCTGAACTTATGGCCAGATATTTGCAGCTGTATGCCTGATGTCGAAGATAGGGTACCTGCACACTGTGTGCAGAAAATCTGCAAGAAATGTACACCAAAACCGCACAAAAAACCCACATAAATCCACACTATTTACCATGGTTTTTGTGTCATTTTTGTGCGTTTTTGGTGCCGATTTTAATGCATGATTTTCTGTTTCTGTAAATAGCCCCATTGAAGTCTGTGGGGAAAACTGCTCTACATAAGGTGCGGCATGAGCAATTGACATGCTGCAGGTTTCAAAATCCACAGAACACATCAAATTTCCACACTTAGGCCTATTGCACACGAACGTGTGCGCCCTGTGCCCGTATTGCGGACCGCATTTGCGGATCCGCAATACACGGGCACCATTCCGTGGCCAATCCGCATCACGGATGCGGACCCATTCATTTCAATGGGTCCGCAAATCCGGAGATGTGGAATGGAATGACGGAACGGAACACTACGGAAGCACTACGGAGTGCTTCCGCAGTGTTCCGTTCCGTACTTCCGTCCCGCAAAAAGATAGAACATGTCCTATCTTTTTGCGGAACGGGCAGATCGCGGACCCATTCAAGTGAATGGGTCCGCGATCCGCTGCGGCTGCCCAACGGCCGGTGCCCGAGCATTGCGGGCCGCAATATGCGGCCCGCAGCATGGGCACGGGGTGCACACGTTCGTGTGAAAGAGGCCTTAGGCTGGGTTCAGACTTGCGCGTATTTGATACGCGCATAAAACGCGCGTTTCTGTCGCGCATATTACAGCACGTTTTTGCAAATAGGAAACGCGTCGTACGCGCGTTCGTGTGATTGACTACTGTGGCGTCAATCACAATACGCGCGACAAAACGCCCCAAAGAAGCTTAATAACTTTTTTGAGCATAGGGCGTTTTTCAGCGCTTTCAAACGCGCTGTAAAACACTCAAGTGAGAACCAGGGCCATAGGGAAGCATTGGTTTTCATGTGTTGAGCGTTTTACAGCGCGTTTGAACGCGCTGTAAAACGCGCAAGTCTGAACCCAGCCTCAAAGCTGCTTATTTCAACACACCTGGACTTTGTTGCCATCTAGTGGTAAGAGGTCGTATTACCTGACCAGAGATGTCCAGAAAGCAGAACCTAATGTGGTTGCTACTGTGCTATAATGATTAAAGGAGTTCTCTGTGATTTTCATACTGATCATATCCTTAGGGTGGATTATCAATATCTGATTGGTGGGGGTTCGACTCGACCCCTGCTGATCAACTGTATGAAGAGGCTGCAGCACTCCACGACCGCCTAGGCCATGTGGCCATCTGCGCAGTGTGTTCCAACAGAGGAACCAACTGACGCAATTCACTGAATAAATAATAATGTCAGAAGGTGGCCTGATCCCTGCCATATCCCATTACAGTTAATGGGGATCTGGCGGTGAACTAGGGTGACCACGTGTCCCGGATCGCCCGGGACAGTCCCGCATTTGGAGAGTCTGTCACGGGTCCCGGTCACCCTCATTCCGGGACAATGCAGTGTCCTGGAATGACCTGAGCCGCAGGCGCCGACCGCTGCAAATTGCTTTGAGGCAGCAGGCTCCACCACCATCACACATTCAGCCCACTCCAATCACCTGCAGATTAAAACCTGGACACTTGCGGAGTGCGGACAGAAACCTCCAGTGATCCGGCCAGCGTACGGGACGTCACTTGCATGGTGCCGCAGCCTGCCACTAGGTCGTCAGCTGAATTGAATTCAGAGGAGATAAGTGCAAGCAAGTAGGCGGCGTGGCGCAGTGTGCTGAGGTAACCGGCCAATACTGCCATGTCACGTTTCACTACTTACTGTACAGTTGGACCCACTCATGTTGTGATAGATTAGAGGTATAGGGAGGATGAGCCTGAGCCATAGATTACAAGTGGAGTGGAGGTTTATGGAAGTGATTGTATTATATACTACTAGCAGGAGACACTTTATAGTATATTGTCTGCTCTGTATTTCTGGGCTGCAGTGAAAGGGAGAACCAAACTTTTCCCCAAACTAGTAAAAACTAGTGGAAAAAAATACCCCCCTTTCCTGGATAAGGCTGTGTTCACACATTTTGCAGCTCGGGCGCGGACCCATTTACTACAATGGGGCCGCAAAAGATGCGGACAGCACTCCGTGTGTAGTCCGCATTACAAATAAAATAGAGCATGTCCTATTCTTGTCCGTTTTGCGGACAAGAATAGACATTTCTATAATGGGCCGTGTTCCGTTCCGCAAACTGTGGAACAGAATGCGGAGCAGCTTCCGTGTTTTGCGGATCCGCGGTTTGCGGACCGCAAAACACCAACAGTCGTGTGCATGTAGCCTAAGTGTCCCTGAATGGCAGTTAGGAAATGTGGTCACCATACGGTGAACTGTGGTATCCGGTTAAAACTGCAGATGTGAACCCAGCCTAAGCAGATGGCATGCAGGTAGACAACCCCATGTAAACAATGAAGAGGCTGCATGGCTTGCACAAACATTACAGCCCCTCCAAACCAGCTGATCAGCAGGGGGCGCCGATAGTCAGACTTCAGGATAGGCCATCCATATCCTGAACATGGAAAACCCTTTTAAGGCTTAGAAGAAACAAGTGTGAGCAGAGGTCGCAATAACGCCTGTACATAGACGCTTGTTCAGGCCATTTTAGTCCCTGGAAAAAGTCAAAGGCGTACCAATATGCCTCAGACTTTTCCCTGCTTTTCATCAGTGCAGGGCACGCTGTGAACGGCGCAGGCAGCACAGTAATCCACACACACTGCACTACTACATCATACACATGTATACATCACACACTGCACTACATACATCACACACATGTATACATCACACACTGCACTACATACATCACACACATGTATACATCACACACTGCACTACATACATCACACACATGTATACATCACACACTTCACTACATACATCACACACATGTATACATCACACACTGCACTACTACATCATACACATGTATACATCACACACTGCACTACATACATCACACACTGCACTACATACATCACACACATGTATACATCACACACTGCACTTCATACATCACACACATGTATACATCACACACATCACACACTGCACTTCATACATCACACACATGTATACATCACACACTGCACTTCATACATCACACACTGCACTACTACATCATACACATGTATACATCACACACTGCACTACATACATCATACACATGTATACATCACACACTGCACTACATACATCACACACTGCACTACATACATCACACACATGTATACATCACACACTGCACTACATACATCACACACATGTATACATCACACACTTCACTACATACATCACACACATGTATACATCACACACTGCACTTCATACATCACACACATGTATACATCACACACTGCACTACATACATCACACACTGCACTTCATACATCACACACATGTATACATCACACACTGCACTTCATACATCACACACATGTATACATCACACACTGCACTACATACATCACACACATGTATACATCACACACTGCACTACATACATCACACACTGCACTTCATACATCACACACATGTATACATCACACACTGCACTTCATACATCACACACATGTATACATCACACACTGCACTTCATACATCACACACTGCACTTCATACATCACACACTGCACTTCATACATCACACACATGTATACATCACACACTGCACTTCATACATCACACACATGTATACATCACACACTGCACTACATACATCACACACATGTATACATCACACACTGCACTTCATACATCACACACATGTATACATCACACACTGCACTTCATACATCACACACATGTATACATCACACACTGCACTACATACATCACACACTGCACTTCATACATCACACACATGTATACATCACACACTGCACTTCATACATCACACACATGTATACATCACACACTGCACTACATACATCACACACATGTATACATCACACACTGCACTTCATACATCACACACATGTATACATCACACACTGCACTTCATACATCACACACATGTATACATCACACACTGCACTTCATACATCACACACATGTATACATCACACACTGCACTACATACATCACACACTGCACTACATACATCACACACTGCACTTCATACATCACACACTGCACTACATACATCACACACTGCACTTCATACATCACACACATGTATACATCACACACTGCACTTCATACATCACACACATGTATACATCACACACTGCACTTCATACATCACACACATGTATACATCACACACTGCACTACATACATCACACACTGCACTTCATACATCACACACATGTATACATCACACACTGCACTTCATACATCACACACATGTATACATCACACACTGCACTACATACATCACACACTGCACTCACATACACACATACATCACACACTGCACTTCATACATCACACACATGTATACATCACACACTGCACTACATACATCATACACATGTATACATCACACACTTCACTACATACATCACACACATGTATACATCACACACTTCACTACATACATCACACACATGTATACATCACACACACTGCACTACATACATCACACACCTGTATACATCACACACTGCACTTCATACATCACACACATGTATACATCACACACACTACACTACATACATCACACACATGTATACATCACACCCTGCACTACATACATCACACACATGTATACATCACACCCTGCACTACATACATCATACACATGTATACATCACACACTGCACTATATACATCATACACATGTATACATCACACACTGCACTACATACATCACACACATGTATACATCACACACTGTACTACACTCATCAGACACATGTATATATCACACACATATATACATTATACACATTGTGGGGAGTCGCTCTGGTAGACGGTGGTGCGGGTGCAGTATAGAGGCAACAGGGAGTCCAGAAGGTGCGGAAAACAGTGTTTTATTCACACTTGTATCAAAATAACAGCAGAAAGTCAATTGGTGTTAAGTCACACACATCAGCAAATGAAGGGGAAAACAAAATGTCCAAACACAGGTTCCATTCACCTGGCAGGTTTGATGTGCGGGTTCGCACCTGGCTGTCAGCCCAGCCGCAGGACAATCCACCTTCAGGCTTCCAGGACGGCTGCACGCCTCCTTGCTGGGCACGCCCTTCCACCCCAGAGAGCTCCACACCACTAGCAGCAGCTTCCAAGACAATCACTCACAGCTGCTGGTGCTGGCTGAGTTTATAAACCCAGCCCAAAACCAGGACTGGGTCGTGGGGAGCAGCCACCCACCCTACACTTTAGCTGCTCCCGGTAAGAGCCGGCCCGGATCGGCTTTGCAGCCATGCTACTTAGCAAATGTGTCAGTAGCACTACCTGCTACTGACATCAACAAACGGCTCCTACCTCACCGAGGCTATGAACCTCGGTGACACGTACCTACCATCTAGGACGGCACCCTGCACCTTACCACAACATATATACATCACACACTGCACTACATACATCACACACATATATACATCATACACATGTATACATCTCACACTGCACTTCGTACATCATACACATGTATACATCACACACTACATACATCATACACATGTATACATCACACACTGCACTATATACATCACACACATGTATACATCACACACTGCACTACATACATCATACACATGTATACATCACACACTGCACTACATACATCATACACATGTATACATCACACACTGCACTACATACATCATACACTGCACTACATACATTACACACATGTATACATCACACACTGCACTATATACACCATACACGTGTAGGTGGCAAAGCGTGTGATGTATGTGGTGCAGCGTGTGATGTATGTGGCGCAGCGTGTGATGTATGTGGCGAATGCAGGCAGGCTATTATAGCCATGTGGTAAAGTACAGGAAGATCCGTCATATTGGACTGAACTTTATCACTTGGCTATAATTGCCTGATCTTAGACCAGTAATGGTTCCCCGCATACCCACCTCTTAGGCCCCGTTCACACCAGCGCTATTTATTTCTGTTGTTCTGCTCATCTAATGGAGCAGAACAATGAAAATAACGGAAGTGGGTTTTTGTCTTACGTTGACCATACAACAGACGCCATACTGTGGCATCCAGCACCATGGAGATCCATTGTAAAAACATACAAAAAAAGTATCCTTTTTTTGCAGAACTCTGCAGGATGGGGAATCCTAGTGTAACATGTTTTTCCATCCTGCAAAGTCCAGAAAAAAAACATGTAGGCTAACAATAAAAATTTTTTTTTAAATGCAACTATGGTGACGGATGCCACAGTATGGCGTCTGGTAACATATATACGTTTTTTGTGTGTACATTAAATGTATAAAAAAAACGTGATGTGATCCCGGCCTATCTGACTGGGAAGAAGCTGAACAGTCTCCACCGACTATGATGGAGACCGTGCAGTTCCCGTTTGGGTTCTGTCTTTTTACCAGACAAAAAAGTCCTTCATATAAGGCCTTTTTGTCCGGCCTTTATGACAGAATCTGCAACAGAGGCTCCAAACGCAGCCTTTAACGCATATGTGAGCAAGTATAGGCCTATATATCATGTATCTGAATTACTGCAAATTTCGTACTCCTCCTCGGGTAAAAATACTCCTCAAAAATGTTCAGAGGAGTATTTTTACTCTTCTCGAAAAAAATGTAGTGTGACCTCCCTAGTGTGAGTGAACAATGGACACAAAAAAGATGTATTAAATAATTAATGTAATGTGTTATGTAAAAAGTATTTCCTCAATTTTGCTTCCTTTTTGCTGTATTTGGTGTAAAAGCTGCGACAAAAACTGCCTATGCAGTATTTATGTGCTGCCATCTAGTGGCCAATGGTAATATTACTTTGAAATTTTGTTACTGAAACTAAAACTTGGCAGATCAGCAGAAATCTTTTTAGTGAACAATTAGCTACACAAGAAAAACATCAAACCATCAGATACGATTCACTTAGTTCCAGATGCATCAACTATTTGAGGGCAATGTATCAGTATTGTTCTTTTATATAAAACATTTGTTATAATATGAATGAATTTGTCCTTGTACCTCATTGACTTGCGCCTGTGTTTGAAGGAGTTTGCGACTGCTGCTTTGAGGCATACCACCACCTGAGCTGGACCTAAACACAAGAAAAGGAAGGGTCAGAAACGTCTCTACTCTGTTGAAGATATACTATCGGAAAATGAAAAAAGAACACCTAAAAGGAGTTAAGGTCAAAAGCCTTTTTTATAATATGGCATATGGAGGCTGTTACATGTAGTGATCAAAGTTCCAAGATCTTTACTTTTCATACAAATGCTCCACAGACTTTTTTTGGTCTGGCATCACTGTTCTTTTTTTGTCTGACAGCACTGTTTTTCATCTTCCGTCTGACCATTTGTGAAATTAATGGATTTTGAATAGGGCCAAATAGTGGGACTTCATCAAGCTGGGTGTTCCGTCAATCAAATCTCAGAAACAGTTGGTCAAGAAGTTTCTGAAGTGCAACCGTGCCAGAGGTGTCAACAGTGGTCAGAGGAGGGCGCACGTAGATAGGGTACTGGACAGTCAAGACAGACAGATACACCAGCCACAGAATCGCAGATTAGTTTTGCAGTGGACCCTGCTGTGCCACCCAGACCATAAGAAACCATCTACTGAAAGCAGGGCTGCATTCCTGTACTTTTACCTTGCTATCCACTTACCTCTCATTAAGAGGTCCTGTACTGGTGTTGCGAGAGAGCCCATTGTCGGCATAATTAGCAAACACAAGTGTCCAGTGATGAAAGCAGGTTCTGCCTTGTTACTAATCATGGCTGTATCAGGGTTCGTAGGAGGGCTGGAGAGTGCCTACTGCCATAGTGCAGAGACACCAAGTATCATGGTGTGGGGCACTATTATCAACCATGGCCGTTTCCATCTGGTGTTCATGGAGGGAACATTTGACCAGCCTTCAGTATGTCCAGAACATTTTGGAACCATTCCTACTCTTTTTTGACTCAGGAGACGTGGTGTTCCAACAACATAATACCTACCCACACACTGCCGCACTACACAACATGCTCTTCAGGGTATGCAGCAACTTCTCGGGCCAGTTCGATCACTAGATCTCTTCCCCCATCAAAAATGTCTAAGAATAGAGGAGGAGACGGATGTCCCATGCATAGCAGCCAACAACCACCTTGACTGAACTACAGGTCCAAGCTGAAAGACCTTGGAATGACATACCGCAGGAGGAGAACAATCAATGTATCAATGCAAGGGAAGATGCCACCCAGTATTATTGTAACCTTGCCTCAGCATAAACACTGCTGCAGAACCCAAAATTATTAATAAGCTCTGAAGCTGAATGTTTAGACCTAAAGTCTATGGAGGTTGCTGCAGTGAGAAGAATAGCTTTCCTGACAGATAGCCAATAAGATTGGGGAGCCATCTTACTCAATGTACATACTATTTAACATGTTTATGATGTGTGTCAGATAGGGTCATCTATTGTTTGAAGCCTCTCATACCTTTTCGAACCCATCCGATAACTAAGAGTTTGCACAATATAATACATATTAAACATTAATGTAAATCTAAATAGAGCTACAAATCTATGCTAATGAATTTCTCGATATATTTATAACGCACATATCTCCATTTTTCTGATACACATCTCCAATTCTTCCTCTCAGACACTGATTTGAAAAGAAAACATACAGGTTGCCTGGAGATGCCACTAGAGGGAGCTACTGCATACTGTGATACACTGTACCTAATAAACAAGTAAGCTCCTACTGCCCATCTGCAAGCAGCCAGATTATCATCTACAGTGGTGCTTAAAAGTTTGAAATTCCTTCAGAATTTTCTATTTTTGCATACATTTCACCTAAAAATCAATGTTCACAAAAAATCCTTAATGTAGATAAAGATAACCAAATCAAACAAGTCAAAAATATTCGACTTGTTTGATTTATTTATTGAGGAAACTGATCCCATATCACATGTCACAAAGTATGTGAACCTTTAGAATTAGGAGATAGTGGGATAACAATCAGGTATGTGTGGGTGACCTGTTTTATTTAAAGTAAAGTGAACTATCAAAGTCTGAAGTCTATCATAGAATGAACAAAAAAGATTTCAGAGGAATTCAGAACAAGAGTTGTTGATACTCATCAGGCTGGAAAAGGTTGATACAAACAGAGGAAATTCAAGACCATTATTCTTCCCCCCGACAACCCCCCGGAGGGGTCAACCAACGAGGATCACGCCAAGGCATGTATTAGTCTGCGAGGCCACAAAGGAACCCAAGGCAACTAAAGGTTTTTCTCACTTTATTCTTTTGTAACCCTTCTTCCATAGAATGCCTGGTATGGTTAGGGATTAGTCCACCAACAATGGTGTGCATAGTTGTAGGGAGAAAACCACTGCTCTCTAAAAAGAACATTGCTGCCCATCTGCAAGATCACCCAGACAAGCCTGAAGGCTGTTGGAACAATATTTTGTTATTATAATATTTCTGGACCTATAACAACCTAAAAATAAAACGTCAAGTAGCAAAGCCCGCAACCTAATGGGAAATCCACCCGTGATGTGATTTTTATTTTTTTTTCCCTCTCCTACCTTAGCAACAGATGTAATTGACCACACCAACTGAGAATGGCGAGCTGTGACGTGACCTGAAAAGCAACGAATGACATGTAAAGACAATCCTCACTGTGGTAGTATGCTGACACCGACGTGAGGCATGCAGTAATATAAACCACCTGTACCACACCACTCCGCTATAGGTGAGTACATGCAGGCGTCGCCACTATCAGCACATGCGCCCAGTAGAGATGTGGGCATATATGCCGTAAAAACAAACTAAACTCAGTTCTCGGCAAAAGCCACGCTTCTATCTATTTTTAGCACAAATAAAGCAACAAAACGAGGCAAAAATGACAAAATAAAAGGTCCTCATGGGTCTCTGCAATTACCTTTGTAGCAAGTAGCTCCCCCAGTGTCCAGCTAACACTCTGAACTGAAGATGGATCCCCAGCACCAAGCACAGGTGCTTATTAAGTGCACAAACTCAGGTTCACCACCTTAAAGTGGCACACACACATTTTACATTTCCAAAACAAATGAAACAAGACAAATGAAATATACCTCAACACAGAGGAGCTCACCGTCTACTTAATATACATATCGCAAAATAGCATTTATACTAAAGAAACAATAACACTCTGAAAACAGCAACTCTGCTCCACATGGATTAATCAGCTGCCTCACCCTCTATAGTGCGAGTAAGGGTATAATGCTGAATGTCAGTGTGAACAAGGCCTTAGTCTGTCTGCAGAAATAATAGCAGAGAGCGAGAGAGGTTTGCTGGGAAGATACCTCAGCACAGAGGAGCTTACCGTCTACTTAACTGCTTCAGGACCGCCGTACGCAGGATTGCATCCTGCGGGCGGTCCTGTTCTTCTGATCGGACGCGTCGGCGCGTCATCTCGCGAGACGCGAGACTTCCTGTGAACACGCGCGCGTTCACAGCGTCGCGCGTCTCAAGAGTTGGACTACAGCCTGCCAGCGATGATCAATCGCTGGCAGGCTGTAGATGCGATATAAATCGCATCAAACAAGTATATCAGACGCTGTTTTGTGAACAGCGTCTGATATACCTGCTACCTGGTCCTCTGGTGGTCCCATTTGCTGGGATCGACCACCAGAGGACCAGGTAACTATGTAAAGTTGCACCAAACACTACACTAACCCCCCACCACCACCACTAACCCCTTGATCACCCAATCTAGACCCCTGATCACCCCCTGTCATTGATCAAACCCCTTGTAAGGCTCCATTCAGACGTCCATATGTGTTTTGCGGATCCGTGGATCCGCTGATCTGATCCGCGGATCCACAGATCCTCAAAACACGGACACCGGCAATGTGCTTTCTGCATTTTGCAGATCCGCACATTGCCAGAACTATATAGAAAATGCTTTTGTTGTCCGCAATTGCGGACAAGAATAGGACATGTTCTATATTTTTGCGGAACGGAAGTGCAGACTCGGAAGCGCGGATCCGTAATTCCGGATCCGAGCAGGACAAAGTCTGTCCCCATAGAAATGAATGGGTCCGCAATTCCGCTCCGCAAACAGAATTGCGGACGTGTGAATGGGGCATAAGGGTCCCTTATCACCGCCAGTTAGTTAGCTACTTGTTAGGTAGCTAGCGCCCAGCCCACCGCACCGCAGTCACTGATTTGGCAGAGATTTTTTCATCCACATTGATCGATGCGAATGAAAAATCTGTGCCGTTCATTTTATTTATTTTTTCAGCCCAGAGGCTGAACGGAAAAAATCTCATTAACCGTATGCTCAATATACGGAGAATCGCAGAAACTCCTAATGCTGGCCATACGTGTAATGATTATGGAGACCCCTAAAATGCCAGGGCAGTACAAAAACCTCACATGTGACCCCATTTTAGAAAGAAGACACCCCAAGATATTCCGTGAGGGGTATGGTGAGTTCATGCAAAATTTTATTTTTGTCACAAGTTAGTGGAATATGAGACTTGGAAAAATAAAAATAAAAATCAATTTCCGCTAACTTGTGCCAAAAAAACTTCTGTGAACTTGCCATACCCCTCACGAAATACCTTGGGGTGTCTTCTTTCCACAATGGGGTCACTTGTGGGGTATTTATACTGCCCTGGCATTTTAGGGGTCCTAAAGCGTGAGAATCCAAATGCGTAAAAATGCCCTGTGAAATCTTAAAGGTACTCATTGGAATTAGGGCCTTTGCATCTTGGCTGCAAAAGTGTCACACATGTGGTATCGCCGAACTCAGGAGAAGTAGGGCAATGTGTTTTGGGGTGTATTTTTATATATACCCATACTGTGTGTGAGAAATATCTCTGTAAATGACAACTTTTTAAATTTTTTATTCAAAGTTGGCAATTTACAGAGATATTTCTCTCACCCAGCATGGGTATATGTAAAAATACACCCCAAAACACATTGCCCTACTTCTCCTGAGTACGGCGATACCACATGAGTGACACTTTTTGCAGCCAAGATGCGCAAAGGGCCCAAATTCCAATGAGTAACTTTTAGGAGGGCATTTTTACGCATTTTTCTTCTCACGCTTTAGGGCCCCTAAAATGCCAGGGCAGTATAAATACCCCACATGTGACCCCATTTTGGAAAGAAGACACCCCAAGGTATTCGCTGAGGGGCATAGTGAGTCCATGAAAAATTAAACTTTTTGTCAAAAGTTACCGGAAAGGGAGACTTTGTGAGAAAAAACAATAAAAAATCAATTTCCGCTAACTTGTGCCAAATTTTTTTTTCTATGAACTCGCCATGCCCCTCATGGAATACCTTGGGCTGTCTTCTTTCCAAAATGGGGTCACATGTGGGTATTTATACTGCCCTGGCATTTTAGGGGCCCTATAGCATGAGAAGAAAATGCGTAAAAATGCTCCTCCTAAAAGGTACTCATGGAATTTGGGCCCTTTGCGATCTTGGCTGCAAAAGTGGCACACATGTGGTATCGCCGTACTAGGAGAAGTAGGGCAGTGTTGGGGTGTATTTTACATATACCCATGTTGAGTGAGAGAAATATCTCTGTAAACTGACAACTTTGTATAAAAAAATTTAAAAAGTTGTCGCTTACAGCGATATTTCTCACACACAGTATGGGTATATATAAAAATACACCCCAAAACAAATTGCCCTACTTCTCCTGAGTACGGCGATACCACACGAGTGACACTTTTTTGCAGCCAAGATGCGCAAAGGGGCCCTAAAACCAATGAGTACCATTAGGATTTCACAGGGCATTTTTACGCATTTGGATTCTCACGCTTTAGGGCCCCTAAAATGCCAGGTGAGTATAAATACCCCACAAGTGACCCCATTTTGGAAAGAAGACACCCCAAGGTATTCCGTGAGGGGCATGGCGAGTTCACAGAATTTTTTTTTTTTGGCACAAGTAAGCGGAAATTGAGATATATATATTTTTTTATTTAGTTTTTTACAAAGTCTCATATTCCACTAACTTGTGACAAAAAATAAAATTTTACATGAACTCACCATACCCCTCATGGAATACCTTGGGGTGTCTTCTTTCTAAAATGGGGTCACATGTGGGGTATTTATACTGTCCTGGCATTTTAGGGGCCCCTAAAGCGTGAGAAGAAGTCTGGAATCCAAATGCGTAAAAATACCCTGTGAAATCCTAAAGGTACTCATTGGTTTTAGGGCCCCTTTGCGCATCCAGGCTGCAAAAAAGTGTCACACATGTGGTATCGCAGACTAGAGAGTAGCAATGTGGTTTGGGGTGTATTTTATATATACTCCTGCTGGTGTGAGAAATATCTCTGTAAACGACAATTTTTAATTTTTTTATACAAAGTTGTCAGTTTACAGAGATATTTCTCTCACCCAGCATGGGTATATGTAAAAATACACCCCAAAACACATTGCCCTACTTCTTCTGAGTACGGCGATACCACATGAGTGACACTTTTTGCAGCCTGGGTGCAAAGGGGCCCAAATTCCAACGAGTACCTTTAGCTTTTACATGGCTGCTCACAATTTAGCCCCGCCCAAAATGCCAGAACAGTAAACACACCCCACAAATGACCCCATTTCGGAAAGTAGACACCCCAAGGTATTCACTGAGGGGCATAATGAGCCCGTCTGAGATTTTTTTTTTTTTGCCAGAAGTTAGCAGAAATGGAAACTTTATTATTATTTTTTTCCTCAGAAAGTGTCATTTTCCGCTAACTTGTGAAAAAAATGAAATGATACATGAACTCACCATGCCCCTCCGCGAATACTTTGGGGTGTCTTCTTTCTAAAATGGTGTCATTTGGGGGTATTTATACTTTCCTGACATTCTAGCACCTGAAGAAACATGACAGGTGCTCAGAAAGTCAGAGCTGCTTCAAAATGCCGAAATTCACTTTTTTGCACCATAGTTTGTAAACGCTATAACGTTTACCCAAACCAATAAATATACACTTATTGGATTTTTTTTTTTATCAAAGACATGTAGAACAATACATTTAGAGAAAAATTTATATAGAAATGTAGTTTTTTTTTAAAAAATTTACAACAGAAAGTGAAAAATGTCATTTTTTTGCAAAAATGTCGTTAAATTTTTATTAATAGCAAAAAAAGTTAAAATGTCAGCAACAATGAAATACCACCAAATGAAAGCTCTATTAGTGAGAAGAAAAGGAGGTAAAATTCATTTGGGTGGTAAGTTGCATGACAGAGCAATAAATGGTGAAAGTAGTGTAGTGCAGAATTGTAAAAAGTGGCCTGGTCATTAAGAGTGTTTAAGCTAGGGGGGCTGAAGTGGTTAAACACGCATCATAAAATAGCATTTATATTAAAGAAACAATAACACTTTGTAAACAGCAACTCTGCTCCACCTGCAGTAATCAGCTGCCTCACCCTCTATAATGCGAGTAAGGGGATAACGCTGGATGTCAGTGTGAACAAGGCTTTAGTCTGTCTGCAGAAATAATAGCTGATAGTGAGAGAGGTTTGCTGGGAAGATACCTCAGCACAGAGGAGTTTACCGTCTACTTAAACACGCATCATAAAATAGCATTTATATTAAAGAAACAATAACACTTTGTAAACAGCAACTCTGCTCCACCTGGAGTAATCAGCTGCCTCACCCTCTATAATGCGAGTAAGGGGATAACGCTGGATGTCAGTGTAAACAAGGCTTTAGTCTGTCTGCAGAAATAATAGCGGATAGCGAGAGAGGTTTGCTGGCGAGCAGCGAAGTGAAAAGCAGACAAGAAAGACATGCAGATATACACGGACAGACTAAGCAAGGTGACCTGTGCAAGACATGGAAGCCTGCGAGAAAGCGAGACGGAGTCACGCTGACCCCTGCTGCCTAGATGTGCCGCCACGTGGACTCCAAGCGTGGGCTGTCAGGCGCGAGAAAACGAGACGGAGTCACGGTGACCCCTGCTACCTAACCGCACTGCCACGTGGGCACCAAACGTTGGGGTGCCAGGCAGGATCGCTCCGGTGCAGTGCTGCTCCTACTCACCAAAGAAGCGGACACACTGCCGGCCGGACTAATCGTGCTGCCGCGTGGGAGCCAAACGTGGGCTGCCAGGCAGAATCGCTCCGGTGCAATGCCGCTCCTCCTCACCAAAGGAGCCGACGCATCGCTGGCCGGACTGTAACGGGACGATGCTGCACGAGCTGGTTGCAAACCCTCACCCAACCAGAACGACCTCAACTGGGATCCTGGACACTGACTGGGTATGGAAGCTGCAGATTCAGCCCATGTGCTGCAACAGGTGGCTCTGACTGCACACAACTACGCAGCAGCCGTCCACACGCCCAAGGGAGGCGCCTGCCTGGTATAAATGTGCTACTTACGCCCCTCCCACAAATACAGGCCAATAAACTGGCCTTCTACCATATAAATGTAAGTTTTGCATTTTACACATATTGGTGATGTAAAATAATGTTTGTTTATGATTTCTTTGATTGCTGACCACTAAGCTTCTATGCTTACCCTTTATATAAACCAGTGGTGGTGAACCTATGGCACGGGTGCCAGAGGCGGCACTCAGAGCCCTCTCTGTGGGCACCCACGCCCTGGAAAAAGTCTATGGTGCACCAATATGCCTTAGACTTTTCCTGCCATTCATCAGCGCAGGGCGCACTATGAACAGCACAAGCAGCGCACTAACTGTAGGCAGGCTATTACAGCCAAATGATAAAGTACATGGAAGATATATTATATTGGTATTCAGGTAAAATTTTGGCATGATAAATATGTGAGTTTAGGGTTACAGTTTGGGCACTCAGTATGTAAAAGGTTTACCATCACTGGTATAAACCATCTTCCTGGGAACTCTACCTCATCTCCTTCTTGTCTAGGACCTTCCTCCTACAGCAGGGATCAACAACCCGCGGCAATCCAGCTGTTATCAGACTACAACTCCCAGCATGCTCCACTTTGAGTTATGTGAACAGCCAAGCAAGTGTGCATGCTGGGAGTCGTAGTTTCACCACAGCTGGAGTGCCGAAGGTTGCTGATCCCTGTCCTACAGTATAAATACATTGCAGATATTGGCAGAAAAGCCAGGTAAACAGCCCAAGAATAAATCTGACACCTACAACTAAACCCTCTAAGGATCCTTCATCACACATTCACACATTTTACCAAGGTGATGATGAAGTCTTCAGCTCAGCAGATTGTTCTGGAGAGTTCATTATCAGTCTGTCTATAATTAGAAGCTGGAATACGTATGATGGAAAATATGGCACTAAGAACGCTCAACACGTATACCTTTTCTTCACTAAATGCTCATATTTCTGACATTTTATAAAATGCATACATCTATTAGAGGTCTCAGTGTACAAAGTGCATATCAACTGGGGTCCAGAAAAGAAATCGGGACAATGAAAGCACCAGTTGGTTTATAAGGTCTGTGGGTATCTGTCCCAGTACTCAAACCTTACCATAGTAGGACTGATATCTCAGTAGTCACAAAGGCCTGCTTTTTTTCCCGATACATGGTCTCACGTTTTGGCCATTTCATCACTGAACTACTGTGTTGTATATAGACAACATCAAAATGGCTTTAGAAATAGTATCTGTCTCCCAAAAGCTGATTTAGATGATAGTTATCTTCCAGACTCTCTATAAACATGCATGCTTGGCTCATTGATTTGATTCCCCATTATGTCATCATTCTGGTCCCTTGGGTTCAGGGTTATTGGCCGTCTACATCATTTCCAGATGTCAGACTCTGGTCTAGCGGCTATATGTCACGGTGGGTAGTGTGGGAAACTCCCCACTGTACAATGAGGAGCAGACGGGATAGCTACTAGGCCAGGAAACCGGGGAAAAGGCACCAGGTCACCTCCTATTGCATCCCTAATCCTTGCCCTTACTCCTCACTGTATGAGCGGACCTGGATGGTAGAACGGCTTATACCCAGGAACCTAGGACCCTGAGTCGCCCTGATAATCCCTGAGTTAGAGATAGGACTGAGACAACCGGTTCGTTCGTGTCTCCACCGGCATAGCTGTAAGGAAAAGGGGAGACAAAGAGAAGCACTGGATAGGCAGGTAAGAACCCTGAATAGCAAGCACTTACCTGCCGCAGCAACAAGGACTGGAACCCATGCAATAGTACTGGAGTCCACACACCATACTGGACCCAGTACAAACACCACACATGGAATCCAGCACACACCAGCTACTGCCTGGACCCCCACACAAAACGAATGCAAGGCGGCCTCAGGCAGAGCAACTCTTTGACTTGTAGTTCCCCCTCCGGGGAACCCTGAGACCCCCTTCCGGAGGTAACAACAATAGACAGGGCAATGTCTAGCAAACATACTGGACAACAAACACCACTAGACATGTAACAACGACTAGACATAAAACACCAACCAAGATTAACAACACCACATAAAAAGGATATCTGATCAAAGTATCTGGGCACTCTCAGTATATTTGGACCAAACCTATCTGGGGGGTTTTGTCCCTTGACGGTGGGTCTCCATCTCTCCGCGGAATCCCATTAGACTTGTCGACCCACATTCTCTTCTACACCTTCAAGATGCCCATCTGTCAAATCCATTTTATTTAACCTTGTAGAAATTGTATTTAGGTAGAAATCGTAGTGCAATCGTTCCAATAGTATAAATAACTACTAATACTATTATTGTTTCATTCCATAGAATTAGATTGTCCAATAAAAAAAAAGCACGAATAACGCATATGATATATAGCGTTTTTTTGTGCAATGGACAATAGAGATCAATTATAGGCAAGTCTATGAAAAATAATTTGAATGAATAACTGCTTTGGCTTATTAATGTAAAAAAAAAACTTTTACAGTTATTTATATTATATCTATGGTTTTTTAATATTTTTTAACATTTTTCCATTATTTTATTGTAATAGTGAAGGTTATAATCTTTATTATTATATATATATAGTATTATGTTGATAGCACCAATGCGACTGTATGTGAAAAAGAAAGAAAGAAAAAAGAGATAGATAAAAATAACAAATCCAGTAACCTGGGAAAATTCCATACCAGATTTTTTAAGAAAGTCCATTTTGAAAAAAATCCATTCCGGCCTTTAGAGAAAACCAAAACCCCTATATAAAGGGAGATTTGATGGGGGACTGAGTACCACTGAGTAAGGGGTGATTTAAACCCCGAAACGCGTTTGGTCAAAGATCCCCCTTGATGTACTGGAATATAGTCTGCTAGAACACGATACAAAACAAACCCTGAAGACTTTAACTGCACGGCCATAAACCAAACTACTTGCCAACACGTGCAAACAAATATCAGCGCGGTAGAAGGAAGGTTCGCAAGACACCAGCTCTTTTGTCACAGCGGAGCGGTATCCAGAGCCAGGGAGGGGCAAAGAAAAAGGATATATCAGATCCTTTCTAGCAGCACTTGGAACATCGAAAAGTATACCGATGGACACAACCCGGCGGGCGCCGCCGATTTGTGAGTATAGCGGGACGCCGCTAACATTATTCGACCACTCAATCCATCACTATGAGATGGAACATTGAATTGACTTAAAGAGCATGTTTTAGTATAGAAGCGAGAGGATTGGAGGCCATCACTCTGTATATATCGCTCACCCCAGCAGTGGCGCGGTCACTGTGCAGATACACCCAGCACCAATTTTATGTCATTTTATTACTACAAGTTTTTATGTGCATTGGCAGTCTGTTTTAACCTTGTGTCATTTTGGTTAATAATAAATTTGTATGGTCCTAATTGATTCGGTTGGTCCAAATATATTGAGAGTGCCCAGATACTTTGATCAGATATACTAGCCCCATTAGAGGAAGGGTGATTCCTCTATTCTGTGAGCACCTCTTCCGAGGTTTGTAGGTCATTCCTGTGCGCCACAAAGTCTACACAATTATACCACATAAAAAGGGTAGTGAAAAGAAGGTGACACCGGGATGACATTGTAGAGACCTTGATGTTCCACAAGGTGGCCCTCAAGCACTGGGCAGATGGAAGAAGCCGGACAAGAGCAAAGCTTCAGCACACACCAAGGCTGGAGGACAACTAACTCCAGCCAACAGGGCACATGCAATATAAACCTAGCGGCCACACCCAGGCAGATAGTAAACCTTTCAAGCACCAGACAGAGAGGAACCAGGATTTAAGGTGTAGTGCACACACAATCTGCAAATACGTTGCCCCTGGCAATGAGCATGCATGGCTAACGTGTCTCGGCGCACAGCAACAAGACCGTGACACTATATCATGGAAAGGTTTGTTCCTTGTCATCCAGCTTTTCAGGCAGTAATTTGGATGAAGGGCAGAGTGGGGGCAGCAGCCCAGCCAACATTCACAGTTTCTCGCAGTGCCACCTGCCCAGGCAGCCACACAGACAGAAGGGCAGCCCCATTACCCTGCCAACAGCTGATTCCCCCCCCCCTCCCCCAGCTGCCCGACATACAGGGCGCCTCTGTCAGCAGCCATCATCTGCTGGAGAGGATAAGTTTGAAGGCCAATTTATTGGCCTGTATTTGTGGGATCGGCGTTACTAGCACATTCATACCAGGCAGGCGCCTCCCTTGGGTGTGACGACAGTGCTGCGTACCCTCCCAACCCGCCCTTCTTTTTCATAAACACCTTGCAGGGTATGCCCCCTTTCAGGCATTCCTCTTATGCAACGGTTATGGCACAATTCAAGCCGCTTAGTTTACATAGTTAGGATGGCAGACAGTTACCTGTCATGTAGCCCCGACCACAAGTAAGAAGCCGCTGGGGACTGGGCAGACTGGTGGTTACTGCGAGCCTCACCCTGACTGGAGCACAAGCTGAAGAGTCAGGCTGGGTTCACACGACTAAATCCATGTGTAGCTAAAGCAGAGACCAATAAGCTGATCTGCCTCTGAGAGCAGCACGTTTTTTGGTGTTGGAAACGCTGACAAAAAAGCCCCACGCTAGATATTTCAACCCCCTATCCATTGACTTCAAAGGGGAAAGAAGTAACTTCTGAAGCAGATTTGAAGTCAGCAATAGAAGAAAACACAACCTTGTGCGCATGCGTGCACTTTTTTACACTGAGGTGAGTAGGAAGCCGTTCATATCATTTTTAATGTGGATTCCTCTGTGGATTTTAGCCTTAGCCTCAGGCTAGGGCCCTACAGAGCTGATTCTAAGTGGCTAAGATGTGGACAAAAACCACCTTGAACAGCATGATGGCATGGTTTCCAAGTTGGCTGGCAGTGCAGTTTTGTGGGCAAAGCTGCTTTTTACCTGTAAGATTCAGCTGGTGAATAAAACAACTATTTTACCTATAAAACCAATAGAAAATAATGCAACAGAACATTTGGAATTTCTGGCCGCCCAGAAGCTGTTCCGTGGGGCCTTGCTGTCATGTCCAGATTCTGACTATGAAAAAAACAAAAAACGTATGTTACATTAATTGGTGGGTGGAGGGGAAAGGACATCCTAACTAAGCCTTTCCATGTAACTAGTACAGGACTGAAGAACTGATGGCATGGGGACAAAAAGACCCAAGAGCTAATGGCTCCTGGTGATTTGATCTGATGTTGAGGCTGCAGGATTGCAGAGCAGGTCTTGTAGAGAAACTAAAGATGTTGGTTTCTGGGAATGTCTCTCCTTGTTACACACATTTAAAATGCGCTGTTATAACCACTAAAAATATCCTGATTTGTCAGCCTCCAGTGGAGTTCGGTGTGAAATTTTAATTAACATGCACTTAAAGAGAGAAAATATTATCATGCACTTAAGGAGGGAAAGTAGGGACGCTGTAACCTGCAGATGCACACAAGGAACGGATGCAAGACATGATCTGGATCTAGATGGTGACTTTGTGCACCTCAATTCATAGTCACGTAATGGGTGTAAGTATTGCATTTATCAACACCAAAAACAAGAGATTGGATTTCCACCCTGCAGGGCTGCAGCCGTGCCACCCACCTGGGCGATTGGTAATTGACATTCCTATGTAGCCCAGGTCAAAAAGTCATTAGACGTATAGGAGGGAACGTATCAAGAGTGGTGTTTCTAATGCCATTCTTGATCCACACTACAAAAAAAAGATCCCCTGGAAAACTTCATGCGATTGAGCTGAGATTGACAAAGTATAATCTGCTACGGGTGCTTGGTCAATGATCACACAAGCAAGGTGGTGCACCCTTTTTTTAGGGTTGTGCAGTAAGGTACATGTTTAGGCAGGGTCACATTAATACCGGGTGGCATCTCCACTCTCTGTTATACAGGCTGCCACTCTTGCATGGTAACAGTCATACAGATGCCGATATCCTACTCGGGTATGTAATTCCACGTTATTTCAACTTGGACCTGTAGTTCAGCCAAGGTGGTTGATGGCTGGTGATCAGGTTCCAGGGGAGCTGCTGGACTCCCCAGAAGAGCACATTGTGTAGCACAGGCAGTGTGTGGGCGGCATTATCTTGTTGGAACCCCATTTCCCGAGTCAAAAAAAGGCAGTAAGACTGGTTCCAAGATGTCTTGGACATACAGAACGATGGTCAGTGTTACCTCCACAAATACCAGATGGGATAGTAGCTAATTGTGCCCCACATCATGACACCTGGTGTCGGTCCTGTGTGTCTCTGCACTATGCATGATGGCAGTAGGTGCTCTCCAGCCTTCCTGCAATCTCTGATGCGGCTAACAATGGCAAACAGTAGTGTTTAGTGATGAAAGCAGGTTCTGTCTGGGTACTACTGATGGAGGTATGAGAGTTCAGAGCAGGGCTGGAGAGCACCTACTGTGACCTAGTGACCTACCTCAGTCAGTGATTGGAAGAGCAGACATTTCCTGCATGTCGAGAGGAAGCAGGAAGCGGACTCCACCGACGACACATGGGAGAGGTGGAGCATCTTTGAATATCACTTCTGTCGTTTTTTTTTTTTTTAATGCTATTCTCATCCTTTCTTAAAATTATTTTACCAGCCAAACAACCCCTTTGAAGACTGTCACCAAGACATTCTCTGTTAGAGATAATGAGAGGAGTGATGGGTTATCAGAAGTGAGTATACTGGTAGTGAGAAGAGTGATGGGGTGTCAGAAGTGAGTATACTGATAGTAAGAGGAGTGATGGGTTGTCAGAAAAGAGTATATTGGCAGTGAGGGAGTGATGAGGTGTCAGAAGTGAGTATCCTGGAAGTGAGAGCAGTGATGGGTTGTCAGAATTGAGTATACGTGGTAGTAAGAGGAGTGATGGGGTGTCAGAACTGAGTACACTAGTAGTGAGAGGAATAATGTTTAGGCCCCCCAGAGCATCAGCTGGTTTTATCTGGTATTACCTGAGCCCAAGATGGCAGTCAAGGATCTTCTCTGATTGGTTCAGCTGGTTGCTGGGGGAGATTTTCTGGACAGCTGATGGTTTTGTTGCCACTTTCTACAATTCCGCACTACACTACTTTCACCGTTTATTGCTCCGTCATGCAACTTACCACCCAAATGAATTTTACCTCCTTTTCTTCTCACTAATAGAGCTTTCATTTGGTGGTATTTTATTGTTGCTGACATTTTTACTTTTTTTGCTATTAATAAAAATTTAACGACATTTTTGAAAAAAAAATGACATTTTCCGCTTTCTGTTATATTTTTATTTTTTTAAAATACATTTCTATATAAATTTTTCTCAAAATTTATTGTTCTACATGTCTTTGAGAAAAAAAAATGCAATAAGTGTATATTTATTGGTTTGGGTAAAAGTTATAGCATTTACAAACTATGGTGCAAAAAAGTGAATTTCGGCATTTTGAAGCAGCTCTGACTTTCTGAGCACCTGTCATGTTTCTTCAGGTGCTAGAATGCCAGGATAGTATAAATACCCCCCAAATGACACCATTTTAGAAAGAAGACACCCCAAATTTATTATTTAATAATAAAGTTTCCATTTCTGCTAGCTTCTGACAAAAAAAAAAAAAAATCTCCCACGGACTCACTATGCCCCTCAGTGAATACCTTGGGGTGTCTACTTTCTGAAATGGGGTCATTTGTGGGGTGTGTTTACTGTTCTGGCATTTTGGGCGGGGCTACATTGTGAGCAGCCCTGTAAACCCTAAGGCTGGGAACACACCTAGGCGTTTTTGGTTCAGGCGTTTTTTTGAGCGTTTTTTCCGCGGAAAACGCAGCGTTTTTTAGGCGTTTTTGTATTTTTGCAACGCGCGTATTTGTGGCGTTTTTTGATTGACAGCTTACAGTTTGCAGAAAAAAAGAATCCCCACCCAGCAAAGGTGGGTGGAGATTCTGCCTTTCTGCTGGGTTTTACTACAAAAACGCGCGATCATATGCGTGTTTTTGAAGCGGAAAACGCGCATATTTTCTTATATGCGCGTTCCCATGCTTTTCAATGGGTGCAAGCGCTAGGCAACGCCCCAAAGAAGCTCATGCACAAGCGTTTGAGTTTGGCGTTTTTCAGCGCGTTCAAACGCGCTGTAAAACGCTCAAGTGTGAACCATGTCCATTGGAATACATGGGTTTTCACTTGTTGTGCGTTTTTCAGCGCATTTGAACGCGCTGAAAAACGCTTAGGTGTGTTCCCAGGGTAAAGGTACCCGTTGGACTTTACGCCCCTTGGCTGCAAAAAAGTGGCACACATGTGGTATCGCCGTACTCAGAAGAAGTAGGGCAATGTGTTTTGGGGTGTATTTTTACATATAACCATGCTGGGTGAGAGAAATATCTCTGTAAACTGACAACTTTGTATAAAAATGTTTTAAAAGTTGTCATTTACAGAGATATTTCTCACACACAGCATGGTTATATGTAAAAATACACCCCAAAACACATTGCCCTACTTCTCCAGAGTACGGCGATACCACATGAGTGACACTTTTTTGCAGCCAAGATGCTCAAAGGGGCCCAAATTCCAATGAGTACCTTTAGGATTTTACAGGGCAATTCTCGCGAGATGACGCATGGATGCGTCCGGCCAGAACAACAGGACGCCCGCCGGACGCATCTGTGCCTTAGGCGGTCCTGAGAAGGTTAAAAGAAGGGTTTCGGTGGCGCTTCTGGGCCAGTGTTAAGAAGACCGGAACGTCGCCCCGCCCTCCCTCCCCTAATTTTGTGGCTTGTCGCTTTGCTTTATTAGAGGGCTGTATCACTCAGCTATTGCTGAGTGGATTTCGGTATTTATTCAAGATTTTATTGGTTATTTAAATAATGGATTTGAAGTTTTAATTATTTATTAATTTATTACCCTTAATAAAGCATTGCGGCCATTTTTATTCCAACGAGAACGTGTCACGTGTTTCTTTATTAGTTCTATAAGTACTTTTACTAAGTTTGAGTGGGGTCATTTGCCTCCATGGGGTGTCAGAAGTAAATATACTGGTAGTGAGAGGAATGATGGGGTGTCAGAAGGGAGTATACTGGAAGTGAGAGCAGTGATGGGTTGTCAGAACTGAGTATACTGACAGTAAGAGGAGTGATGGGGTGTCAGAAGGAGTATAATGGTAGTGAGAGCAGTTGAGGGGTTGTCAGAACTGAGTATACTGATAGTAAGAGGAGTGATGGGGTGTCAGAAGGGAGTATAATGGCAGTGAGAGGATTGAGGGGTTGTCAGAACTGAGTATACTGATAGTAAGAGGAGGGATGGGGTGTCAGAAGGGAGTATACTGGAAGTGAGAGCAGTGATGGGTTGTCAGAACTGAGTATACTGATAGTAAGAGGAGGGATGGGGTGTCAGAAGGGAGTATAATGGTAGTGGGAGGATTGAGGGGTTGTCAGAACTGAGTATACAAATAATTTAATAATAAGGGTAGCAGAAATTATTCAATAAACAGAGGATGGGGGGCTCAGTGCATAACTGGGTAGATAAGGAGAGCAGAGAGATTCAACTGTCAGCCTTACAAGTGCAAAATCAAAATGTGCTCTGAGTAGAAAGGCAATGAGTGGGAATGTAAGCTGTACGAGGGTTTGATGAGGTTTCAATACTGTGTATAACAATAATGAGGGGCTACTACTCTCATGGTCCATCAGAAGAAAGGAGTGATGAGGGTTCTGGGGCTTATTGTCATAGTTGAGAAATATATGAAGGAATATGCATTAGAAAAGATGATATCACCCCTGCCTCCATCAGTGGGCGACAAGACAATCAGCAAGGAGTCGCCTTGTAACAAAAGCATCAGGGTTGTCAGCTGGATCAGCCACAGACATGACAAGAAATCCAGTGCTAGTGGTCTCTGACCATAGGAATAGAAGAAGTGGATATGGGAATGCAACCGGTGATATTCATAGAGGTGTTCCCAGTAAGGCTAATATACAGTGGTAGGACAGAGCAGAGGGATGAGAGTATCATTAGTGAACTTTAGTATCAGTTCTGAGTATGTTAGGGGTGTAACAAGAGCATTAATACTGAGTATATGGAAACAAGAAGCAGATACATGAGATTATTAGTACTCAGGATCCAGACTAGCCATACAAGCTGCGCAGGGTAACAGCACATTCCCATAGTACAGAAGAGATCAGCACTGAGGCAGTGGACAGCTCCCCACATCTACTACTCACATGATCTCCTGGAATCTCTGCAGACCTCTTGTCTTCTCTTCTCTGGAGCTCACAGGGATCTGTCTGATGTGTAATGGTGCAGGCAGCACCCAGCCCTGGGAGTGTCTGAGAAAGAGGAGGTGGGAGAATACATGGGGGCTCCCCAGCTCCTATGTGCAGGTAGAAGAAGCTGGGACTGGTGGAGTGATGGTTATGAAATGACCCAGGCTCTACCTTCATAATAGATGCACCAGCTCAAAAGGAGAGTACTGGTATCACTGAGGAGGTTCTGTGCAGGTACCTACCTACACCTACCAGGCATTACTGTCCTAAGTACTAATAAAAGGAGATAACAACTTGTGTTTTCTGTGGTAATACCATCTCACTAAACAAAACACTGCGGAAAATGACATTAAGCCATTAAACTGTAAGCAGCAGAATGTGGGGGCAACAAGTAGCAGGAGCCTGGGTTGGAGGAGAATCCATCCTGGCCAAAATACAATTAGTAAATTACACATTCCTACTTAGGCCAGTAATTCAATTATAAAGACTGAATGGGCAATTATATCTGAAAATAAGGAAATGAAGACTGATCAGTGAGGAGGACAGGAGGTTGTGCTGGAAGCTCTCTGGGCACTTCTGTCTCTTCACTGGAGAACCTGCTGGCAGTCAGATCTGACCACCCTGTCTATCCGCACAGAGAAGGCTGAGCAGGTCAACCACAAGGAAGGTTTGTACTTCTGGGACTTGTCAATTCCTTTGGACACCAGACCGTATGTGACATGACACTGACGGACAATTGGCCAATTATTTCGTGTAGGGACTTCAGTGACAGAGGGGTGTATTTGTGTTTCCTTGACCTGATGACCTGATTGACAGATTACCATAAATCTGGAATGAGGAACATGTGAAGAAAAAGGATATTATGGCTGGACTAGAAAGAATCATCAAAAAGCAAGTGGCTACACTGTTACCAGATTAGTCAGCGATATAGAGAAACCAGATTAATGACTCTAAGAGGACCAGAAAGAAGGGATTTTTGGCTTTATAGGAGGTTTGTTGGTCTGAAAATTACCCGCTACTATAGTACCATGATAGAGGTACTTACTATAGGACTATGATAGGGGTGATTACTATAATACTATGATAGAGGTACTTAGTATAGGACTATGATAGGGGTGATTACTATAATACTATGATAGAGGTACTTAGTATAGGACTATGATAGGGGTGATTACTATAACACTATGATAGAGGTACTTAGTATAGGACTATGATAGGGGTGATTACTATAATACTATGATAGAGGTACTTACTATAGGACTATGATAGGGGTGATTACTATAACACTATGATAGAGGTACTTAGTATAGGACTATGATAGGGGTGATTACTATAATACTATGATAGAGGTGATTACTATAACACTATGATAGAGATACTTAGTATAGGACTATGATAGGGGTGATTACTATAATACTATGATAGAGGTGACTTACTATAACACTATGATAGAGGTGCTTGCTATAACACTATGATAGAGATACTTAGTATAGGACTATGATAGGGGTGATTACTATAATACTATGATAGAGGTACTTAGTATAGGACTATGATAGGGGTGATTACTATAATACTATGATGGAGGTACTTAGTATAGGACTATGATAGGGGTGATTACTATAATACTATGATAGAGGTACTTAGTATAGGACTATGATAGGGGTGATTACTATAATACTATTATGATAGAGGCGCTTACTAAAATACTATGATAGAAGTGATCACTATAATACTATGATAGAGGCGCTTACTATAATACTATGATATAGGCGCTTACTATAATACTATGATAGAAGTGATCACTATACTAGAGGCACTTACTATAGTACTATTATAGAGCTAATTACTATAATGCCATTATAGAGGAGCCTACTATAGGACTATGATAGAGGTGATTACTATAATACTATGATAGAGGTACTTACTATAGGACTATGATGGGGGTGATTACTATAATACTATGATAGAGGTGCTTACTATAACACTATGATAGAGGTACTTACTATAACACTATGATAGAGGTACTTAGTATAGGACTATGACAGAGGTGATTACTATAATACTATGACAGAGGTGATTACTATAACACTATGATAGAGATGATTACTGTAACACTATGATAGAGGCGCTTACTATAATACTATGATAGAAGTGATCACTATACTAGAGGCACTTACTGTAGTACTATTATAGAGGTAATTACTATAATACTATTATAGAGGAGCCTACGATAGTACTATGATTAAGGTGCTTAACATAGTAGTATGATAGAGGTAATTACTATAATACTATGATAAAGATGATTAGTGATGAGCGGCAGGGGCTATATTCGGATTCGCGATATTTGACAAATATTTTGTGGAACCATGGGAACGCCTCGGGGTTAGAATATACCATCGGATGTGAGATTTCACAATCTCACAACAGAAAATAGTCTTGTCTTAAGACTTTGCAACCAATAAAGGGCGCTGTTCATGACTCATGAACAGCGTCCTCTATTAGTTGCATAGTCTTATGACAAGACTATTCACTGTTGTGAGATTGTGAAATCTCACATCCAATGGTATATTCTAACCCCGAAGCGTTCCCATGGTGATGGGGACGCTCCATGCGCATAGAAAGTCGGCAACGGCACTGACTGGAGCGAGATGAAATCCTAGGGAGCCCAGACCCGTAAGAACTGTTTTTGGGGAACCAGACAGCAGGGAGGAATCAATGATTTGTGTTCACTACTTCATAAAAAGAAATGACGAATATTCTAATAACGAATATAGTACTATATATTGCTATATATTTGTTCGCTCGAATATTTGTCATTTTTTTCCATCTGAACACATGATTCCTCCCTGCTTCTTGCTTGTGGGCCAATGAGTCATATTCGAGAATGAGAATATTCGAACAAATTTGTATGGCGCCACCTGCTGTTTGTTTTTATACTTATTTCTTTGTCCTGCCCACTGAGAAGGCCAGACAAGCTCAGATTCATCCTTCAACTGCCTCTGAGCTGTGATAGGGAGAGCTGAGACACGCCCCATGAGCTGTGATAGGGAGAGCTGAGACACGCCCCATGAGCTGCAGCAGAAAAGACACTCCCCTGAGCTGCCAGCTTGATATAAATCTAGCAGAGCAATAAATGGGGAGATCCAGGGATCCATGTGAGGTACAGGGCTGGTTCTAGCTTTGTTAGAAAGATATTGTCATCTACTATATGATGTCTGAATTAAATGTTTTACATTAATCATGGGATAACCCCTTTAAAAAAAGATTGTGAGTTTTCAACCACAAATGCCAGAAGATTTGTCCAGGATTCGCAGCATAAATTGTAACCGAACAGAGAAGTATAAAATTATATCAGAATATAATATAGAGAGATGGTCAGGAGAGTTTGCTGGACTGTAGGTGAATAATATGGTCAGGACAGGTTATTGTTCTGTAGGGAATAATATGGTCAGGGCAGATTATTGTACTGTAGGTGAATGATATGGTCAGGGCAGATTATTGTACTGTAGGCGAATAATATGGCCAGGGCAGATTATTGTACTGTAGTGAATGATATGGTCAGGACAGATTATTGTACTGTAGGTGAATGATATGGTCAGGACAGGTTATTGTACTGTAGGGGAATGATATGGTCAGGACAGGTAATTGTACTGTAGGGGAATGATATGGTCAGGACAGATTATTGTACTGTAGTGAATGATATGGTCAGGACAGATTATTGTACTGTAGGTGAATGATATGGTCAGGACAGATTATTGTACTGTAGGGGAATGATATGGTCAGGACAGATTATTGTACTGTAGTGAATGATATGGTCAGGACAGATTATTGTACTGTAGGTGATTTATATGGTCAGGACAGGTTATTGTACTGTAGGGGAATGATATGGTCAGGTCAGGTTATTGTACTGTAGGTGAATGATATGGTCAGGACAGGTTATTGTACTGTAGGTGAATATGGTCAGGACAGGTTATTGTACTATAGGTGAATGATATGGCCAGGTCAGATTATTGTACTGTAGTGAATGATATGGTCAGGACAGATTATTGTACTGTAGGTGAATGATATGGTCAGGACAGGTTATTGTACTGTAGGGGAATGATATGGTCAGGGCAGATTATTGTACTGTAGGGAATGGTATGGTCAGGACAGGTTATTGTACTGTAGGGGAATGATATGGTCGGGACAGGTTATTGTACTGTAGGTGAATGATATGGTCAGGGCAGATTATTGTACTGTAGGGGAATTATATAGTCAGGACAGATCATTGTACTGTGGGTGAATTATATGGTCAGGACAGATTATTGTACTGTAGGTGAATGATATGTTCGGGACAGATTATTGTACTGCAGAGGAATGATATGGTCAGGACAGGTTATTGTACTGTAGGTGAATGATATGGTCAGGGCAGATTATTGTACTGTAGGTGAATGATATGGTCAGGACAGGTTACTGTAGGTGAATGATATGGTCAGGGCAGATTATTGTACTGTAGGTGAATGATATGGTCAGGACAGGTTATTGTACTGTAGGTGAATTATATGGTCAGGGCAGATTATTGTACTGTAGGTGAATGATATGGTCAGGACAGGTTATTGTACTGTAGGTGAATGATATGGCCAGGGCAGATTATTGTACTGTAGGTGAATGATATGGCCAGGGCAGATTATTGTACTGTAGGTGAATGATATGGCCAGGGCAGATTATTGTACTGTAGTAAATGATATAGTGAGGACAGATTATTGTACTGTAGGTGAATAATATGGCCAGGACAGATTATTGTACTGTAGGGGAATTATATGGTCAGGAGAGGTTATTGTACTGTAGGTGAATGATATGGTCAGGGCAGATTATTGTACTGTAGGTGAATGATATGGTCAGGACAGGTTATTGTACTGTAGGTGAATGATATGGTCAGGACAGATTGTTGTACTGTAGGTGAATGATATGGTCAGGACAGATTATTGTACTGTAGGGGAATGATATGGTCAGGACAGATTATTGTACTGTAGGGGAATGATATGGTCAGGACAGATTATTGTACTGTAGGTGAATGATATGGTCAGGACAGATTATTGTACTGTAGGTGAATGATATGGTCAGGACAGGTCAACAACTGAGAGCTAATGAGGGAGGATTTTATTACTACAATGTGATTCAAAGTAAATTTTCAATTGAAAATTCTGATGTCAGAACCTGAAGATTATACAGTGCTACTGCACAGGCACCACTTTTCTCCCACATAAGTAGTCTTTCACCTGTGCCAACCACTGACTGACATTCTGAGCCACTTCTTGCTTTAATAATGGGTTTTACAGCAGTGACATTGTACTTTATAAACTTTTATGTCTCACCTGCTGCCACACAACCGTATACACACCTGAGGTGCCGCAGAGCTTCTTTTTGAAATGGATGAGGTTGTTCTGCAGCACTGGAGGTGCGCATTACAAAAAATCATCTACCCTTTACTACAAATGAAAAAACATGATGGACTCAAGCGGCAGGCCTGTACTTTTCTCGTTACTTAATTTCTTGGTGCCTTGTGAATTACAATATTCTCATAATTTACAGTAGGTGATACATATACAAAGTGAACCATTGTACTGTTATAGAGGCAGGGTCGGACTGGCCCACAGGGGTTCAGGGGAATCCCCCGGTGGGCCCCTGAGCAAGGTGGGCCCCTAGTCTCCCACCCCCTGCACTATTGGCACATGACACATTAGATTTACTGCACTACATACATATATTCAATGTACAGCACCTCAACCAGCCTATTTTCATATAAAAAACATGTTAAATTACTTATCATATTTTAATGTATCCATACGGGGGGCCCCAAAATAAATTTTACTGGTGGGCCCTAGGTACCCCAGTCCGACACTGTATAGAGAGATATGGTCAGGGTAAGTCATTCTATTTTGGCTGAATTGTATATTGTCAATAGGGAAAATCAGTCAGGAGAATGATGCACGTGTAATGAATTAATCCTGTTTCTGCTGACTAACAGGATTATCACCTGATACTTACTTGCTGCACTGGATATGAGCAATCAGAATAAGAAGCATCTAGAGAGAGAAAAGGAGGTGAACGCATCCTTGGACAGGACTTCTAGAAAAAAACGGGAATGGCTCCTGCGCAAGAAAGTGTCTTCCATCGCTGCAGTCTGTGGATCGTTGAAGAATCACAAGTATTATTTCCACGTCTAATAAGTACATTTATAATATTGTCATTGGATTAAGCTAATGTTGTTAGCTTCGTGTACAATAACATTGGTAGCCTCCAGCTGGGCATCGGTCCGTGTCTTCTGATCACATGTACACAGTCCTGCTGTAGCTGGTCACTTTTTGGCTCCTCATTGCTTGTAACATGAAATTTAAATCATGTGACCACTGAGGCCAGTGATTGGCTGCAGCAGTCGCCAGGTGATATTCATTAGCATGGCATTTTATCAATTACATAGACTGCTTTCCTATGAAAAAGGCCATCGTGATAACAGTATACCAGGCAGTATACTTTTTATTAATTATATATATATATATATATATATATATATATATGTATATATATAAAATTGGACCTCTATGGCGACGGATCCCAACGTATGGCATCCGTCACAGGCTTATTTTGCAATTATTAATTCTGAGTGTATACACCCAATGATAGGCTCCAGCGCCTTAGTCATAATGATCTCCTGGGGGGTAGGAGTGCAACTGTAAGGGTCAGTTCACACGGTGGATTTTTTGCCACAATTCTATGGTAGAAATTTCTTGGATTTTGCTTTGGATTTGCGGGTACTATAAAACTGTGCAGATTTGCCACACACAGATCTGCAGTGTATACAGCCCCATAACTCTGCTCACGTCCCAACTGCCAGGATTGAAAATAATTTAAATCCTGGCAGTTAATTTCTTTATCATGTCCTTAAAAAATGCAATTTCTGGTCTGGAGGGATAACCACCACCAAGCTGGCTTCAAATGTATAACAATACTTCATAATATATAGCGATGAGCGAATTTCATATTTTGAAGTTTGTGTGCGGGTTCGTGCTGTGGTATTTACTGAATTGCGTTATGGATTCCGTTACCCCGGACCATTGCGCTATTCCATGACGGAATGCATAACAGAATGCCTTTAGAGTCATTACTTTATTCATTCTGTCATAATAGAAGTCTATAGCCCTCCGGTTTCCGTTATGCTGGAGTCCTCTCCTGCATAACGTAAACTCAATGGTTCCGTCACGCTCAATTTTGCGAATAACTAACTTCGACTCATTGAATCCCATACATTCTAAAATTGTATGGAGATGGATCTCCATGCAGTATTATTCCGAAGTTTTCAACAAAGCGACTTTGGGTGAAGCATCCGAAGCGCGCTTCGCTCATCACTAAATTCCCTTAATTAGAAACTAAGGCCAGGAAAATCAACCCCATACCTACTCAGCCAAACTAATGGTGCCACACACTTGGTGAAAAAGCCTTTTCTTAGCATGTGCCAAATAAAGGCAGTCTGTCACCTATAAATTCATCAGGTGAATGTAATGATACTTTTCACTTAGCAATCCGTTGCTTCATTCTGAATAAACTGTTGTTTTAATCCATATGCAAATGAGCAGTTAAGCGCACAGAGTGCCGGCCCAAGCCACTCTCTGCACCATTGCTCCTCCTTTCTCTGCCAGCCCCTCCCTCTCCTTCTTGATTGGCCAGGTTCCTGCATAGGCATCTCACCTGGCCCTGTCAATCAAGAAAAAAGAGTGGTTGGTAAAGGAAGCAGGAGGAGCAAAGCGGCATAGAGTGCTTTGGACCCACCCTCAGTGCACTTAACTGTGTATTTCCTTACGGGTTAAATGTAAAAAAAATTCCAGAATAAATAGATTTCCTCCTAGGTCTCCCCCCTTTTTTAGATGCTCCCTATAGTGCCCCTCCACCTTTCTCATGCACTGTTCCCAATGGTGTCCCTCTTCTTTCCCACATACTGCTCCCTCTCTTACACAGAATGATCCCTATGGCTCTGGGGACCTCCTCCTCTCTGGTGCTGGAGAAGGACACCGTTACCATATTCTCTTTTGTTGCTTTTTTCCCCATGATTTGTGTAGAGCTGTGTTATTTCTGTTTCACTTTTTAAACAGAGACGGGCCCTGCAGCCCACTTTCTGACCTGGCCTAACAGAAATATGCCAGTCCGGTCCTGCCATCTATGCAGAATTCTGCAGCATAGTCTCCATTAAACTTCCTTGTCTGCATGGCATACTTTGACAAAATGCAATAACTTAAGGGAATGTGTCATCAAAAAAAGACGTACTCTTTAAATCACGTTTTTATGTTTAACATATTTGTAAAGAATTTTTGGTGATGTAATTTTTAATTTTCCATGTCAGTATAAAAATGTAAAAAAAAGTAAAATCCTGCAGTTTTCACTAGGCCACTAACCCTAACCCTAGGTACACACCTAAGCGTTTTTCAGCGCGTTCCTACGCGCTGAAAAACGCACAACATGTGAAATGCCATGTATCCCTTTGGGCATGGTACACATTTGGGCGTTTTACAGCGCGTTTAAACGCGCTGAAAAACGCCTGACCCAAACGCTAGTGCTTGAGCTTCTTTGGGGCGTTTTTTCAAGCGTTTCCACCCATTGGAATGCATGGGAACGCTCCAAGTTGAAGATATGCGCGTTTTCTGTTTAAAAAATGCGCATACGATCGCGCGTTTTTCTCATTTGACCCAGCATAAAAAGGCCCAATTTGGCTAACAGTCTGCAACTTTCATATAGGTGGGCCTACATTTTTAGTGGATCTGGAACCTGTCAATCAAAAAAACGCCTCAAAAACGCGCGTTCCTTAAATGCAAAGACGCCCAAGCGAAAAAAATGCTCAAAAAAACGCCCGCTCCAAAAACGCTTAGGTGTGTTCCCAGCCTAATAGGTGCTACTTCTTGGTCAGTACAGATCACTTTACTGCAGTTATCTGCTTATCTGTCAATCTAATCCTGCCTGTAATGACTTCACCTCTGTATATAGATGAGACCGGATCCACCATTAACAATAGGTGATTTTCAAAGCTGCACAGGTCACAGAGCATGCCTAGAAGTCAGCGAGATCCCCTCCAGACCATTGTGTCTATGGACCAGGATGCTGCCGTAAAGCAATTTTCTTAATGCTTTCTAAATACTGTGAAAGGGCATCTGTCAGCAGATTTGTACCTATGACACCGACTGGCCTGTTACATGTGCGCTTGGCAGCTGAAGACATCTGTGTTGGTCCCATGTTCATACGAGTCCGCATTTCTGAGAAAAAGGAATTTTTAATACATGAAAGTGATTCTCTAGGAGCAACAGGGGCGTTGCCATTACACCTAGTGGCTCGACTTTGTCTGCAACTTCTTAGTCCTCTGCAATTTGATTAACAGGGCCGGGTAATGAAAACGTCCTCACTCTTCGTCCTGTCAATCGAAGTGCAGAGGGTGCGGGAGTTGCAGAGAGAGCAGAGCCTCTAGGTGTAATGACAACGCCCCCGTTGCTCCTAGAGGCTCATTTGCCTATTTTAAAACATCAGTTTTTTAAGCAAAGCAGGCACATATGGACATGCGACCAACACAGATGCTTTCAGCTTCTAGGAACGCATGTAACAGGTCAGCCAGTGTCATAGCGACAAATTTGCTGACAAATGCCCTTTAAGAACAGCTCAGACAAGATGGCCGCCCCCATAATCATGTTCAGGAAATAGAAGTAAATCTGCAATCAGAAAATAAAAAACTGATTAGGAAAAAAGGATATGTGGGTATATATCTGGTTTTAACTTGCAAATAAATGTTTTATTGACACATTTCCTTTAAGTAGGTCTCCATCTTGAGTCAGCTTGAGTTTATTAGGGCTCTTTCAGATGAGAGAGTCCATTGCAGGAATCACCATCTGTGTGGGAGCATGATCCTCCGATCTGGACCCTGCTTGTCTTGAAGGAGCACATGGCATTATCATGATTTTCCCTACAGAATAATACTGACAGCTTTATGTCAGTATGAGGCCCTATTCACACGTCCGCAATGTTCGTCCGCACCCGTTCCGCAAATCTGCGGAACGGGTGCGGACGCATTCATTTTGAATGGGGACGTGATGGACGCAGAGAGCACGCAAAAATATATAGCATGTCCTATTCTTGCCCGCAATTGCGGACAAGTATAGGCATCTCTATAGGGCTGGTGGCAAGGTGTGTTGCGGATCCGCAACACACTACGGACGTGTGAATAAGGCCTGATTCTGTAACAATAAGGTTATGCAGAGGCACACAGCATTATAAATCATGATAATGCCGTGCTCTCCTGCAAGACAACCAGGGTCCAGAACGGAGGATCACGCTCACATACAGAGCATGGTTCCCTCAATGGACTAGCTTGTCTGAAAGAGCCCTTAACATTTCTTCTGCCATTGAGGCATATCTACACTTTTTGCTTTGAATCACCTCATGGCACAGATCATGCAGTTTTAACGGGAACATGCCGGCTCCATTATGCTGCTCTGTCTCAGAAGTGACAGACTATGTCTGTCTTATGAAGTGACAGACATAATGATTTCAGCCGTCACTAACTGTATATCTTAATCCGTCTGCAGTTGTCGGGCGTACGGTATGGGGTCCCTTAAAGTACATGTTTTTCGTGACGCCAGTTGCAGTGAAGCAACAAGGGCACAGGGCCCCTTTTTACTGATGTAGTAGATGGTACCCAGGTGTAGGAATGCCAGTGTGGTATAGGGTGGCCTAAATGTCCCTTAATGTTTCTGCACATGTCACGGTGCTCCTACCTGGATACGCTGGAACCCCAGACGTTGCTCTCCGAAAGCAGAAAGATAGGGGGAATAATTGAGGGATTGAAAAAAATAACCAGACCTTGTGATGAAGTTGATAACAGCTTTACTCTCAATAAACGTTCCTCCAACGATTTACAGGCTTTGTCTTGGTTCCCAGCAGGCTTTAGCATTAACTGTGGCAGGCAAACTCCTCTCTGCTACGTCTGTTGCTCTCTAGCTCTACTGTACTGACAGGGTAGATGAATAACTTAACGTTATCTGTATGCTGCAACTTCTCTCTGTAGTCTGACTCTTTAGTGGTACCAGGGAAAACGCTCTCCTCCTGGCTTCAGAGGCCCCAAGCTGTGGCCTCCTCATCCAGCAGAGCTGAAGGTGCTTTAACTGGCCTAGACGTAGCACGTCCAGCAGGGACGTTCACCTGCTTCAATCCCCTAGCAGGGGGTAAACTAGACTGACTTCTAACTAACTCCACCCTCCCTGCAGCCAGTGGGACACACCCACCACACCACAGAGGGGGGTATTAGAATAGAATAGAAAGCTCCATTCTCTGTAAGATAGCTCTGCCATTTATGCTGCCACCTGCTGATGAACCAGGCATATTACATTTGAACATAAACAGTTACATAACAAGATTATGAATACACATTGTGCAGGACCAGGGAATAAATATACAGGATGACACTAGGTTGACCATAGGAGATAGTGGTGGGGTGCAAAGGTGGTAATGCCACTCTGGGGCGTTACACTTGCAGCTTTCAAAAATTTGTGCTGTATTCATGATATGCAATTTCCCAATAGACTACCCCCTCCCAATCCCCGCACTACAGCTGCTGATGAATCGAGAGAGATCTATTAGTCAGTGGCCAGGGAGAGGAGGTACGCTGCATATACGTGTTGGCCCCCAGGGCTGATCGTGTCCCAGGTTTATCAGAATGCAGAGTGATGTGGTGCGGCCTTATATAGTCTCAGTGTGTGTCACAATGCTCATACCGTCGCTCCCCAGGGTTAGGCTCTGAAGCAATAAAAAGAAGAGTAATGGTGGAGGTGGAGAATAAGTTGAGTCCAGACTCTTATAAAGTTTAACTGCTTTACTTGAGTAAACTTGCATCCAGACAATATTCAGGCTTTCTCTTGGTTCCAGCAGGCTTTGGCATAAACTGTCAGGCAAACTTGAGTACTCTGCTTTCTCTCTCTCTGCTGTGCTAAACTCGGCTTTAGTCTGGTAGCTGGACTCTAGGACTGTTCTTTATCTGTGGAGTGGGGTGCTTTTGGCTGTTGACCCCCTGCAACGTCAAGGTGCTCTAGGAGCTGCTTCCGTTTGGAGAGACTCCTGCTGCAGCAGGGGAACTTTCCCCTTGCTGCTACATCTTGGCATGTCTTTACAGCTCCACTGTCTAGACTAGACTAGACTAAACTACAACTACAAACCCTCCGTTTGGTAGGAAACAGGACTGGCCCACTTCTGCCCAAAAGGGGGAGAATGGAATGGTAAGTTCCATTCTATTGAAGGATCTGTCTCTTTGCCAGATACACACCGCCATCTGCTGGACAACCAGGCACTTAACATGAACATAAGAGTTTCATAACAACATTAAGAATGCACAATGTAGGAGGACCTGGAACAAATACATAGATGACATTATTGGTAGCAATCAAAGACAGTAGCAGGATGAAGAAATGTTAATGCCACTCTGGCATATCTCACTTATCATGAATACATCGGACTCTTTGCTGGTGTCGCTGGTCATGCACTGTAATTTCTGAGAAACTCCTGTACATTAACTCATAAGTAGAAAACTGCTGAAATCAGTATGTGTGTCACTACTTTACTGCACTCAGACAGGTTCCCTTTAAGAGGTATCCCTGCAAATACATCTTCTGACAAAATTTGGAGGGATTCAAGGAATTGCAATTCTCAATCTATGTTGATGGAAGGAGTCCCTGTGCTCGTCAGCATTCTTCATACAAAGCTGTGTTTATCTTTATATATATATATATATATATATATTTTTTTAGAGTTTATTGGAAAAATGAGGAGTTTCTGCGGGACAAGCGGGCATAGTGTTCAGTCATAATAAAACATATACTGAAAATTAATTTCATGTTGTCAGCAAATCCTAACTAAAAGAAAATAACAACCAAATCTTACCTTCAGAGTGAAGAAACGTTTACCAGAAGATGATAAGAAGAAGCCAATGAGAAGACCTGGACCCAAAGAACCAAAGGTCTCCCATGAAGAATCCTGCTGCCACCAGCCAGGGCGTTCCAAGACAATGTGCCCCAAGTGTGAGATTGTCACTTGCAGAAAATGCGACACTTTGCATGCAAACTCGCTCTTTGTGGCACACAGTTTACTAGATCACTATGATTACTGAGATTCCTAGGGATAGCCATTCCTGGAGACCACAATACATTAGGCTATTTGGTTTAAAGGGTCTGTGCACCTTTGTCACAGAAGAAAATATTTTTCAACATATATCTGTGTACTTGGATATGTTTGATTTGCACTATGTCGTTACTGCTTTCTGAATTTATTTTTTCCCTTTCAAGGCATGCTTTCTGTAACCTGTCTGCTTGCGGAGCTGCAGGCTCAGAGCTCAGTGGGCCTTCCCTGTGAGCCATGCTCTTTCTCTACTTTTTAATGCTCAAGCCTTTGAACAGGGGTGTAGCTAGGGAAGATGCAGAAGTAGCAATCGCAACTGAGCCCTAGTACATGAAGGGGTCCAAACACTTCTCTGCCACAAAAGAAGACACCTATATTATATGTGGCACATAGTAAATGGAGGGCCCGATTACTCATTCTGCACTGGGGCTCAAGCTTCAAATTACATCTCTGCCCAGGGGTGTAACAAATAACCATGAGGCCCCATAGCTAAACTTGGAATGGGGACCCACACAACCATACCACTTTCTGTAGAGAATTCATGAAAGCTATGACTTCCCTAATGAACGCAATGATGTCACAGTACATGGATAATGATGGAATAGTGGGATGATGCACACTGATGTAATTATAGTGGCAAAATGCCCATAGTGATGTCACTGTGCAGAGAAAAACACAGTGATGTCCCTGTACAGAAATAATGAACCCAATGAGGTCACTAACCAGGTTAACCATGGGAATAAAAAAATTAAAAAAAATTATAAAAACTTTTTAAAAAAATTTAGAATTGGGACAGTTTTCTATGCTATGCTACCTTAGTCTACTTTCACATGGTTCCGTTTTGATTTCACATCAGGATGCGTCTGTTTCGTTAGGACTTGGCTTTGTGAAATCGAAATGGAACAAACCGGATCAGTCACTAAATACTGTATATTGAAAGTCAATGGGTGATGGATCCGTGACTTAGGCCTCTTTCACACGAACGTGTGCGCCCCGTGCCCGTGCTGCGGACCGCAATTTGCAGTCCGCAATGCCCGGGCACCGACCGTGAGGCAGCCGCAGCGGCTCGTGGACCCATTCACTTCAATGGGTCCGTGATCCGCCCTTTCCACAAAAATATAGGACATGTTCTATCTTTTTGCGGGACGGAAGTACGGAACTTAACCCGTAGTGTTCCGTTCCGCATCTCCAGATTTGCAAAGTAAATGGGTCCGAATCCGTGATGCGGAATGGCCATGGAACGGTGCCCGTGTATTGTGGATCCGCAAATGCGGTCTGCAGCATGGGCACGGGGCGCACACGTTCGTGTAAAAGAGGCCTTATATTGTTTTAGCGACGCATCCGGTTTGTTCCGTTTCAATGACTGGACACAAAACGGAATGCTGATGGAACGGAAGGCATCGTGATGCATTCTGAATGGATCTCTTTCTATTCAGAATGCATGGGAACCGTTTTGGTGCGGTTTTGAGATCCTCTGCTGGATCTCAAAACCAGAATGCCAAAACGCATATGTAAAAGTAGCCTTACAAACATTTCAGCACTAACTGCACATTTTATATGGTGAACCCCTAGTTGTTGGGCCCATAGCAGCTGCTATGTCTGCCACCCCGGTAGTTAGGCCCTGCGTATGTGTGCCTACCCTCCTCCTTCTCCACCAGTTACATGTGGCCCAGAAGTCTCTTTGGAGATATGACATAGTGCGCCTGTATTTCACTGACCTGTCCTGACTACAGCAGTAGATTATAAAGAAGCAAGGTGTAATAAATGACCAAAGAATCAGACTACAGGCAGATATTATTTGTTGTAGCTGTATACACAGAACAGAAGTATATTCATATAGCATTATTCAGTTGCTTATTTTTTTTAATTTATTTTAGATTTATTTAGCAACAGAAAGAAAATGACTAAACATATCCTTTGACATCAGTATTGGGGCCTAGACACATTATTACATGGTTACTTCCACTGAAAACAGGAATGAATTCCAGAACCAGGATGGATGAAAACGTTCGCCTCGGAGTATGCAAATGTGTCCAAGCCCTAACATAGATGGTCTGGTGTAACAGGCTTTAATGACTTGAGAATGGCCTGATGATCAATGTGTGACAGGCTGCCATTATTCACTGCTGGTTTCTGTAGCTGATCAAGACACAAAAGCTTCTTCTTCAGTATTAGGCTCCTATCACACGTCCGCAATTCTGTTCCGCATTTTGCGGAACGGAATTGCGCACCCATTCATTTCAATGGGGACAGACGATGTCCGGCCCGGGTCCGCAATTGCGTTCCCGAAAAATATAGAACATGTCCTATTCTTGTCCGCAATTGCGGACAAGAAAAGGCATTTTCTATGAGAGTGTCGGCGATGTGCGGTCCGCAAAATGCAGAACGCACATTGCCGGTGTCCTTGTTTTGCGGATCCGCAAAACATACACGGACGTGTGAATGCAGCCTTAGGCAAATAATTCACTGTAGAGCGACAGTACATAAAAATAATTCTAACCTTTATTTTAGCAGCTCCAACATATTCCACAGTGCTTTACTGCTCGGGAAGTATAATGACAAATTATTAAAAGATGTGCTGATGTCATAAAGGTGGTGACATCATAGAGGCGGTGACATCCTAATTAGTGTTGAGCGAAGCGAGCTTTGGATGCTTCATCTGAAGTTGCTTCGTTCAAAACTTCGATCCGTCTCCGTACAATATTAGAATGTATGGGCTCCGATGAGCCGAAGTTATTTATTTGCGTGACTTCATTGAATAACTTCGGTAGTTGATTTTTCAGGTGGAAAACCACTTTAAAACCGGTTTTCCCCTTTTAAAATACACTACCGAAATTATTCAATGAAGTCAAACTCGACTTCGTGAATAGCTAACTTTGGCTCATCGGAGCCCATACATTCTAATATTGTACGGAGACAGATCTCTGTACAGTATTATTCCGAAGTTTTGAACAAAGTGTCTTCGAATGAAGCATCCAAAGCTCGCTTCGCTCAATACTAATCCTAATGGACAATGTCTGTAAGTGACCTCACCAATGGTGCTGCTGACCCTATAAAATGAGGGCTGGGATTTACAGCTGGCAGGTAGATATAATAGTTACATTCCTGGAATGGGTGGCTCGGGCCTGTTATGCCCTTTAGATGGTGATAATGCTGTGGGTATTACATCAGGGGGCAATATACATGGAGTGCCACGATTCACTGTTGCAGTGTTAACCTCTAAGTACATTCATTTCTCTTTAGTTTTTTCTTTCATGTAGCCATATGAGGGCTTATTTTTACGAGACAAGTTGTACTTTTTAATAGCACCGTTTTGGGCTACATACAATGTATTGAAAAAAATTGGGAGGGGTGGAATTGAAAAGAAAATAGCAATTTCACTATTGTTCTTCTAAGCTTTCTTTTGACATGCTTCACCATGTGCTATAAATAATATAACTATATTCTCCATGTCCTTATGATGATGGAGGCAGACCACACAACTTCTGCTGAACTCCTCCTGTTCACAATGGGAAAACACTGCAATTTTATTCAGCCATCACTAGGGAGCTCAGTGCAAATAGATTATTTCATCTTCTATTCCAGTAAATGGTAACTGTATAACTTCCTATGCACTTAGCTCCCCCTAGTGGTGGCTTCAGGCAGCCAGTTTTGTAATAGGTGGTAAGCTGGAGATTTATTATTATGTGTATGCCGGTCGTCTGGTGTAAATATATTGAGAAATATGGTGGTCAGAATTAGTGTCATATTTATCAAACACCTTTTACACTTTTTCTGACGTAGAATTCAGGTAAAGTGGAGGGCGATTTTTTTTTTAATTAATAAAAAAAAATACATTCTGCAAAAATCTGGGGCATTGTGCTTTGTGTTGCATGAGAGTGATTGTTGCACACATACTGGGAAACTGGGTGTGGCAAGGGGTCCATACTAAGTTTTACTAGGGGGCCCTATGACATCTGTGTACACCCTGACATTTACACAATAAAAAATAAATTAAAATGTGTTATTGGGTTGTTCAATTCTGAGATTCATTACTTTTTTTTATTTTTCAGCGGGGCTTCACGATGGCTAATTTTTTTGCGGGATGAATTGTACAATTTATTTTTTATTTGCACCTTTTGCAGGACAAATTTAACTTTTGACTTTTTTCTTTTATTTGTACCTTTTTATTAACTTTTAACTTTTTTTTTTACAACAAAGAAAACCAAAACAAAATCCCTCTCCCCCCTCATAACACGCAGGTATACTGAAAGTGCACCGAATCCGTAAGAGTCCAGAAAGGCCATTTCAATCTCAGCTGCCCACATCCAACAATGCTACTCCAAACAACTTTAAAGCATTAGGATGAAAATATCACATAGGGCAATAAACATTGCCCGCAGTATGGCACCCGTCCCTTCCCATTTCAAATTTAAACATGGAACAACGGATTACCAAGCCCTGCCCTAGTCCCACAGATGGAGTGGGAGAGTAAAAGAACATTCATTTCAGACTAAGCGTGGAATTCCTGGGAGGCCAAGCCTAAGGAGTCAATCCAAAGTGACCTAACCCTCTCAAATTTTGCTTGTTTCCAGTTTGCTGCCAAAAAGATAGGATTGGTGGGGGTGAAAGGTGTCAGACCTCACCAATAAAAAGAAAGTTCCAGCACTTAACGTAAATCTTTTCGTTGCTTCGTCTTTATTTTCATTTCAAACTAGTTACGACTGATATCTGATATTGAGGAGGATAGTCATCAATATCTAGTGAATGAAGAACCCCTTTAAGGTTCCGCAATGGATGCCACAGTCACAGGAGCTGCACCCAGTGCCATTAGTGGGAGGTGTCAGCTGTAATATATAGCTGACATCCCGCACAACGGCCAGGATTGGGGTTATCAACAGTCAAACATATCCATGGCATTTATGTTCAATAAAGTAAAAAATTAAAAAAAGCTCCTCTCTCCCCAATAAAAATAAAGCATTTTTCCATTATTATTTTTTTAGCAACAGTAAAAATAAATAAATTATATAATATCGTCACAGAATGCATTTCACAAAATGTGAAATAAAAATGAAATAAAAAAACAATGGTGGAACTGTTGTTTTCTTCCGCATTCTCCTTGTAAAAATAAATGGTTAAACAATAAATTATTGTATATACAGTGCTTTGAAATACGTTTTGCAAAAAATAAGCTCCTAAGAAAGTGATGATATAAAAAAAGATTATTTTTCCCCAAAACAGTGTTATGCAGCAAAAGTATTAACATAAAAAAACAATATAAATGTGGTATGACTGTAATTGTAGAATCATAGGATAAAAATTTACAACATTATTCTTTCGATTATCCAACCCACGTGAAACATCAAAGGGGTGCTGATGTACTGGGCGAAAAGTTATCTTTCTTAGGCTATGTTCATATGGCTAAATTTCACATGGAGTTCAGCATGTATCCCATAATGAAATGTGTCCCATTGACATCTATATCAAGAAGCGACACGTCACTGAATAGGGCTAATCTGCAACTGGTCCAGGTTCTCAGGTGTGTCATGACACCTGCCCAAAGCTCTAGTAGGGTGGAGGAACAGTTAGCAAGAAGACCACCAGGGACCTCAGACCAAAACAGAACAATTACACTAAATTTTACACAATAATTAGGCAGTGGCTACGTTATTCCGTTATAGCCCCCATGAAATGCTACAAGACGGAAGCGATCTCTTGTTTTCTATAGATACAACGGGACTTTTCTTTATTCATAATTCAAAATCCACAACCAAGGTTCCAGCATAGTCCTCCTGCCTGCCCTGTCAATCAAGAAAGAGAGGGAGGAGTAAGGGTGCCAAGTGGTTTGGTCCCACCCTTGGTGCACTTAACTGCTCATTTTCAATTGGAATAAAAGTCCTTTTTCTCCAGAATGAAGCAATGGATCACCAAGTGAACAGTATCAATACATTCAGCTGGGCTAGCCCTGCAAGACATTGGGCCTGGTTTATCCGTGAGTTTTCTGGTAACGAATTTGCTGTAAAATACATATAGAACCATCTATCTAGTCACATACCATGAATGTGAATGCTGCACTGTCTCAGCATAAAGTTGAGAGCTTCTTAAAAGGAACAGTAGCTGCATGGCAGCTTTTTTTTGGTTACACTCACCTTTTCCTAATGGCTTGACTATGCTTTAGCAACTTTTAGCATTTTCCATTTTTGCATTTTCATTTTTTACTCTCTGCCTTCCAGAAGCCATAACTTTTTAATTTTTCCATTCCATAAATGTATAAGGGCTTGTTTTTTGCGGGACAAGTTGCGTTTTCTAATTTAATACTGCATACGATGTAGTGGGAAACTGGAAAAAATCCAAAAATGGTGGAATTGGAAAAAAAAAAAAACACAATTCTGCCATAGTTGGATATATTGGATAAAATTATTATATCGGATATATTGGATTTCATTTTTACAGCGTTCCTTATGTGGTAAAACTAACCTGTTTCCTTCATTCTTCTTTCAGTATATTCACAGCAATACTACATGTATTTAGCTTCCGAGCGGGCGCCATCTTTAACCACCTCAGCCCCCATAGCTTAAACACCCTTAATGACCAGGCCACTTTTTACAATTCCGCACTATACTATTTTCACCGTTTATTGCTCCGTCATGCAACTTACCACCCAAATGAATTTTACCTCCTTTTCTTCTCACTAATAGAGCTTTCATTTGGTGGTATTTCATTGTTGCTGACATTTTTACTTTTTTTGCCATTAATACAAATTTAACGAAATTTTTGCAAAAAAATGACATTTTTCACTTTCTGTTGTAAAATTTTTCAAAAAAACTACATTTCTATATAAATTTTTCTCTAAATTTATTGTTCTACATGTCTTTGATAAAAAAGTCCAATAAGTGTATATTTATTGGTTTGGGTAAAAGTTATAGCGTTTACAAACTATGGTGCAAAAAGTGAATTTCGGCATTTTGAAGCAGCTCTGACTTCTGAGCACCTGTCCTGTTTCTTCAGGTGCTAGAATGTCAGGATAGTATAAATACCCCCAAATCACACCATTTTAGAAAGAAGACACCCCAAAGTATTCGCGGAGGGGCATGGTGAGTTCATGTATCATTTCATTTTTTTCACAAGTTAGCGGAAAATGACACTTTCTGAGAAAAAGAAAAAAAAAAAAGTTTCAATTTCTGCTAACTTCTGGCAAAAAAAAAAGAAATCTCAGACGGACTCACTATGCCCCTCAGTGAATACCTTGGGTGTCTACTTTCCAAAATGGGGTCATTTGTGGGGTGTTTGTACTGTTCTGGCATTTTGGGCGGGCTAAATTGTGAGTCGCCATGTAAAACCTAAAAGTACTCGTTGGAATTTGGGCTCTTTGCATCCAGGCTGCAAAAAGTATCACTCATGGGTATCGCCGTGCTCAGGAGAAGTAGGGCAATGTGTTTGGGGTGTATTTTTACATATACCCATGTTGGGTGAGAGAAATATCTCTGTAAACTGACAACTTTGTATAAAATTTTTAAAAGTTGTCGTTACAGAGATATTTTTCACACACAGTATAGGTATATATAAAAATACACCCCAAAGCACATTGCCCTACTTCTCCTGAGTACGGCGATACCACATGTGTGCCACTTTTTGCAGCCTGGGTGCAAAGGGCCCTAAAACCAATGAGTACCTTTAGGATTTCACAGGGCATTTTTACGCATTTGGATTCCAGACTTCTTCTCACGCTTTAGGGCCCCTAAAATGCCAGGACAGTATAAATACCCCACATGTGACCCCATTTTGGAAAGAAGACACCCTAAGGTATTCCGTGAGGGGCATGGCGAGTTCATGTAAAATTTTATTTTTGTCACAAGTTAGTGGAATATGAGACTTTGTAAAAAACAAAATAAAAAAAAAATATATATCAATTTCCGCTAACTTGTGCCAAAAATAAAAATTCTGTGAACTCGCCATGCCCTCACGGAATACCTTGGGTGTCTTCTTTCAAAATGGGGTCACATGTGGGGTATTTATACTGCCCTGGCATTTTAGGGGCCCTAAAGCGTGAGAATCCAAATGCGTAAAATGGCCTAGAAATCTAAAGTACTCATTGGTTTAGGGCCCTTTGTGCATCTTGGCTGCAAAAGTGCCACTCATGTGGTATCGTCGAACTCAGGAGAAGTAGGCAATGTGTTTTGGGGTGTATTTTACATATACCCATGCTGCGTGTGAGAAATATTGCTGTAAACGACAACTTTTACATTTTTTATTCAAAGTTGTCAATATACAGAGATATTTATCACACAAAGTATGGGTATATGTAAAAAATACACCCCAAAACACATTGCCCGACTTCTCCTGAGTACGGCGATACCACATGTGTGCCACTTTTTGCAGCCAAGATGCGCAAAGGGGCCCTAAAACCAATGAGTACCTTTTAGGAGGGCATTTTTACGCATTTTTCTTCTCACGCTTTAGGGCCCCTAAAATGCCAGGGCAGTATAAATACCCACATGTGACCCCATTTTGGAAAGAAGACACCCCAAGGTATTCTGTGAGGGGCATGGCGAGTTCATAGAAGATTTTTTTTTGGCACAAGTTAGCGGAAATTGATTTTTATTGTTTTTCTCATAAAGTCTACCTTTCTGCTAACTTTTGACAAAAAGTTAAATTGTTCATGGACTCACTATGCCCTCAGCGAATACCTTGGGGTGTCTTCTTTCAAAATGGGGTCACATGTGGGGTATTTATACTGCCCTGGCATTTTAGGGGCCTCAAAGCGTGAGAAGAAAATGCGTAAAATGCCCTCCTAACAGGTACTCATTGGTTTAGGGCCCTTTGCGTCTTGGCTGCAAAAGTGGCACACATGTGGTATCGCCGTACTCAGGAGAAGTCGGGCAATGTGTTTTAGGTGTATTTTTACATATACCATACTTTGTGTGAGAAATATCTCTGTAAATTGACAACTTTGAATAAAAAATGTAAAAAGTTGTCGCTTACAGAGATATTTCTCACACCCAGCATGGGTATATATAAAAATACACCCCAAAACACATTGCCCTACTTCTCCTGAGTACGGCGATACCACATGAGTGACACTTTTTGCAGCCAAGATGCGCAAAGGGGCCCTAAAACCAATGAGTACCTTTAGGATTTCACAGGCCATTTTTACGCATTTGGATTCTCACACTTTAGGACCCCTAAAATGCCAGGACAGTATAAATACCCCACAAGTGGCCCCATTGTGGAAAGAAGACACCCCAAGGTATTCTGTGAGGGGCATGGCGAGTTCACAGAAAAAAAAATTTGGCACAAGTTAGCGGAAATTGATTTTTTTTTTTTTTTACAGTCTCATATTTCACTAACTTGTGACAAAAAATAAAATTTTGCATGAACTCGCCATACCCCTCACGGAATACCTTGGGGTGTCTTCTCTCTAAAATGGGGTCACATGTGAGGTGTTTGTACTGCCTTGGCATTTGAGGGTCTCCGCAATCATTACACGTATGGCCAGCATTAGGAGTTTCTGCGATTCTCCTTATATTGAGCATACGGGTAATGAGATTTTTTCCCGTTCAGCCTCTGCGCTGAAAAGAAAAAAATGAACGGCACAGATTTCTTCATTCGCATCAATCAATGTTGATGAAAAAATCTCTGCCCAAAAATGTGCAAAAACAAAACGGCACAGATTTCCTCATTCGCATCGATCAATGTGGATGAATAAATCTCTGCCAAAAATGTGCAAAAAAGTAGTAAGGCCCCATTCACACGTCCGCAAGGATGTCCAGCATCTATTCCGCAATTCTGCGGAATAGATGCGGACCCATTCAGTGTGAATGGGGCTGGCGGTGATGCGGAGAGCACACTATGCGCCGCCGCATCAGCATTTGCGGAGCTGCGGCCGCAAACTTCCGGGTTTCGCCCCCAAGCATCCGGCCGCAGCTCAGCAAAAAGATAGAGCATGTCCTATTCTTGTCCGCAATTGCGGACAAGAAAAGGCATTTTCTATATAGTTCTGGCAATGTGCGGATCCGCAAAATGCGGAAAGCACATTGTTGGTGTCCGTGTTTTGCGGATCCGTGGATCCATGATCCGAAAACACATACGGACATCTGAATGAACCTTACAGTGGGGTAATTAGTGTCAGGGGGTGACATGGGGTGATCGGGGTTAATCAGGGGTTAATCAGTGGGGGGTGGATGGTGGGGGTCTGTGTGGTGTTTTGGTGCACTTATAAAAGTTTCTTTGGTGGTCCCAAGCAAATGGGACCACCAAAGGAACGATCAGCAAGCATATCAGACGCTGTTAACAAAACAGCGTCTGATATGCCATTTTTTTAACTTCTACAGCCTGCCAGCGCACGATCAGCGCTGGCAGGCTGTAGCTTACCTTGTCCCCGACGTGATCCTGTGAACGCGCGCGAGATGACGCGCGGGCGCGTCAAGGAGGAACAGACCGACCGCCCGCAGGACGCAATCCTGCGTGAGGCGGTCGGCAAGAGGTTAAAGATCCAACTTCTGCTGTACAGCAAAATTTTTATTTTTTTGCACAAATAATGCTATCTTACCATCAATATTCTAGCAGTATCTTCTATTTCATCCCGACATCAATACCTGTTGAACCCTTTAATTACAGGTACCTGGTCATGTGATCTCCAGTGTGACCACCAGTCCGATGCATGCTTTCCTGTGTTAACAAGTAATCAGTCTCCTCTGTGTAGCTTACTTCCTGTGAACCCATCCTGGCAACTCTAGGACACCTACCTTCCCTATCAAGCACTGCGTTCATTTTTCCTCTGTATGGACAAGTCAATATTCACAAAAAAGATTGTCTAGCTTTTTGTAAGTGATGGCTTATCCACAGGATAGGCTATTGGCGGGAGTCCTGCAGACAGCACTCACCACTGCAATGCTGCTCCCACTGAAGTCAATGGCGGACCCCTGCCGATCAGCTAGTGATGACCTATCCTGAGAAGAAGAGAAGTTGGTCAACCCCATTAGGCCTCATGCACAGGACCGCTGCTTGGGTCCGCATCTGATCTGGGTCTGTAAAAAACATGGACAGCACTCAGATGTCACCCATGTGTTGTCCGCATCTGTGTGGCCGTTATTACAGAACATGTCCTAATCTGGTCCGTTTTGCAGACAGGAATAGGCAGTTCAACTATGAAAATGCGGCATGCATGCAGCCAGTATCCATATTTTCTGGCTACTTGTGACTAATGTGTATGTAAGATGGCACTTAGTCTTTGTTGATATTATGTGCTGTTTGCTATATGTCATAAGTCATGCCCCCTTGTAGGGCAAATCTCCTGTGCTGTCCATATAGAAGTTCTGTCCACAAGATGGCCGCTGACGGAGGGTCATGTGACCAGGCAGATCACTCAGAACCTCCATTCTAATACACTGCACCTGCACTAAACTCCCAACAGTGCAAGTACAGATGGCAGGTGCAGTGTATTGAATGGAGGAGACATCACATAGAGGTCATTTGCCTGGTCACATGACCCTCCATCAGCAGCCATTTTAGGGACAGGACCTCCATGTGGACAGCACAAAAGACTCGGTAAACAAGGGGGCATAACTTATGAAATATAGAAAATGCTGCAGAATTTCAACAAAGGCTATATTACTAAGTGCCACATAATCATCTTACATACAAACTAGTCATCAGTAGCCAGGAAGTGGACAACTGAAAACCAATTCATGAATCAACCAAACAAAAAAAGATAAAGACACATCAGCCACTGACTACAGAACATCGGTTATGTTTATTCGGCATCTGAATCAGATTTGTGTCCTCTTTACAGTGTAAAATCAACGCGGATACATTCTCATTAAAACTGTGGAATATTCGGTCCTATGTACACAGACTTTTTTTTTCCAGTGTAAGACGTGTGCAACAGAAGCATTGAGCAGTCCTGGCGCCTCCTGTGCGGTGCTTGGTATGAAGGAGGTGAAGGAGGACGGTGCCAGGTACACAATCTGTACAAAATAGAACATTCTACCACTGGGAAAATCACAGCAAAGCCGCAACTCCCGGGCTTTCAATAAATAGAGGAGTCGTGCGACAACCGTCAAATCATTATAAAATAGTCTCTTCTCCTTTAAAATAAAAATAAAAAAGAAGTGGAATAAATAAATCTCTCTTTTCCATTATATTCTGCCTTTGGCTACATTCACACGAACGTATTTTGTTTCTGTGTCCGTTCCGTTTTTTTTGCGGATAGAAGGCAGACCCTTTCATTTTAATGGGTCCGCAAAGAAATGCGGACAGCACACCGTATACTATCCGCATCAGTATGTCTGTTCCGTAGCACCGCAAAAAAGATAGAACATGTCCTATTCTTGTCTGTTTTGCTGACGAGGATAGGCATTGTTACAATGGATCCGCAAAAAAACGGATGCCATAGGCAACGTCTTCTGGTTTTTGTTTTTTTGCGGACCGCAAAACACATTTGGTTGTGTGAATGTAGCCTTATGTAAATCTAACTGGTAGTCAAGTCACATCACATTCAGTCTCTATTCTTACAAACACAATAAACATACAATTGGCAGCAGATACGACTCAAATCTTTTACATTGCATATTCATATGAATTACACATGATCTTCTCAGGCTTTCATCTTTGCAAAAGAACCCAAAGTCAAGCACATGAGGCTATGCTCATATATATAAAACTAGATCTCAGTGTGGAACTATGCAGCAATATCCGTCACAGGGAGATCCTGGAGAAGTGCTGTTGCAGAGGTCTTCAAGGGGTTTTTACCAGGACTAAGGGTCCATTCACACGTCCGTTGTTTAGTTCCGCATCTGATCCCGATTTTTCTGAATAGTTGCGGACAGAATTCGGACCCATTGATTTTCAATGGGTCTATAAAATATGCGGACAGCACAAAGTGTGCTGTCCGCATAATTTTCTCAGTACATAGTGTCCGTCAAAAAATAAAACATGTCCTATTCTAATCCGAAAATTGCGGATAAAACTTTATTGGAATAGGAAAATGTATTCTTCTATCCGTTTTTTTTTGCGGATCCGCAAAAAACGGATGACAAACGGAAAGAATTCTTGGAAAATAGGATCCGCAAAAAACGGACGTGTGAATGGACCCTTAGATACTGATGACCTAGCCCAGGGCTGGCCAACCTGAGGCTCTCCCAGCATGCCCAGACTGCCTACAGCTATCAGCCTTCAGCAGGGCATGGTGGGAGTTGAAGTTTTACAACAGCTGGAGAGCCGCAGGTTGGCCATGCCTGAGGGCCCTAGCCTCATGAAAGATCATCAATATCAGATCGGTGGGGGTCTGATACCCCCCCTGATCAGATGTTTCAGGTAGCGGCGGCACTAGAAATTATACAGTGTACATAGCAGATGAAGAAGGCTCCGTACACGGTGTAGATTCCAGCGTCGGCTGAGGTGCAGTATCCAGGTACGGCCATTGCGCAGTGTATGGAGCCGTCTGCTTGCAGCTCTGTACACTGTATAGTTTGCATGCCACGGCTGACCCAAAACAGCTAGTCAATGGAGGTGCGGGGTGTCGGACCCCCACTGATCTGATATTCATGACTAGAGAAGAGCGAAGCGAGCCTCGGATGTTACATTCGAAGTCGCTTCATTCAAAACTTTGGATTAATACTGTATGGAGATCATGATAACCAATACCTATTGCACTGATGCTAAAATGTAGTTTCTTTTGCTTTCTGGAACATCGGTCTACATCTCCACATTTTGCAAATTGTTACCTTTCTTATTAATAAAGAATTATGTGAAATAATACTGTACGGAGATCCATATTAGAATGTATGGGCTCCGATGACCTGAAGTTAGTTATTTGCGAAGTTGCATGTGACTTTGTTGAATAACTTCGGTAGTTGATTTTTAAAGTGGAAAACGACTTTAAAACAGAACTCGACTGGTACCTCAGAACCGAAGATGAGTTCGGCACCAAGTTTTAAAGTGGTTTACCACTATAAAAATCAACTACCGAAGTTTTTCAATCAAGTCGCGCGCGTCTTCGTAAATAACTTCGGCTCATCGGAGCCCATACATTTTAATACTGTACAGAGACAGATCTCCGTACAGTATTAATCCGAAGTGACTTCGGATGTAACATATGAAGCTTGCTTCGCTTATCACTATTCATGACCTATCCTGAGGATCCTGGAAAACCCCTTTAATGACAAGACAGCCCCCTTTTTCTCCAGGGCGTGACAGCACCTGATGATAGTATTACAACAATGCGGCACCTAGAATTCCACATTGCAAATATTAGAGATGAGATGCAGAGATGTAGCCCTGGGTGGATTTTTTAGCATCTTATTAGTCTGCTTTCTCAACAATATTAAAATGGCCCATTCTTACCATCATGGCAAGTCAGTGCTTGAGCAAAGCAGGTCCGTGTTATCCTTTTGTAGTAGTCACCAAGTTAACACTGGTTCTCCAGGTCAGGGACAGCCTGCATGGACCAGCCCCCTACTAAGAAGGTCTATACCAACAGTACGAGGTATTGATTTCTGTGTAGTAAGGAAGCAGACTATAAGAACATGTAGTGATCATTCTGCTAAGAGAATTCATAAATGAGCAGAAACACCAGAATACTGGGAAACACATCCAACAAATTGCTGTAGGCCACAATGGATATGGAATAATGAATGGAAGACATTCAGAATCAAGCTCTAAGCCCCTGACATTATAATCCCATACGGCAGTGCAGAGCTAAAAAAGTTACCAAGTTTTCAGGAAGACGTCAAATAAAAAATAATCTAAGATCATTTGTAAAGGTCGAGCCACACGGGCAGCACAATCTCATAAAAAAAAAAAAAAGTCGATTAAAAAAATAGATTATCAAACAAAGGGCTCAAGTAGGATATCAAAACTGAAAGTGTGCAAAACCACAGACTTGCTCAGCGGCAAGGAGATTCTAGGCCTCAACTCCTGTTCACCAAGCAATTATTGTCCTATCTCTTTTACGTCCATCAGAAGTGTCCTCACCAACCTCTACTGTACAAATATTGGCATTAATGTCTTTAAATTGAACACGTCTGGTCTCACATTCAGTTCTTTCTGACCAGCTGCTCTTTTGCAGTTTCCCTCAGTCAGGAAGAACTACAACTGGTTATGACATCATACATTCAGGCATCATTTCCCCATGGTAGCTGACGGTCGGCCGTTCCATAGTACAGTTGCCTCTTTCCAGGACCAGGATACAAACGTACAGCCAGACCATTACAGACAAAGAACAGGCCATCAAGGTGCCGCTAGGACTTGTAATCCTTACGCACAGTGTGCGCCATCCAGTTGACTTTGGTTGACCAGCTCTCCTTCAGAGCCTCATCAAACTTCTGTCGGAACTGCTTAAGTGCGTCTTCTTCTGTCTTTCCCAGAGCCAAGGAGTCCTAGGGGGGAAAACGAGAAGTTTTGGAACAAAAATATAATGTCAGAGGACATCTCCAGACATAAAGCTAGCTACACAAACCGTTCATTTATGTATCAGCCTCCATGTACCGTGCGCAACCAGCGGTTAGCACTGTTGTCTTGGCCCTTTTAGGGGCTTGGATCCAGCCAGGTGTCAAACAAATATGTATAACTCTTGTGTGTGAGTTATTAGACAACATCAATGTCATACTGTATTTCTATTTAATTCTTTTCTAAAGGCGCATTTACACTGCGCTGATGAGCAGACAATTCTTAGGAAGAAGCGTTCCTTTCCGACAGTTGCCAGCTTGTCGGTGGAAGTGATCACCTTCACAGTATGAGGACGAATGATGACTATTGTTCCCTCTCGTCCTCATACAGCGCAGCAGGATGCTGATTATACAGCACCATCTACTGCCCGGAAACGATGTTTCAGCCAATGAACAAGTGTTTTGCTCATTCATCAGGTGATCTGCAGCACCTTTAGATGAGCAGATTGTCAGGGGCGGACTAAGCGGTCAGGAAGGGGAAGGTACCGGCCGGGAAGTGTGGTCCGCCGGCCAGTACAGAAAATTATTTCACCCAATGTCTCTGAGCAACATCAGGCTATTGGGGCCTGGCGGCTGGAGCTACTTACATGGGAGGAGGGGCCCGGCGACCGGATCTACATATGTGGGAGGTCCTGTCGTCCTGTGCGCGGAGGCGTGCTGTCGTCGACGTGCGACGCCTCCACAGGCCGCTGAGGCCGGATTTTTTTAAGCAAACAGTATGCGGATGGATTCTCTCCGCACACTGCCTTACAAAGGCAAGAAATTGGGCTCGGCCACACATTTGTCGGCCATCTTTAGAGCCTGCAAGCCTCCAAACTGTAAGATACAGCCAGTCCCAGGCCCAGAGACAGCCAGCCCCAGTCACCTCAGGCACCAGGGCCCAGATGCAACTGCTACTTCTGTATCCCCTATAGCTACGCCCCTGCCATATGTACTAATGACTAACGTTGGCCACAGAGAACATTGTTGTTCCTGCCCCATCATCCTGCATTTACTCAGGACACTGATCTGTATGGACGGAGGAGGTCTGGGTCGCTCTGGATACTTCTGGAGCTGATCGGCCAAGGAGAAATCAAAAGCTTCACCAACTAAAATCCAAATTCTCTAAAAACAAATGAGCAGCAGGATCCTACGCATTGGGCTGATCATAGACTTTAGATAGGACTCTAGCCCCCGGTTGTATGACTGCAGTTCTGCTATCACCTCAGAGGCTGGATAAGCACCAGAAGTACAGTCATAACTTTTAGTTGGCTACAATGAATGTTAAATTATCAGCTGAAAGATCCAATGTTGGTTTTACGGATTAATGTATGTGACCTGTTCATGGCCAGGGGTTAAACAAATCAGTCATAAGAATTATGTCTGTGTTCGCCTTTAGGGTTTAAGCTGAATCCACAAAATACATAAAAAGGACTAAAACATAATTTAAAACTGCAATAGTTTCACACAAAATGACCACCTCCGGACCATGATGGATAGTTATTTTCCTGTTGTGTATAGGAAAGAAAACTATTAATCATCATGGGGGTGGTGAAGAACGGGGGCGGCATGTGTCACAGGACTCCTCTCTCTTGCAGCGCTGGGGCGTGCTGTGGTCTGTGGCAGGTCAGTACTGTAGAAGTACAGAATGCCATCAGAGGAGTCACAGACCAGCGGGTATATAACTCCACTATACTGCCCTTAGTCAGGGTATGTTCCCTGTAAATAAGAAGCACGCACAAAGAGATGTCATATACATGTCTTACACTTTTGCCTCAGAGCAAGCAAACCAAAACTAAGTGCATAAAGGGAACTGCATTACACCGCGCTCTGGGATCGGCACCTGAGAGGTAATGGATTTTAATCATGGTGGGTTTCTGGCAGTGGTGAGCCGTAAGGCCAATTACCAACCACGTGTTTGACGATTCACGGTTTTCACAGGTGAAATGTTAAAAAAAAAAAAAAAACAAGGCCTGGCCTAGCACACTACTGCACCATGTACACCCAGCATGAGAGGGTGAGGTTCCACCTAGAGACCAAGCTGCAGCTGAAGGCAGGAGGACGGCATGTACTTCTACGGTAAACCAGCAGGTGGTTTGGGCGTGCACCTGAAAACACTGTACAGGTTGCATTTGCTGACTGTGAGGGTCCCACTCATAAGAAAAAATCATCTTGCAGGTTTTTCTAGCACAGTGTTTCCCTGTCCAGTCCTACAGTGATCCCAGACGGTCAAGTTTTCAAGATTTCTTTATTATTTAGATTTCCTGGTATCAAACTGATTATGTTTTTCCCTGACTTCCATTAAAGGGAACTTGTTATCACATATTGGGTGCTTTCACACTTATATTTTGCTGGCATTTTCTGTGCTTTTTGGGAAGGTTTTTTGCAATAAAAACATCAGCTCCACAGGGTCTATGGGAAAATAGGAAACGCGGAGAGCACCTTAATCAGCGTGCAGAGACTTATAGACCATACGTGCTCCTCTGAAGTTCTGGGAGGGAAGGGATACAAATGAGCTCTTAACAAACTCTTCATCTGATGCCACCAGATGTAAGGCAGCTATCCTATGTCCGTGTTTGCATGAGCCCTTAACTGGGTGAGAGGCCTAGGTCACACGACTGTGGTTTTTGTCCGCATCCAATCTGCATTTTATTTTTGCGGATCAGATGCAGACCCATTCGCTTCTATCGGGCCGCAAAAGATGCGGACAGAACACTGTGCGCTGTCTGCATCTGTATGCCCATTCCGCAGCCCCGCAAAAAAATAGAACACATGCTTTACTTATCCAATTTGCGGACAAGGATAAGACATTTGTAAAGGAGTGAAAAAAATGTTTGCAGGCTCTCGGCCAGAATCTGCATTTTGCGGATCTGAAATTTGCAGACTGCAAAAACTGCAACGGCCATGTGCATGAGCCCTAAGCCAGTACTGCACTGACGAGGGGCAATCATCCGAAACAGCCGTCTGCAGATGAGGTGCTGGCTTATTTATTATCCAATTCATGTCTCAAGTCAAACACTGACTATTAGGCCCCTTTCACACGAGCGACTTCTCCGGGTTCAATGCGTGACGTGAATGCATAGCACCCGCACTCAATCCTGACCCATTTATTTCAATGGGTCTGTGTACATGAGCGTTTTTTTTTTCACGCGTCAGTTCTGCGTTGCGTGAAAAACGCAGCATGTTCTATCTTCTGCGTTTTTCATGCAGCCCTGGCCCCATTGAAGTGAATGGGGCTTCAGTGAAAAACCCATTGCATCCGGAAGCATACGCGGATGCAATGCGTTTTTTCACTGATGGTTGCTAAGAGATGTTGTTTGTAAACCTTCCGTTTTTATCATGCGCGTGAAAAACGCATCTAAACGCATTGCACCCGTGTGGAAAAAAACGGAAACAACTGAACGCAATTGCAGACAAAACTGACTGAACTTGCTTGCAAAATGGTGCGAGTTTCACTGAACGCATCCGGAGCCATTCCGTCACGCTCGTGTGAACGAGGCCTTAGGCTAGCTGCCTTACATCTGGTGGCATTAGCGCCAGGGCTAGTTAAGAGTTCATTTGCATCTCTTTCTTCCCTGGCTTCTTTAAGCAAAAAAAGCAGCATGCTGTAGCTAATGTTGTCAGGCATCTTCACATCATCTTATGTACAGGGAAAAAACGCCAAGAAAAAAAATTCTGTGATAAAACATACTGTGCAAAAAAGAAAAAAACAGGGAAAAAAACCAGCACAAAAAATGCTTGCACTTAAACTGGATTTACATGCCCGATAATAGGGAATGAGCGTTCGGAAGAACACTCATTCCCGAATTGCTTCTTCATTGGGTGAAATGATCTGAGGTGCGTTCCGGGGCAGAAGATCATGCCGTCTATACAGCAGTCTGCTGCCCAGGAGCAATTATTTTGTATGTGGATGAGTCAGAGCAGCAGCCATTACCCGTCCTCATACTGTGGAGGTGATCGCTTTTCGCCTTTCAGCATAAAAGTACAGTTCTAAAGTAATGCACAATACCTGCGAATAGTCATGTTGGAGATCTCCAGCATGCGCAGTGGTGTGAGGTGTATTGGTATTGCTTCATCTGGGCACTGTGCACATGCTGGATGCCACCTGGAACTGGCTTGCAAGCCATAATGGCATGACTATTCCCGAGACTGGGACCTCCCACTTATTTATTCACAGGCAGCATGTGCTACTCTTCTAACTTTATATTTTTGCGAAAATTAAATAAAAAAAAAAAAACATCTTTTCAAACCTTCTGCCATCCTGTACAAAAACTGCATGGTGGCGGCATAGGAGCGTCATATGTGATCAAAGGTTCCCTTTTTTAATTATATTTGTAGATGTTCTCTACGTAATTGAGAAATTTACTTATATGTCAAGAGATGTATAGTTCTTAAGGGCCCTTCACATGGGCCAAGAATCCTGCAGATAATTGCTAACAAGCGTTCATAGGTGTAAATGTGCTGCCAATTACCTGATGAACCAGCAATGAAGATCATTCACAAAAATCGTTTGTCAGCAGCAGATCGTGCTGTGTAAACAGCATCTACTGCCAACAAACTAGTCAGTATGGGGACGAGAGATGGCATTAGCAATCACTCCTCCCCATAAGGGGAAAGGGGGGAGATTGCTGCAGGGAAATGCAGTGGCCTCCTCCACCGACAAGCAGGCGCTCGTCAAGAATGAATGCTGCCTTCCCGACAAAGGACGATTGGAAGTGATGGCAGTGTCTCTTAGGCTACTTTCACACTTGCGGCAGGACGGATCTGGCAGGCTATTCAGCCTGCCGATCCGCCTGCCACAGTGCCGGGCACAGGCGCGGGCTATGGCAGTGCACGGCCAGAGATCGCCGGACTAAAAGTCCTGCATGTGCGACTTTTCAGTCCGTAGATCTCTGCCGTGCATGCGCCTTAGCTCCGCCCCATTATTGTCACGGGCCCTTGCGGCAGGACGGATTCAGGCTGCCGGATCCGTCCTGCCACAAGTGTGAAAGTACCCTTATCAGATAGGTTGCTCCATAAATGCTCCACTTTGACAGAGGAAAGCTTTGTATTGATCAGATTACCTTGACATACTGAATATCTTTTACAGAGCTAAGTTCTGGGAGTCCAGCGGTCAGCATGAGTGCAAAGAGTGTGATGATGAGGTTTCCATTCCTACGTAGGATCAAGTACGCATCCTCACAGCACTGCCGAAACCTGTATGGAAGCAAACAGAAACCAGAGAAAGCCTCGAACATTAGCAAAATACTGAGACAGAATGAATACAGAATCATGTCAGACCAATTCTAATTCACTATTGACTCCTCAGAGGCATTTCATTTTCTGGCCAATTCTCGCTCAGCAGGAAGATGCATGCATTCTCCGTCATACTTGAGAATGGAGCAGATGGCAGGGTTTTTGTGTAATATAAAATCTTGGTGACAAGAAGTCTTTATTTGCACTGAATTTTTCTGCACATTTACCTGCCAAATTTTTCCGTGTTCCCTGGCTTCCCTTGTTGGATGACATGGATGAAGTCGTAAGTAAGAATAAAGGGGCCACGCTCCCTCTTAATTTTAAACTTGGACTTGAAGTTCCCCAGAATGTGACCAAAGTCAATGTGGAACAGCTGAAGGAAGACAAGACAATGGATTTCCAGTAAAAATGCATTTATCTGTATTCGTGTCTATTTTCCGTATCGGTCTACAATCTTAAATAATGCTGCATCTGCACATGGAGCTCTTTATTAACAGGGTGTTCCAGTACCCAAACTGAATTATTAAAAACTGCCCTATCCTACCCCTAACCCCATTCTGTTAATTCCGCCATCCTACCCCATCGCTGGAGGTGGACTTCCTGGTTCTGTTGTTTCTTACTTCCCAACCCCATTATGCTTTGTGCTGACTGTTCATCCAGAACTAGCCCCCCATCCATTAAACTAATTCTACTCTAAGCTTCTGGCCTGCGATGGACATGTCAGTTGAGATATATATCTGAAGGTTTTTTTGCAGCAAGCTGTCTTCTAGTGGCACCAAAGGGGCCTATATTCCCCAACTTTTCCCAAACTAATCGCCACAACTGTAAATGGGGGTCAGGAGGCAGGAAAGACTATGAAGCTGCCTCATTTAGCTTATATACACATTTTCAATGTATCATTTTATCCATGTATATTTAGTAAGGGTCTTAGTCCTTTGAAAGGTCCAGCCCTCAGCACCCCCACTGATCAGATGTTTGCACTGTCCCCTTCATTGTTTAAGTAGCAGTTGAGTCTGGCATTCTAGCTTCGTCCCATTCAAGTGCATGAGACTGAGCTGCAATGCCAGGCACGGCCACCACAAATAGCATGGAGCTGTGCCGTCCAGAGCAGAGGACATGGAACTCCCTGGAACGCCCCGTTCACTTCAAACAGCTGATCAATAGCGGTGCGGAGAGCTGAACCCCCACTAAGCCAATATTGATGCCCTTACCCTGTGATGGCTAGCCTTCGGCACTCCAGCTGTGGTAAAACTACAACGCCCAAGATGCACACTTGCTTGGCTGTTTTCAGAACCCCACAGAAACGAATGCAGCATGCTGGGAGTCGTAGTTTCACCACAGCTGGAGTGCCGGAAGTTAGCCATCACTGCCCTAACCTAAGGACAGGACATACATTTTAAAGAACCAGAAAACCCTTTAGCAGTACGGCTCTCTCCAGTGAATACCAGTCTATATTCTGGTACCTGTTACATCTCTGTAATGTGACATTACTGTGTGACATCACTCCGTTAGTTATCCCTATGATGTGACACTAAGCTATTGCTTACCAATGTGTTGCGACATCAAAGCATTATCACTGTATATTATACTTGTACTGTGACATAACTGTGCATTGTACCTACATTATATCACTGTATATTATACTTGTACTGTGACATGACTGTGTGCATCATCCTTACATTATTATACTGTTTATTATACTTGTACTGTGACATGACTGTGTGTATCATGCTTACATTATTATACTGTTTATTATACTTGTACTGTGACATGACAGTGTGCATCATCCTTACATTATTATACTGTTTATTATACTTGTACTGTGACATGACTGTGTGCATCATCCTTACATTATTATACTTGTACTGTGACATGACTGTGTGCATCATCCTTACATTATTATACTGTTTATTATACTTGTACTGTGACATGACTGTGTGCATCATCCTTACAATATATTACTGTTTATTATACTGTTTATTATACTTGCTCTGTGACATGACTGTGTGCATCATCCTTACATTATTATACTGTTTATTATACTTGTACTGTGACATGACTGTGTGCATCATTCTTACATTACATTACTGTTTATTATACTTCTGCTGTGACATCACTATGTGCATAGTCCTTACATTACTGTGTATTGTCACCGTTCTGTGATATCACTATGTGCGTTATTTCTGTACATTACCTTTCACATAAAGCAATGCATGTAGGTTAGAAATCCTTGGCCCATAAACACTGGTACCTCTCACTTGTCAAATAACTTCAGCTAGAGGACACCGCAATGTCTTACCTGTCCTGTTTTTCTGACCATTATGTTGTCATTGTGCCTGTCCCCGATCCCAAGCACATAAGTAGCTACACAGTAGCCGGCGCAGGACAGGGTGAACTCCTCAATAGCTCGCTCCAGATCATCTCTGTACCGAAAACAAGAATAGCATGATGAGGGTTAGGCCCCATTTACATGTCCGCAATTCTGTTCCGCATTCTGCGGAACGGAATTGCAGACCCATTAATTTCAATGGGGACAGACGATGTCCCACCCGGGTCCGCAATCGCGTTCCCGAAAAATACATCACATGTCCTATTCCAAGGCATTTTCTATGAGAGTGCCGGCGATGTGCGGTCCGCAAAATGCGAACGCACATTGCCGGTGTCCGTGTTTTGCGGATCCGCTAATCCACAAAACACACATGGATGTGTGAATGTAGCCTTAAGGGGTTGTTGCACGTAACAATATTAAATGATGTTAGAAATTGACCTGAAAACATAGTGCAATAATTTAGAAGCAGAGCACTGACCGCAATGAAGATCAGAACCAGAGAGCTTACCCTGCATTGCACTCCCTGATCCAGTTCAGAAGAGCGTCTTTGTTGAATGCAGCTGCTGCCGCCAAGTTGCTAGAGTCAAGCTGGATATCTGCAATGGTCTCTGCTGCAGACACCACTTCTATCATGCCACATCGATCTCCTGTTGCCAGGCATCCATAAGGTATTATCCTGTAACGCAGATGTGTAATGGTCGTAAAAAATTAATCTTGAGAAGCAGTGAATCTCGCTTTACTGCACATAACGTGCATGCGGTTGTGAATGGCATATATAGCCACTGCTGCTAGTATTGTATGAGTGACATTCTATCAGCCACCAGCAGAGGGCACTGCCTCACTTATCATGACACTAAATTAATCTGGTGGAACCTCGCTTTACTGCACATAACGTGAATGCGGTTGTCAATGGCATATATAGCCACTGCTGCAAGTACTGTACATGACTGTAATGTGTGACATTCTACGAGCGACCACCAGAGGGCACTGCCTCACTGATTATCACACTGATTGAATCTGGTGGAATCTCCTCTGACGGCACTAGGTGTACAGGGGATGGAGATGATCAGAGCACTGTTCTCATACATGTAAGTGGACACGGCTGATTTACAAATTTACTATTTGGCTTCCTTGAAGTTGAAACTGTAATGCTAATTGAACACAAATCATTCTAGTCTATCTTGTGTCTTGGTAGGTAAAGGGGTGGTCCAGGATCAGAAAAACATGGCTACTTTCATCCAGAAACAGTGCCACACCTGCTTATAGGTTGTATCTGGTATTGCAGCTCAGCTCCATTGAAGTGAATGGGGCTGAGCTGCAATACTGAACACGACATGGGTGGTGCAGTTTCTGAAAGAAAGCAGTCCTGTTTTTCTAATTCTGGAAAACCCCTTTAAGGCTTATACTAAACATTACATTTCACTCACTATAGCTGCTATATAGGTGACAATATGGCTGTTCGTGGTGCGCAGAAAAGAAGATGATGAGAATTTGCCGCCAAGTTCCCTTTTTTCGGGCTCGCGTTCTGAGAACAAAAGGTGTCAGTGCAGCGAGCATGAGACAGTGCTCTGCAGGGGTGACAACCCGGTGCTAAGTGTTGCCAGGGTCATTGGGTCACTTGGCCTCATTCCACCGTCATTTGTCACACCCACACGATGGAGGTGGTGGGCGCAAGGCCAGTTACTTCCCGTCCAGCGGACGAGCGCTGACAGCCAGGCTCCCAAGAGAAGCAGCAGGAGGGGAGTATAAAAACATCCTTGTCAAGAGCAGCACTGACAGGAGTCAGCGGGAGGGCAAGCCATACACGTGGGGGTGAGCAGGCTGAATGGACTGAAGACACTTCTCACCTGTCAGGTTATTCCAGAAACTGCTCTGTGTGCACGGACAGCAACACTGATTTTTAGAGCAACTTCCTATGTGTCAGGCTGTGGGGACTACAACTGATAACCTCACTGTATAAACTGCGCTCAAACAGCAAAACAGGACAAGAAAAAAAAAAAAAAGGTAAAACTATTATGACCCTTAAATAGGTCACCAATCACAAAGTCACCCTTATCTGGAGAAAAACACACAATACGAAGTGCGCACAGCCCGGATTTATTAGCACCGTGCTTCCTTGTATTCAGCATATACCACTTTTGGACTATGACATCTGTGAGTTACAAACAGCATGCAAATCATTGACCCTTCAAGGGAGTCTGTCCCCAACAAAATAGGTTTCACAGTAAGCATAATGCAATGCAAGTTAGGCACTGAAAAAAACAAAAAAACATACCCATAACTTTCTTGTGAAAATCTGGTCTTCTAATCCTGAGAAATGCTTCTTTTTTATGCAAATAAAGTTTTCGGTATACTGTGGGTAAGGCCATTTGGCGCATCAACGCTCCACAAGCAACGCCACCCAGAACTTTCCCCTTGTTTAATTGACAGTCCCTTAGATTCCAGAACCAGTAGAGCAGTAGCGATGACACAGGGGACACCAGGTGCACCGAATAAGGCACCCTACCCTTATTTGCATTCAAATTAAAAGAAGCATTTCTCAGGAGTAGAGGCCTGGATTTTCACAAGAAAGGTGTGCTTGCGTTTTGAAGCACCTACACGTTGGTAGGCTTACTTTGATGTGGATTTTGGGGGTGCCAGACTCCTGACCAGGAAGTAGCTTACCGGAGATCCAGCCCAGACTCCTTCCACAGCATGTCCATCAGACGAAGTAGCTGGAGAGTGAGCATATCCTGACGCAGATCTGTGCAGAGAGACACATGTAAAATGAAATCTATGGTGGAACACATGCGCCGTAAATTGACATGCTGTGGGTTTAACCCCATAATGCATATCAATGTCCGTGCAGATTTTTCAGTTAATCTCTCATCCACTTTGCTGCTACTGTAATATGATGTACTTCAGGCTACACATGGATTTATTCAAGGAACACATACATACAGTATACACACAGGGCTGAATTTATCGCACATTGGTGACTTGCGCAATATTTGTTACTTCCGCCTCATTTACCATCTTTTTCTCCAGTTTTCTTGTGTAGAAGAACACTGAAATCTATGCCAGCCGGGAGCTGGCGTAGATGGATGAGGGGCAGGCAGCACACCTGGTTACAGTCTTATAGTCTTTAGCTCACCGTCTCCGTTTTTGAAGATGATCCCTGTATAGTCTCCTCCAAAGCCTTTACTGTTGTATACAATCCAGAGAGGTTTCATCTTGGAGTCCATGTACTTGCACTTGTCTATACTGTCCATATTAGAGAAAAGAGATATGAACAGCAAACATTAGGATCATTTCCCTTTGTAAACTCTACCAATGATGTTGCCTCCACCCCCCCAAACATGATAACTATACACGGGTACAAAGTGACAAAACATTACTCATCTCTACTACTTACTTAAGGTTGTGGCATAAATCTATGAAGAGAGAAATTTATGTCTAAACTCATTTTCATTTGTGACTCTCCAGCTATTACAAAACTACAACTTCTGGGAAATGATGGGAGCCGTAGTTTTGCAAAAGCTGGAAAGCCACCGGTTGTAGACCACTGGTCTAAACCATAAAGGACTGCAAAAAACCTGACTTCCCATAGTCAATTCTCCAGCAGATGCTTATTTACTCCCCTGGGTCTACTTCTGTGAATCCATCTACGCTAGAAGAAAGTGGGCACTCACACAAGTTCAGAGAGGGTAACGCTGGGGTTGAGGGGTGACTGGATATTACTGAGGGCTTCCCTGTATGCATTTTGCTTCAAACAGGCATGCATGGTTTCCTTATTCTTCACCTTGCTTTGCTTCATTGCATTCAGCTTAATCAGACTGTTTAGCGTGCGCAGCTTGTTCAGCGCTTCCACCTAAGAACGAAAGCAAAATGACGTAGGGAGCAGTTCAGCCAATTCCTCCCATGAAGGAGAGAGCTAGTCAAATGTACCGGCCATAGAGAAGTGAATAAAATGCTAATGCGTCGGAGGGCTTCAGCTAAAGATGCAATGACAATATTACGATAAAATAGGTGACGTGTTCCTAAATTCAGAAAAAGAATAGACAGCACTCCTGTTTGAAAAAACAAGGGAAGTGGTGAGCTTCCCTTAATAAGCCGGAAATTCGTATATATCCAAAAATTGAGGTATGTAGACAGCGCGTCCTTCATGTGAAGTTTATTTCAGGTGCAACGTTTCAGCAATAAGCCTTTTTCAAGCAGGCCTATTGCCGAAACGTTGTATCTGGAATCAACTTCACATGAAGGACGCGCTGTCTCCATGCCTCAATTTTTGGATATATACGAATTTCCGGCTTATTAAGGGAAGCTCACCACTTCCCTTGTTTTTTCAAACAGGAGTGCTGTCTATTCTTTTTTTGAACTTAATAACACGAGCCACTATGTGGGAGTCAGAGATGGAGCGGATTATACTCTGTACAAGCACTCTTCGTGCTGGTTACCTGCTTGGACAGCACCTTCATATGAGCTACGCTGCCGCGGCAATAAGCTTCCAGCAGCAAACCAAACTGCACGGACACAGCGGGGATGTGCATTTCAGCCCTATAGCCAGGAATATCAAAGAGAGAAAGACTTAGAAAAGCAAGTACAAGACCTGATATCCTTCTGCCTATCCAATAATATCATATCCATAGGCGATATAGCATGACTATATGTTCTCCGTTTCTAGCTTCACACAGGTTATATATGCAGCTCCATTTCATCCCTTTCGCATGTGTGCTAAGAGGCTTATATGTCCTGCCAAGTCAAGCACTAAGAGGCATTTCTTGAATTCCTCGCACAATGATTATGTGGGGCTTCCCATAGGGGTCTATCCATCAAAGTCACAGCAATAAAGTGCAGACTACATGGTGACGGGCACACTTCGGTTACATGTGGGCTGCTGCAATAATCTGCAGCATTTATCAGCCCTTAAATTTGGATATGCAATGTAAAACAGGCATGTCAGATCATCTCAACTTAACCTTCAGAAGGCAAAGAAAGAACAGAGATAGGGATGAGCAAAAATGTGTTTCAAGTTCGGTGTACAAGGTTCAGGTTCTGCTACCACAGACTATAACTTATGGTCCGTGGCAGCGGAATCCATAACGGAATTCTTAGATAATAACCCGAACATTGTACGCCGAACTTGAAACACAAGTTCGCTCATCCCTAAACAGAGACCTTCAGCAGAAGTTTAGACAAGGGAATGTATATAGGGGGTACCTAAAAAAACAGCTGCCACATAGGCGGCACTATTATAAATGGCACATGGCAGGTGCAGAGGTGCCCTTTACATTGGGGCCTGAGCTTCAACTTACTACTCTGATTTCTGGCTAAAGTAATGGCCGGACATATAAGTCTCTTTGGGATGAAATGGAGCTGCATAATAGTAATTTTATATCAAAATGGCGAACCTATGGAAAAAAATAGCATGCAATGCATAGCAACCAGCAAGAAACATATATACACACACACAGTCTTTGACAAAAAAAAAAAAAAAAAAATTCTGCACCAAGAATTTATTGAAAGTAAAGTAATGACGATCTATGTAAGTGACTGACACCGCTGCAAACAAAGGTGACGCTCTCAGTCAAGGTCAGGAAACGTAATGGGCATGGTGACACCAAATGTCCTACTAAGAGGCCATAAATGAGACAGGGGTATGTAATGAAGTGTTTGGATGAAGGACATCAAGACCGCGGGAACCGCTCGTGATGTCTGGCCCGTCGCCGAGTCGGTTCGCTGAGTGCGTCCCCAAAACACCTCCTAACAGCTAGGTTACAATGGCTTAGATGGCAGACATTTCGTCAAAATGGCGATCCTGCTTTTCTCTGCCCAATAATGTCTTTCTGTTGTAGAGGTATGTCTAGCAGTAACCAATCTCTCACCAAGAGGTACACTACCCGAAAGTCGCCTCTGAGAGCCTTTTTATAAAGCAGTGGAACATTTACGCCCACTTGTGGCAATAGCCAGTGTCTAGACCACACCTGTAACCCTTTACATATCTGCCGGAGACCTAACTGCATGCCGAGCTTTGGCGTTATTTTTCGGAATGAGTGTATTTGTGGCAGAAATAGTTTATATAACGTGTCATTTGGATATAACAGCGGTGTACATATAAGTGAGGAAGCTCCTAGTATACTGCTATATCTAGATACATGGTCAGCAGAGGCCTAACATGGAGAGTTATGTCTCTCCGTTATATTGCCAGTCATAAAAGAAGTATGTTATAAATCATAGACCCTTCAGTGTAAAATAATCCCATCTGAGCAAATAGACCATTCTATTATATAACTACAAGATCACTGGATATATTAGTGATTCTGAAAGGTGGTTTTCTTATGAATTCGGGGAAAATCAAGACCAGCCGCTGCGTTTCCTTCCCAAGGCACTATAATAACTATGTCTGCTTCCACAAATAATTCCATATTTATACTGGAAATTGCAAAGAACATGCTGCCTGAGATCTAACCTCTCATCGTATCCTCAGAGGAATGGCTAGAGGCAGAGGTAACCCCAGCTGACAGAAAATGAGAACGTCTGAGTGACTAAAACCGCAGATTTAAAGGTCTAAACTGGTATTTTTACTCTAGTATGTTTGATAGCAGACAACTTCTTTAACAAATGCTCTATTAGAAAGCAGCTACAAATAAGACCTCCTTCTGGAGGACCCAACACGTCCATGTACTTCACAAAAAGCTGGGGGATTTAAATCAGAGGGGTGTAATGCTTCATTTGGTCTGTGATGGCGCTGCAGGAGAAGCGAACATTTGCATTTAGATTCCCTACAATCGATTGTGTGGGGTCCAAGCTGCAGGAGACCCTGTGAGCAGCTGAGCACTAGGACGCCCTTCTAATAAAACGGGATTATCCAAAGCAGAAACCCCTTGCACTATTATTCGACATTTCCCAGCTACTGCACATAGTCTCCTTCTGTCCTAAAACAAGTCCTGCACATATAGCACCCAGTAAAGCTCTTTCTTTGAAATTCTACATTTCAGTTTGGCACAAATACAGATTAAGATGGAAATGGGGATGCAACTATACCAGGAAAATATCACAGAAATCAGCAGACTCATTTTATAGATTCCGTTGTGGTGAACATTTGACCTACCTGGAGAAACTTAAAGAGGCTATCCAGTTCTTTAAGATATTAGGGCAGGCATCATTTTCTACGCTTGTTTTAGGTGTAGAAAATGGTCTAAATGTAAGACCTCTTGATAACTTTGGCGGATCCACAGCCAGGTATAGGGGTTATTAGGACCGGCGTCTAAAATGCTTGTCTTAATAAATGTGCCCTATAATTTATTAGGCTGAAAAAAGACATCTGTGCATCCCGTTCGGCCTGTTATCCTGCAAGTTGATCCAGAGAAGGCTAAAATCTACATGAGGTAGAAGCCAATTTTCCTCATTTTAGGGGAAAAAAAGCCTTCCCAACTCCAATCAGAATAACTCCCTGGATCAAAAACCTTTCTCCAGTAATCTAATAACTAGAACCTGTAATATTATTACCCTCCAGAAATACATCCAGGCCCCTCCTGGACTCTTTTAGTGAGCTCACCATCACCTCAGGCAGAGTTCCATAGTCTTACTGCTCTTACCGTGAAGAATCCCAGTCTTTTCTTTTAGTAGTGGCTGCGCCTGGTATTGCAGGTCGGTTCCATTCAGTAAAATGGGATGGGGCCGTAGTAAACTAATACCAGGCACAGACGCTACTAAAAGCACAGAGCTGTGCCTGATAATTAATGAAGGGGATGTGACGTCCCCCCCTTCAAACAGCTGACAAACCCTCTCAATCTAAAAATAATATCCTATCCTAGATAGGCTTTCAATCATCATACAATACATTTAAACAATAGAAAAAAACAAACCATAAGGGTCCATTCACACATCTGTGTGTGTTTTGCGGATCCACGAAACACGGACACCAGCAATATCGCCGGCACTCTCATAGAAAATGCCTTTTCTTGTCAGCAATTGCGGACAAGAATAGGACATGTTCTATTTTTTTGCGGAACGGAAGTGCGGATCCGCAATTTCGGATCCGGGTGGGACATAGCATGTTCTTATAGAAATGAATAGGTCCGTAATTCCGTTCCGCAAAATGCGGAACAGATTTGCGGACGTGTGAATGGAGCCTAAAAGACATTAAATATTGCAGCACAATATCAGTTACGGCTTTGTGACTAGGTTGTGTGCATGACCCAGTCTATCATCTCACACCGACTATGCTGCGATGGGTAATAACTACATAGTAAATATATATATAAACCAACCTGAGATGCCAGAAAAGGAACTGCCCGATTCTGCGATTAGCCAGCGCCCGCTCCAGCAGGAAACGTGAGAGTGCGCAGTCCAGGAAAGGCTCGTACTTGAGAACTTGGACCAGCTGCAGCAAGTACTGGGATAATTCCTCATCACTGATAAAACACAGGAGGGTGTGACAACAGTGACCGTCACGTTCAGAATGTGGAGCATAACAATCCATGTCACATACAGGGTTAGGCTCGCTGAGATGTGGGTCATGAGCTACTCCCCGCAGACTTCTTTTTTCCTCTCAGTAAATGCATATAATCGGTAGTCTATTGCTAAGCAGCGGTTGAAGGGTAACAAAGGGGTTGTGCAGCAATTTATATTGATGACATATTCTCAGGATAAGTCATTCATACCTGATCGGTGGGGGTCCGACAGCCAGCACCCCTGCCGATCAGCTGTTCGTTTAGGAAGTGAAGTGTAATACTGGAATTCCCTTGAACGGAGCGAGTACTTGTAATGACCCTACGCCGCCGCTCCAGAGGAGACAACATGTAGTGTAAGGAGCAGGAAGCGAGCGTCAAACATGATCGGCGAGGGTGTCAGGTGTCGGACCCCCACCGATCAGATATGGATGACCTATCCTGAGGAAAGGTCATCAATATCCATTGCTGCACAACCCCTTTTAATGCTGGTGCACTTAGCAACTAAACCTAAAAAGTTCAATTAGGTAAGGGCGTACCTACGGAAGCGTATCTACGGCTGTCACTCTCAGTCTTTTGCATATTCCCGAGACTTCATCTATTTACTGACAGGCAGATACAGATCTTCTATCAAGGTAAAAGGCTCTTGTTAGGCGGAGTTCACACTTCAGCTATTTGGTCCGTTATTCCCATCAGTTATTGTGAGCCAAATCCAAGTGCGGCTCAAAAAACACAGAACAGGAGCAGATCTGATCTCTGAGTAGGCTTCATCACTACTGGTTCTGGCTCACAATTACTGATGGAAATAAAAGACCAAATAATGTGAACCTGGCCTTAAAGAGGACGTATCACCTCTAATGACAGGACTGGTTTAGTAACTACTTCTATAAGATCAGATGCTCCAGAATTGTTATTACATGGGGGTTGCAATTAGTTACTAAAACAGATAAGTCAGAGATACAGGTGACAGGTACTATAGTATATACCCAAAATGATACTATGCAATACAAACCATGATCTTGTATGGTCTACATTGGTCTGACGGCTGGTACTGTTAAACATCACACACAGGCAGTTTCCATAGACAAGGTTATGTGGACCAAGATAGCAATTTCCCTTGCTATAACTTCCAGTTATATGTAAACTTCCATCCGTGGTAAGTATATTAAAGGAAACCTGGCACCATGAAAATGAGACTTAATCTGCAGGCAGAAGGTTATAGAGCAGGAGGAACGGAGCAGATTAATATATAATTTTGTAGGAAAATTCATTTAAATTCCTGCTCATAGTCCAGGAGGCGGTCCTATCAGTGACTGACAGCCTGCCCTCTATAACGGTGTATACAGAGAGCTGTCAATCACCGATAGGACCGCCTCCTGGACTTTAAAGCCCAGAATGAATACGGATATAAATGGAAAAATTGCAAGTCATACTGAATATTTTCCCATACAACTATATATCAATCTGCTCAGCTCCTCCTGCTCTATCATTTTGCCTGCATCATGTTCAATGTGAAAGGTTTCCTTAAAGATAATAGACAGTGTATGGATTGATGATCTGCATGTATATATCTCAGACTATGAATTGACCTACCTCATCAACCTCAGACAGTTGACCGCGTATTCCCTTACATACTGGTCAGGGTAGTTGAAATCAAGCAGCTCTAGAGCATCTCTGGGAGAAAGCTTGGACCAAATCTGCAGCAACGCCTGAAGCTGCAAGTAGAAAATTACCGATTAGAGGGTTATTCACTTCACAGGGAAGGGGGCCATTCAGTCACTGGGAGCAAACCATTCCCAATAAATGACCCCTTAGGATGGCATGGTCACAATTGACCACAGCACCTGAGGAGTTAAATATCAGAGAGAGGAGTTCATGGTCTGTATGAGGTAAGGGGTTTACCCTCGAAACACGTCACAGTTTAAGAATTAAAGTTGACGTGGTTCTTTTAACCATTGGTTTGAGACGTTTTTGTGCCTCAGACCTCTGATCTGCAATAACCCGACGCCCGGCTTCTTCCTGGCGAGGATCCATAACCGGCTGCCATTTTGACTCCGTCTGTGCACTATAGGGCACATTTATTAAGACCGGGGTTTTATAAAGAGACGCCGGCTTCTTCATAAATGACCCCCTATACGCGTATCTAGTGGTGGGTGACTGTTCACAACCTGTAGGTAAGGGCTATACCTAGAGCTGACCAAGTGTTATTACACCTGGCTTTACTTTAATACCGTATGTGGTGCTTGGAGTTGCATTTTTCTATTAGTTTCTGCAGAGAAAGGAGTTGTCTGTGATCATGGACACTGGAGGTGGGTGTCTTCCACATAAGGCTACTTTCACACTAGCGTTAATATTTTCCGGTATGGAGATCTGTCATAGGGTCTCAATACTGGAAATAAACGCTTCCGTTTTGTCCCCATTCCTTGTCAATGGGGACAAAACGTAACTAAACGTTCCATTTCAATGCGTTCCCATACCGGCGAGCAAACCGTGGCATGCTGCGGTTTGCTTTCCGTCCTGGGATGCGGAGCAAGACGGATCCTTCATGACCCATAATGCAAGTCAATAGGGACGGATCTGTTTTCTCTGACACAACAGAAAACGCATCCGTCCTCCATTGACTTTCAGTGGAGTTTATGACGGATCCGTCTTAGGTATGTTAAACATAATACAACCGGATCCGTTCATAATGGATGCAGATGGTTGTATTATCGGTAACAAAGCGTTTTTGCTGAACCCTGCCGGATCCAGTAAAGACCCTAGTGTGAAAGTAGCCTAAAACAGCATGCACTTACTGGCTATGGCACCCGCACAGCTCAAGAGCGGACTGTCTTTATAGTCCCGACTTCCACCGTACATGTAGGGCAGGTGTTAGGACTGGGTTAACAGCTTGACTGTTAATGCTGCCTACAAAGAAAATGTTTGGTCCTGTTGTATAAGGGCACTTATGATGTATTAAAAACTGGGCCAAAAAGAGTATCCTCTGTTACTCTGGTGTGCCAGTCCAACACGGAGTTAGAGCCAATAGACATCTAATATGTATGAAAGTTATGGCCTAGATACAGTAAAGACTCCAGAAGCTACATCCAGCCTAGAAATGTCCACCATGTACTACAGCTAAGATACAGATGTAGTAAGGTGGCTCAGACCTGGGGTCCTGGGTTGGAATCTAACTAGGGGTAACATGTGCTTAGAGCTTGTATGTTCTCCCTGTATTTGTGTGGGTTTCTTTGGATACCAAAACCAAAAACAAAGTGGGGGCAGCACTACCTTAGTCCACAAACGAACAATCCTTTCTGTGGCGGTGCCTGTGGTGTCGGATCCCGGCCGTGGATCCCCGCAATAGATTCCAGAAAAGAAGACGAAAACCACGGCACTCTTCTTGAAAAGCTGTGAAGTTTATTCACCCAGTATGCGACGTTTCGACACTCAGTCTTTTTCAAGCATGCTTGAAAAAGACTGAGTGTCGAAGCGTCATACTGGGTGAATAAACTTCACAGCTTTTCAAGAAGAGTGCCGTGGTTTTCGTCTTCTTTTCTGGTTTCTTTGGGTATTCATGTTCCAAAAACGTCACCATGTACTACAGCCATAGCCTACATGTCCCTATCAGATCCTACCACCACAACCTTGGTATCTCCATTGCGTACCAGTGCTAAAGTCCCAATCATGTACCTGGCCAGGTTTTAGCCTAGGTATCCTGCTATATACACAACGTTGCAGTGGTTCCTGAATATGCTGAATGCACTATGACCAGTCCTGCTATGGAGCTGAGGGAATTTTCCAGAGAAAAGTTGATTGACCCCATTCTGCGTCTTTTAACTTCCCTGTTTATCGGTTCATTGTCTGGAAGTCTAATGGCAGACCGGTCAGGAAGTTGTTGTGTATGAAATGTGGCCACACTTTCCTCTCATTGCACCTGGACAGCTAGATATAGAACCACGCTGCATCTAAAATAGGGCACAATATTCTGGTCCAGGTCACCGCTACTCCAACTGAACAAAATACAAAGCAATTTTCTCTGCAAAGGAGGTAAAAAAAAATCAATGCAACATACAAAGACTGGGCGCAGCAATCCAATAAGAGCTATGAATAAAAAGGACTATGGTAAATATTGGAGACAACAAATCGAGTTTCGGTACCAAATAAGAGTTAGAAACCTCTGACCACAATACCATGACGGACGCATGGCATAGAGGCAGTGACACAAGGAATGGCGCCTTTGTGATCTAATGGCCAGGATTTGTAAAGGGAGAGGGTTACATGACTCCATCTGACTCCTCTCCTGCTTTATTGGTTGGCCACCTTCTGGAACAATCTTCGAACGGATACGTATAATAATTTTACTATCTATTGCATTTTCATGCGCCTCTTAATCTCCAATTAGGACAGTTTTTATCGCGTCTACTTACTGTACACCATGCACCGTATCAATTAGTCCGCCATACAATCTCATAGGTTTATCGGAGTTTACATAATCATGTGTAGTAATTACTCCCCCCACCCCCAATCATGTATATTGACTGATTTGAGCAATCATCGCCGTTGTTTTGAAGTATGATAGAGTGGGGTATTATTTATCATGTATCTTCAATTAGATTGAATCAGACATATAATGAATTGCGTCAGATGTGGTCTATGAAACTATAGTTATGAATTATTGTTTATGAAATTATCAGTGATATTGTTTTGCATTATTTGGGACCGTTATTGTTGCACTGATATTGCACCTTGCACTTTTCTTATTACTCCCCTGACGAACCAGTAAATGGGGAAACGCGTCGAGACAGTTTAGAGTTAAAAGGGAGAGACAGGATAGGCACGAGACCACAGGCCACCCATCATCAGGGTGTTCCTGTGGGTTGAGGCTTTAGTTAGGGCCACATAGGGAAACCTAGGCCCGCTAGGCCCTTCCTATACAGATTGTCTCCTGTGTGTACTGCTTATATTGGTCCATCATTGATTTTAATAGTGTATTGACATTTATTGGGTACCTTGAAGTTACTATTAATAGTTTGAATAAAAGTTAAGTTTTATACTCTTGCTTTCTGTGACCCACGTTAAATTCAGCAAGTAGTTGGTTTAGCCTCTACGGTTATTATTTGTATAAGTATTTGACTTTTTATTAGAAACCCACCAGAAGGCGGTCATAAAACCGTAATGTATGTTAATCATACTTCTAAAAACACTTCCAAGGAATTGAAATATGTCTATGGTTACTTTCTACACCCCCTCTATGCAAAACTGAGGCAAATTGTGATTGGAGGAAATGGTTTCTTACGTCTTTTGGAAAGTAAATCTGCAAGCCGTGGTTTGGAAGGAAGCAGAGGTCTAAGTGACCTGACAGGCGCGAGGAAATTCCAAAAATACAGCTTGCAACATGTTTACATTCCTCTGCTGCAAATCTGGAAGGGAAGTTAAGGCTACAGAGGAGCTCTGTGACCAGCAGAGATAATCAGCCATCAGAACGCGACGCCCAGAGACCAAAGGATGTCTAAAAACAGCTCTGCACCCATACGACCTCCAATCATTGCGCGCAGACAGGAAACCTTCTTATTAAAGCCTATTCCAGCTGTGTTTTCTTTTAATGTAAAATGCCAATTTCTTTGTTTCTGCTGCCATCAAATCCTCGGAAGAGTTTTAGAACCAGAAAAGTAAATGAGGCTCGTTGAGAATAATCCACAAATATGATAAGCTGGGAATATAATAAGAAATGATGTGCTTTTGGCCTCATGCAGACAACCATGTCCGTTTTTAATAAAATATGGATACAGCCTGTGTGTCGTCCGCATTTTTTTTTTTTGAGGACCCATTGACTTCAACGGGTCCATGGTCCGCATATTCTATCTTTTTGCAGAACTGACATATGGATGTGGATGGAAGTCAACGGGCTGAAAAAAATTGTAAACAACGCGGCCATTATTCGTATTTTGTGGATCCACAATTTGTGGACTATAAAATACATACGGTTGTATGCATGAGGCCTCACAGTATGTACTAAAACTCTGATATCAAGTCATTCACCAAACATGTTACCATGGTGGAATGTGTCATGCTTGAGGTCAGGGAATTGGCATATGGTGATATAATATGGTTCCCGGATAGAAGAGTGAAAACCAAGAAACCAGATGACTGTGACTAGGGCCAAATACAATGCTGGCCAAAAGAGAACAGATTTGCTCGTGCGTGTTAGGGCCCATTTACAAGGGCTGGTACACACCGCAATGAACCTTCCATGCCTGGTCACTGCTCGCTCTTTCACTTCCATGCGGCATGGACACTGAACGATCGTTCGCCCCTACACAGGAGGCAGCACATTTTGCTCGTTTGTCAGCTGCACATTTCCACGGGACAGTTATCGAGAACAAGCACTCATACAAACGTTCAATCCCGATAAATGGGCCCTTAGTTAAAGGGGTATTCCGGTTCATTGCACTGGGTCTGCTTTGAAAGCACTGTGCAGGTCACAAATCTACTAATATACTGTATATACATTTTTGCACTGTTCTCTACTAATAGCTACTTACTTCTTAGTCTCCCTCTGCCTTGTTTACTCTCCTGCCTCCCTTAGTTACGACCTGTCTGCTCTCTCCTGCTACTGGTCGAGCATGCTCAGTTTCTCTGCTCGGTGTCTAGTCCCAGCTCTGGGCACTTTCTTGCACCTGGGACCAGCTCTGCTTGGGGCGTCTCTGCTCTGAACCTCCTGTCTGCTGAGAGAGGGAACCGACAGCTGATTCTACAAGGCATGTAAGGGAGCAGTGCTCTACATCACCTGAAGCTGGCTTGCTCAATCTTCCTGACATGTAGCAGTAAGCTGAGGTTTTTCGGTTTCTTTTTTCCACTTGCCCGTGCAGATCTTGCTCAGTGTCACTTGGTCCCTATCTGCTTCATCTGTTACTTGCTGTTTTAAACTGCTTTCTGTGTCTGCTGGTATGTTTCTGCCTTTTACATAGCCGTCTGTCTGTATTTGTCTGTTTCTGTATTTCTGCGTGTCTGTCAATCTGTCTGAGCCTGTCTGTCTGCAAATGTTACATTGTGCCTGTATGTTTTTCACTATGTATCTCTCACTATTTTCCATATGTCTCTCTCTGTAGGTATTGTCCTGCTCCCACAAACATCACATGACAGCGGATGCGCTCTACTGTGTGTTTCAAGAAAGAGAAGCAGACCTGGAAGAAGAGGGGTGCATAATTTAAAAACAGTCACTTCAGAGGCTGATATGCACCACATACACACCAACGCTACAGGAGTTACATAACCAGAATACCCCATTAATTCTATGGAGCCAGGAAGAGACTGCCTTGATGTCTCATTTGAAGGTGACAGAACATACAGCGAACATGTCTGATTCCTCTTCCTCAAGGCTCAAGCATCAGGCAAAGGACTGGTGGCCCCAAAAGACTTTAGATCAGTTGGCTGATACTGCAAAAATATGCAAAATCTGCTAACCCCTATCTAAAGTCCTCTGTTTAGGGACAGTTTCTGGCTATCCTTTAAGGGTAATTATAAATAAAATAAACACGAAAGTATGGCTGGCGGCACGTGAGGGTATCTGACAGTCTCTCTGTTTTATCCTTGCAGTGTTGTTGTTTGATAATGACCACACCTCTTACTGGTCATTACTGAGGCACTATTTAGTTCTGACTCACACAGCTTACCATGCGGTTGATATTTCCTGCTGGAGTTGGTTGAGCTGGTGTGTTGCTCCTTTGGATCTCCTGCTCCTCCATTCTGCTTTAAAGAGGACCTTTCATTGTTTTTAACATTGTAAATGTATGTGAAGAGCGGTCCCAGCTAAGTGCATTTTGTTTTGCTTAGGTTGTTCGCTTGTGTTGGTTGCTTTCTAGGCCTCAGGGAGACACTGGTTCCTTCATCTAGCAAGGAACCAGTAGTCTCATTCCCTGCCACCACTCCTAGGGTTTTCCATGGTCTCCAGAGCTTAGGTTCCGGTGTATGAGTATTCCCACCTTCAGGGTCTACTCATATTGGCAGAAGTCAGGGAGAGGTCTAGGGATTCCTAGGAGGTCACCATCCCTCTCCCTTAGCTTTGAGGCCTAGACTCCTGTCTATTCTCTTCTGTGTGTGTTCTGGTGTTTTCCCTCCCTATACTTGTTACAGCAATCTTGTGGACTGCAGCTGTCATTTACTAGTTAAAATCAATCAATTGCGCTACAAAAAGTCGCAGTGTAGCCCACACCTTAGCTTCAACAGATTTTGAAGATACATATTTCACTGTGGCATCCGCGCGGTTTTCTTTTCAGCGTGCTTTTCTTTTCGTGCTTTTTAGTCTGGTTTGTTTTTTCAACTTTTTTATTTTTTAACCAATGCGTGCATAGCTCAGTACAAAACAGAAATTTTACCCCATGGTTTTTGCTGCGGATCTGTGCCAAAAACCACGCAAAAAAAACGCTAGAAAACGTACGGAGCAGTTTTTCTACGCTTCTCATTCTTTTCAATGGGAGATTCAGTGTGGATTCTGCCCCAAGATAGGGCATGTTGCTTCTTTTTTCCTTGTAGAAAAACAAAACAATGCTGCTTCTCATGGAAATAAATGGGAGGCTGTTTTGAGATAGAAACGTGGCCAGATCAGCGCCAAAAAACTCCATGCAAACTGGCTCAAATATTTTGTGGCAGGACTCTTTTCTATAGAGTAAACATTAACACGAGAGTCTCAATATTTACAAGTGATTACCATGTTCCTCTATGGAGGAAAAAAAAGTACTTACTACAAGATCGCTCAGAAATCACAGTATGTAGAAATGAAAAAAAAAAAAAAAAGTAAAAAAAAATTGCTTTTGAGAGATTTTCAAGCTACTTGATGTATTCCTATGGAAATACATAATTTTTGATAGTGAGAGAGTAAAAAAATCTAGTGTTATCTGTAGGTCTCTAGACATGCTGATGGCACAGACATGCAGGAAGGCTTTGTATACATTGGCGGTATATGCTCCCAGTGTATACACCAGCGAGAGGCCATATAGAGCCACCTGTCACCTATAGGCTCCGGGTTTTAATGAATGTACTGTGAAGTATGCTTTCTTTTGCAGTGTCCTTAGTCTTTGACCTCATTTGGGTAAAAGGGGGGCCTACCGATACAGGGGTCTAACCTTTTCCTGGGGTATAGGTAAAATGTGGTGCTCAAACTCTATGTGCACTTACTGGTCTCTCTGAGTGGCACTAGATGTGGCTCCACGGCTTCAGGTAAATCGGGGGACACTCCTCACCCTAGTGAGGCACATATGACAAGACCTTAGCTGTAGCAGACAACCTCTTTAACCATCATTTTTAGGTTGAGGACTAAAATCAAGTTAAAGGGGTTGTCCGACTTGAGTAAATGGCATTTATCATGTAGTCAAAGTTAAAACAAAGCACTTACTAATGTACTGTGATTGTCTGTATTGCCTCCTCTGCTGGCTGAATTCACTTTTCCATTACAATATGCACATTCAATCCCTGCAATCCAGCAGTGGTGGCTGTGCTTGCACACTATAGGAAAAAAGAGTTGGCCTACGCACACTCCTGCGGTCCCAGCCACCGGAGATGACGCCACTTTTTCCTGTAGTGTGCAAGCACAGCCACTGCTGCTGGATTGCAGGACTGTAATGTGTATAATGTGATGGAAAAATGAATCAGAGCAGCAAAGAAGACAATATGGACAATCACAATACATTAGTAAGTGCCTTGTACTAACTTTCTCTACATGGCATGTAAATGCCATTTGCTGAACTGAGACAACCCCTTTAATGAATTCTGAAACTGGTCAAGCAAGCGACATGTATTCCAATCAGCACTTTCCTGTACATTAGTATGGTGAGCCTTTATTCTGTAGGGAAAGATTTTCCATTTTGACTTAAGGATGATAAACCAAGTAAAGCCAATAACTGAAAACGCTGACGCCTCAAATCCTTGTGAAGAAAGTCACAGAGTCACCTGGCTGTCTGTGCCCGCCCGCTAAGCCTCTTACCTGGGCAACATCTTCCAACTTGTTCCATTTGACAGACAGTAATAATTTAGGGAGCGAGCAAGGAAAGTTCTCCCGGCAGTCGTACCGCAGTGTCCAAATCAGATCCTTCTCGTTTTCACATAACTGGCACAGTGGGTCCCTCTCCATGATCTCCTTCAGCTCTATATTAAATTTTTTTCCTCCACGCCCCTGTAATATGGACATATCAATGTTTTAGGATCATCTCAGCTTATATCCAATCACTGAAGGTTAATTAGCTCTGGACAAAATACTACATATTGAAATGGACAACCGTCATTGGCCTGATGAATCACAGTCCAGGATTTTTATTACACAGTATTATATTCAATGAAGTATTTTTTTTTTCTTCGAAAATATGTCTGCATTTTTCATTAGGAGAAAGCCAAGCTACAATAGTAACTAAATAGGTATGTACTGTACAGAGTCCATTTATTCTGCCGTCATTAATGGTGCATTCCACTAGGTGGCAGTGTAACATTATGGCTGCAGGACTTGCACCAAACAGAAATGTTTGTATCTCTCCGATAAATCAACCATGGGAAATAATGGGTAAAAATAATAAGCAGAAATGTAAAGATAGGGTTCTAATCGTGATTTGCAATTTTATAGTTAGTTTCTACATGTGGGTACATGCATACAGCTTGTTCAAAATGATATATTTATCATTATATCATATATATTTATAATATTCTTCTATTCTGGGAAGGGATCACTGTATATAACCTCAGAACTGCTGGACTGGTCAGCATTTTAAAGGGAATGGTTTATCAGAAAATGACCTGCTGTTTAAAATCACTTTTTTAGGTTTAACATTTTTAAATAATTTGTGGTGATGTTGTTTTTCATTTCCCATTTCACTTTTTATATTTAATCTAAAACCAAAAATCCTGCAGTTCTTGCGCTGGCCACTAGGTCTAATAATTGGCGCCACTTCTTGGTCTGTACAGATCCCTCTACTGCAGTTAACTCATTCTAATCCTCCCATAGAAGTCAGTGGGGTCTCCTCCTGTCCACTGTGTCTATGGCCCATGGGGCTGCCGTAAAGCAGTTGTTTTAATGCTGTGTAAATGCTGTTAAGAACAGCTCAGGCAAGATGGCCGCCCCCATAATCATGTCCAGGAAATAGAATAAATAAAATCTACAATCAGAAAATAAAAACAGATTAGAAAAAAGGGGATGTTACTATCTGGTTTTAACTGGCAGATACATTTTTTGGAAACACATTTTTTATTTTTTTTGTAACAGTGGGTTCAAAATGTGTCCAATTTTTCTAATGAACTTTGAACACCAATTCAATTTTAGATATCTTTGCTGTCAGTCAATGAAAAGTTAAATTTTTTTACTCCGCGGAATAAACTATGGAGTTTTCTGTCCAATGACGGCATGGAAACCAGGAGGAATGGAAGGAGAAGGTACATTAGAGAGCTGTTCTACTTTACTATAGAATTAAAAAGTGCAAGATGCCAAGTGTTCATCCGAGATGCTGAAGCTTCAAGGTGATGCAATGGTGAGAAGCACCACCAATAATCCAACTGCAGGCGTCCAAGAGGATAAAATATACTGGGGCAGGTACACTATGGCTGCCGTTATATAGGCCGGCATTAGTCTAAAGTCCACTGGCACCAAATTTAATAAGAGGCACGGGTGTCTCCAAGTCAAATCTACGCCATCTATCAGTTGGCATAGATTTGAACTAGGATTTACACTAGCTTCTTGCTTAAATCACAGTAATTCAGACGAGCCTTGGAGGGCACACCCCTTACTAAACCCCACCAGCTTCTTACTAAACACCACAATCTCAAATCTGTAATGTCCTGCTATCTGCCATGTTTCTGAGGATGGGCGTCTGTGGGGAGAGGACGGGCTCTTCGTTAGTTAGTCATTAGATACTGACTTACCATTATCAAAAAGAATTTCCCTTCGGCATTGTAAATGTCAAAACAGTAACCTCAGCCTGAAAAGCTCAGCAGGGCTCACACGTTTCCAGCACGGAGCAGGACGAAATGCTCCCCAGGCCATGTTACTCATTAACTTCCTGGTTTGCCATTAAACACCACCGGTATCTGGAACCAGGAGACTCTGCAAGAACTAAAACTCATGCCTGCCGCGTACTAGTCCCTGTGACCTGTGTGTCCTCCTGTAAAGGAGTGTAACCCATGAAGATACAAATCAGCTCCCTCCGTTCCCCCATTGTCAGTGTAGCGCTGCACTGAAACCCACTGTCAGGACGGCTGAGCGCGTGCACAGGAGTCCTCTCCATTACGTTACAGCAGCATAGCAGCGCAAACTGTGTATCTCAGCGCAGCTTGGAGCATTGACAATGAAGAAATGGGGGTTAGTACCAAAATAAAAAATGGCTATCTGGACTCCTCATCTGATGTATTATTGCAGATAACAGTCAATAACAGTGGTGACAGATTCCCTTTAAGTGCATCTCCCATCTTACAGTGGCAGTTAACAGCAGATGCTTGCACACCACGTGTACGCCCTTGACCTAGTGTGAACAGAGCCTGATATCTTCAGAGTGAATCCTGATCTTGTCCAGGGCCGCATTCAGCAGGCTTCTGAGCTGAACTCTTAGGCCCCTTTCACACGAGTGAGTTTTCAGCGGGGGTGCGATGCGCGACGTGAACGCACTGAATCCGGACCCACTCATTTCAATGGGTCTGTGTACATGAGTGTGTTTTTTTCTCCACGCATTACTTCTACGTTGCGTGAAAATCGAAGCATGGTCTATATTCTGCGTTTTTCACGCATTGAAGTGAATGGGGCTGCGTGAAAAACGCATTGTATCCGCAAGCAAGTGCGGGTGTGATGCGTTTTTCGCTGATGGTTGCTAAGAGATGTTGTTTGTAAACCTTCAGTTTTTTATCACGTGCGTGAAAATAGCATCAAAATGCATTGCACCGGCGCGGAAAAAACTGAACTGAACGCAATTGCAGGCAAAACGGACTGAACTTGCTTTCAAAATGGTGCGAGTTTCCCTGAACGCATCCGGACCTAATCCGTCACGCTTGTGTGAAAGAGTCCTTTGGCTTTTTCACACCTCTCCGGCAGAGAAGCGTTTTTGTCCAGTCGAATACTGGCATATTTTCCGGATAGCAGCCAGATCTCCGCCAGAACCCATTGTAGCCAATGGGGCTAGCGGGCATTTCAGTAACACCCAGAGAGCTCTGGCTGTTCTCTGCCGGAACTAGCCGAAAGATATCTCTGCTTGTACCAAGATCTCTCTGCGGCGATTTACATGCTGAGAAGAGCAGTATTAAAAAACGTAAAATAAGCTCTGGACTATAAAACCTGCTGTAACTGTGGACGTGATGAAGAAATGTCTTTACACAGTTACACGAGGATCTATGTAGACTGTATATACTGTATGCAGAAAGACACTGAAAGAATGCCATTAAATGTCAAAAGAAAATTTCACTTCTGCTCCGATTTACAAGTTTCCACAGATAAAACCTACCTAAAATACTGAATACCCTACAAAAATGTCACTTATCTTGTACAGTCTTATTCGTGTCACGTTCTTCTCTGTACAGACACAAAGTTCCTTTCTGCGGGGTTCCTGCAGCCCGGGAGCAGACCATGTGGGGCTGACCAGGCTGCTCACGAGGAGGAACCAGCAGAATTCGTATGTTCACTTTGGGTGTGAAAGGCTGAGATATACGGAAGTTCGAAATGAGTTTAAGATAGGTATTTACCAAGTTACTCCATTTTTTACTTGGATTTTGACTAAAAAGCTGTTTAAAAAGGGGTTTATATATTATAATGCTCAGTCTTCTCACGTCGGTAAGAAAATAAAGGCAGAGATCTGACCGGACACTAGGAATGTCACTGTTTTTCCATTCTAGCAGCTCCCATCCCCCTCCATGCATGGAATGTTAGTGTAACGTCTGACAACTCACCGACATACTCATGCTGTCACTCTGACGAGCAATCTCTGCCGCTTTTTCAAGTATCTGCTCAAAAAAAATACTTTCATTTAGACAATGAGCATATATAAGTCTACAACATCTGATTAGACAGATAAAAAGATAGAATTAATATAGATTATATACACAGAATATAGATAGATAATTGATGGATAGATAGATAGATAGATAGATAGATAGATAGATGATGGATAGATAGATGATGGACAGATAGATAGATGGATAGATAGATAGGAGATAGATGATAGATAGATAGATAATGGATAGATAGATGATGGACAGATAGATAGATGGATAGATAGATAGATAGAGAGATAGATAGAGATAGATGATGGATAGATAGATAAATAGATAGATAGATAGATAGATAGATAGATAATGGATAGATAGATGATGGATAGATAGATGATAGACAGATAGATAGATGGATAGATAGATAGACAGATAGATAGAGAGATGATGGATAGATAGATAGATAGACAGAGAGAGAGATGATGGATAGATAGATGATGGATAGAGAGATAGATAGATAAACATGATTGATAGATAGATAGATAGATGATGGATAGATAGATAGATGATAGATAGATAGATAATGGATAGATGATGGATGGAGAGATAGATAGATGGATAGATAGATAGATAGATAGATAGATAACCATTATTAAGTTAGATACAGCAGATATGAGGTACGGTAAGTCATGTCTTAGATACAATCATTTCTAGAGGTGATACATGGCATCTCTGCCATGACTAACTCCACATATCTGTCACTCAGAAGTCTAGGGTGATGTCCCCTTTGGGAGCTCTAATGGCAGTCGTTATTTGTCAACCGGCTCTGCATATTGTATGACCGCTGTATATGGGTTTATACTCTTCGTCACCAGCTTTTCCAGGCTCCAGCAACTGAATATTTAACCGTTATATAGAATACGACAAATCGAGGATTGCTGCAGAGGGGAAAGGCCAATTAAAAAATTCACATCACTTGCTCATTAAATTCAAGTGCCATCTATTTTTTACATAGGAGAGACCCTCGTAGTGACTTCAATTATCTTCTTACAGTAAGGGAATAGATAATCCCTCACAGCAGAAAATGGAAAACCAAAATCATTACCTTGTCAAATGGAGGGTAATAAATCCCTACTTTCGAGTACTCCGTGAATTTAATATGCAGCGCTGTGGCGTTCTCAGTGAAAGGATTGGTTCGGACGGTTCCCATTGGGTTTAGCATTTCCTCAAGTTCATCTGGAAGGAAAAAAAACGACACGTGAAAGTTAATTAGTTGGGCAAACGAGGAGCTGACAATCTTCCCAGGACAGCTCCTACTTACCAGGAAACGATGCCCAGCCGTGCAGCACGTGGTCCCCCGTCTTCAGCTGTCCCTTATAGTCAAACACCATAGTGTTCACCCAGGCCACAGGAGAGTGCTGCCAAAGGCATACGGCATCCATTAGAAACAAAATACCAATACCCTTCCCTGCGCTTGAAATCCAGACTGGCAATGACATCCATGGCACTGTCACCTCTAGTAATGGCGGTTTTCCAGTGCTGCTTTTATTTATATCTATCACACAATGACAGTCATCCTTCATATGTATAATCTCTGGGATCACTACAATGAGAACCCTGAACCCCAAGGTCCTGCTCACTGCACAACGACAGCGAGGAGGAGTCTGAGGGAGCGGGGGTCATGCCAATGCCAAGTCTATGGGGGTGACGGAGACCGCCAAGTACATGCTATCAGCTCCATAGACACTGAATGGGGCATCTCTGACCCCTGCGGGATTCAGACTTCTCCTGGCATATTAACAAGCACCTCGGGGATGGCAAAAAACGCAGAAGAATCAGTTTCAGGTTAAGACCTTGGAGATAAGAGACCCTTACCATTTTCCCTGCTTTCTTAATGGTTTGGTTTTTGGGGTTAGAAGCTTTGTTGCCTTTCTTTGTCTTGGTCTTGTCCAGTACGGTATAGATAGACAAGCAGAGGCGAGCCATACGTGGCAGGTCGCACACAAAAATGTCAAATTCAATTGTCTCATTCCACAGATGGTCACTTTTCCCGGGCACTTCGGAGCTCATAAAGGGTTTGCACAGCAGTTCGGTGCCGTGGAATAAGCCTGCCCGCACCACAACCTGGGGGCACAGAATAGGTCTCATTATTTGATATCAGCTTCCTAACGTCTCCCAAAACCGACTTTCCTTTTAAGTAAATCCAGCAGCACATTTACAGCATTGAAGGGCATCTGTCTGACACTGGCTGCCCTGTTCCATGTGCCCTTGGCAGCTGAAGGCATCTGTGTTGGTCCCATGTTCATATGTGCCCGCATTGCTGAGAATAATTAATATACACAAGTGAGCCTCTAGGAGCAAAGGGGGCGTTGCTGTTACACCTGGAGGCTCTGCTCTCTCTGCAACTGCCACGTCCCCTGCACTTTGACTGACAGGGTCAGGTGTGATGAGGTTTTCATTGTCTGGTCTTGTCAAAATGCAGAGGGAGCAGCAGTTGCAGAGAGAGCAGAGCCTCCAGGTGTAATGGTAACGCCCCCGTTGCTCCTAGAGGCTCACTTGTGTATATACATTTTTCTTAGTAATGCAGACACATATGAACATGGGACCAACACAGATGCCTTCAGCTGCCAAGTGCACATGTAACAGGTCAGCCAGTGTCATAGGTACAAAACTGCTGACAGATGGCCTTTAACATGTAAGTAAATAACAGGCCTCTGCTACAAGGACAGTATCGGGCACCCTTTCAGATGAATGGTCTTCCATATAATACAAGGATGGATCAAGTCTTACAGAGTAGCCAGAGGCTCCCCTCTCTAGGACATCCATATGTTCTAACAGGGTCACAGAGTTTATGAGATAATGTCTTTAAAGGAGTATATCGCTATGACCTGTGGAACCCCTGCTGATCCGGACAATGATTCAGTGTTGCAGACCCTTCATATATTCTCCCTGCACAGTGGCGCCCCCGACCACCTGCTGTGCAATGGTACTGCAGCCGGCCCTATTCATCTGAATGGAGCTGAGCTGCACAGTGGGTGGCTGGAGCGCTGCTGTGCTGTGAAATACTGTAAAGCGACCCCATCTCTAAATCAGCAATGTTGCCCATTCAGTCTCAATATCGCGAGGGTCCCAAAAGGTCAGACCCTACATCGATCATAAAGTGATGACATATAAAATGGGGAAAAACCCCTTCATAAAATCTGTATTTAGCTGTAAGTGAAGTGGTTCCCAGTGGAGACTGTGCATCAAGGCTCTGGATGGGCTGGAGCGGGAGACTGCGAGCTGGGGAGCGGGCAAAATGATGGATGGAAGGCAATTCTATGTATTGTTCCTCTCAATAAATAAATCTGGAGGTTCCCTTTAAATATCACAGAACAGATGAGAATACAACAAGACAAAGCAACCGATCCATTAGTCTACTGATGAATGGGGGAATAAAATGAGGCGCGTCTTACTGTATCTTCTGTGTTCAGTTTGCTCCCCTTTATCAGGGTAATCTTGTATGTTTCATTAAAATCCCACACACTCTTGGAAATCACCTACAAGAGAAAGCAACCCGAGCAATTGGAAAATTTCATTTTTGCATCAATGAAAGACGTCACGTGAAGAATTCTACAAACCACTGAAGACTAAGGTCACCTTAAAGGGGTTTCTGAGCTACAGATATTGATGACCTACACTAAGGACAGGTCATTAATCAGTGGGGGTCTGACTCCCAGGACCCCCTTTTGATTAGCTGTTTGAAGGGGCTGCGGTGATGGCGCAAATGCTGCGTCCACTTCCCTGTTTACTCGCCGTCTCCCTAGTAGTGGAGGTGCAGTGGGAGAGGAAGCCGTACTTACACTGCACACCCGCTACACCGTAGACAGTGTGCAGGTAATCTCTGAAGAGGACGCAGCACTCGGGCGACCACTGTGGGAGTATGGGCCCCGTCAATCTGATATTGACCAATATCGGTATTCCAGACGACCCCTTTAAACTGGCCATACACTGATTATTATGATATATTTAAATTGTGCAAAAATGACACCAAAATTATATACACGTGTATATGTCATATATACAGTATAAACATATATACACACACAGTACAATGAAGAGTGCTTTTATTATAAATCCAATATCCAGTGGCCACAAATGTCTCAAAAAAAATCTGGTAAAGAGGACATCACCTCTCTTGACAGGTCACTTAGTAAATGGGCGTATTACTCACGTATTGTGCCAGTTCTTCATAAAGTAGTAATAAACCGAGTGGGTGTTACCAGTTGGGGGCATGTCTCTACATTCTCTGACACTGTCTAAGTCAGGACACACCCCTCAGACAAGGGGAATAGCAACCTCCTCAAGTTCAGCATTAGGAATAACCACTATATACTGCATTTTATTAAAGGGTACCAATGTTGCTGGCGTTCTCTTCTCCAATTCTGAAGGGGGAAGGCACAGCTGGGACGATACTGCTGCTGCAACTAAAAGGAGTATTCTCCTAGCACATTTATGGCATATCCATAGACCACGGATGTCAAACTCGTGGCCCTCCAGCTGTTGCCAAACTACAACTCCCACAATGCCCTGCTGTAGGCTGATACCTGTAGGCTGTCCAGGCATGATGGGAGTTATAGTTTTGCAACAGCTGGAGGGCCACGAGTTTGACATCCCTGCTATAGACTATGCCATAATTGTGTGCTGGATGCAGGTCCCACGTCTAGGGCGCACACCTATATAGAGAATGGTGGTCCCTCAACCTGCTACCTCCAGACAGAATGCAGAGGGGGCTGCGCCTATGTGTACCGAAACAAATAAGGCCAACAACACTGGAGGTACATTTCATGAATATGTACATGAATTGGAATTTCATAATTAAAAAGACTTTGTAAAGTTTTGGGATGTGTACCAATAAAATGTGCCGACAGAGCGGGCAATTATTGGGGATGAACCATTCTTTCCCGATAACTGCCTGCTTGTCAGAGGAGGTGAAAGCTGTATCTCCGTCATACGAGTCTGAGCGTTCACTACAACCATCACTTGTCCCCATACAGATCCATTGTTTCTGAGCGGCTGATTTACACAGGATAATCTGCTGCCCACAACCAATTATTTTGGGTGTCCCCTCATTCCGTGGCATCTGGTACAAGCGTTCATACAAATATTTGTTCCCGATAATCGTCCAGTGTAAAGCGATCTTTAGGTACATTTACCCAAGCAGTGACTGTCGTAATTCTTCATTCTTCATATATTAATGTTGGAAACTAGTCCAAACCTTTGGCCATGTGAAAAGAAAAATGTCCTGTCGGCAAGATTATCAACACTGCCGCCAAACCACCACCACTGCGTGTACGAATAGCCGCCTGTACGTGTACCTATAAGTATAATCATTATCTGCATTCTTGAACAGATGTACTTTGAATGCAGCATTAATCAAATGAGGAGTCGTGGAGATGGAGCCACTCTAGTGAACATTTGCTAAAGAAAAGCACATACAGGCTTGAGAGGTATAGGACAGGGGTGTATGCTCTAAATAGGACGCATGCACTGTTGTCTTCTAGTTTCAGGACATGCACAGGTGTACATGCCCTGACTTCTGATGCAGAAACTAGGAGACAACAGCGCATGCGCGAGATTTAGAATGGCTTGAGATGATCGTACTGTAGTGTCAGGGATGTCGATAAAGCCAGTATAGGTGTTCTAAGGGATTGGAGACCTTTATTCTTCACCCTAATGCATCCAAATCCATAACTCCAAGAACCTTATGCATACAGTCCACGTGGCATTAAAGTACAACCTTTTCCATGTAGGTTCTGACAAGCCATATAGACACATGTAGAGCCGGCTGTTTATAGACATTACAAGGCAGTGGTGGCCTAACTACTGCCGACAGGTGCAAATTTAATTCTAAAGCAGGCATCCTCAAACTGCGGCCCTCCAGCTGTTGCAAAACTACAACTCCTACAGGTATCAGCCTACAGCAGGGCATTGTGGGAGTTGTAGTTTTACAACAGCTGGAGGGCCGCAGTTTGAGGATGCCTGTTCTAAAGGGTCGTCTCATCAAGACCATTAGGTCACAAGTAGTGTTGAGCAAACTTATGTTTTAAGTTCTTCGTCCAAAGTTCGGGTTATCGAAGAATCCCGTTATGGATTCCGCTACCACGGACCATAACGGAATTTAGAATCCATAATGGGATTCTTCGATAACCCGAACTTTGGACGAAGAACTTAAAAAACACAAGTTCGCTCAGCAATCCATAGGGGTCCCCGCTCAGGACTCCCCTCTACTAGTCAGAATGGACAACCGCTTCAAACAACAACTCTCTTTCTCTGGTGCACCAAGCTGTCTATGTACTACATGACTGGCATTTTGGAGTTGGACCTGTGGCCTGAGCACCTGAAAGGCAATATGTAGATGATAGGTGATGCCAAAATGTAATTGATTTACTCACACCAAGAGCATCCATACATTACAACAATCAGGTTACTCACAGAGGCACCACGGGTTTTGGGGGGCAATGGCAAGGGTGGCACAGAGGTTTTCCTCTTCACTGCTAGTTCGATGGCATTCATTTCTTGGTCAAACATCTTCTTAATATTGCAGCACTCAACCAGCATGAGCCTTGGGAGCGTCTTATTCACGGCACAGTTTGCAATATACTGGAAAAGAGATGGAGACATACTGCTGAAGCATCAAGGAAGGCATGGAACGTCATAAGTGAAAATCAGTTACAAGAAATGAACTTGATTATTTTATGTCATTATTTTTTAAGACAAATCCCAAGAAATGCCGGTACCTCACTGTAAAGGTAAGTTCCCGCAGTCTGGATTTGCACTGGGCCATGGATTTTGAAAATAATTCTGCTAGGAATCCACAGTGAAACTCAGCGAACTGCCATGTGGATCGGGACAAGGGTTATCCCCACTGGAAATAAATGGCGCTGATTCGTTCAGAGCAGAGTGGGTACCAATAATGAACAGGTTGGGGGGTTTAAACTTTGCAGCACATCTGATATTCCATGTGGATTTATCCGGAGATGGGAATGGGTCGTAAAATACTCCCTTCACATGCACTGGCCGCAGACTCAGTGGGTTCTTCAGGTCTTGGGTGCAGAGTCCAAGCCTAAAGCCTGACACATTTATACAACTCAGGGGTTGTGCGAGTAATTAAAAACGATAAATGAAGACTTTAAGGGGGTTGTCCAGGATTTGTTTATTTTTTTCTAATTCCCACCCGGACAGACCTATGCTATACTTACCCACTCCCCACCACTCCATTCAGGCTCCATGGCAGTCCTTACCTGTAAACTTCCTGCATGGATGGGATCACATGTGCTGCTGCAGCCAACGACTAGCCTCATGACATTTGGTAAGGTGTCACTGTTGAGGCCAGTCGGCGGACACGACCCGGTCCATGCAGGAAGTTTACAGGTGAAGACCAGAAGTCTCATGAAGGCAGCCTGCACGAATCAAGCGGCAGAGAGAAGGTAAGCATAGCTCTCCCCGCTGAGTAAGGGGGAATTTAAAATAATAAATCCTAGGCAACCCCTATAAAGTGGTTGTTTTATCACAGACAACCCTTTAATACTGGATGCACTTCTGCTGATCCGTTTCTCAAGACCGCCAAGAAAGTGACTGATTTTGTTGGCAGAAGCAGCACCAGCCAGACGTTTCTTCTGCCGCAGCCGTCAGAGAGGAAACGTAGCTCTATAAGGTGGTCAATCTGATAAATAGCCATCCATGGATATAACCGAAGGCTTTACATCACACTCACCTGGAACTGTATTAGAGGATAGTCCCCAAATACATATTCTAGTCTCCCAATGACCTGGAGTACATAATCTTCTAGATCCACATCGTTATCATCTCGGCCATGGATAGTTAACCGTTTGCGAATAGCTAATTCAATCAACTTTACAGGGGTTAGGTTTGGGGAAACCTGGAAGCTGAAGACATCCTGAATAGATAAAAAAAGAGACAATAAAACAGTGGCACTCTTGTCAGCAGGCAAAAGCTAAATTTTACAAAATACGCATCCTGGTGGACCAAAGACTTCAGTACACAGAATCTATCAATTATATTGTGACTATGGCTAAACTTGTGTTAGGCTTTTAACAATCCTTTAGGGTCCATTCACACGTCCGTAAATGTGTCCACACTAGTTTCGAAATTATTTGGAATGGGTGCGGACCCATTCATTCTCTATGGGGCAGGAATAGATGCGGACAGCACACAGTGTGCTGTCCGCATCCGCATTTCCGAGCATGCCCCCGAACTTCCGGTCCGCGGCTCCCGAAAAAAAAGAACATGTCCTATTCTTGTCTGCAATTGCGGACAAGAATAGGCAGTTCTATGGGGGTGCCGGCCGGGTGTACTGCGGATCCGCAATACACTACGGACATGCGAATAGGACCCTTATAATTTAAAAGTTAGGGCCACATCACCCCTGTTTCAGTAGCGCGCACTTGTTCTCTAAAGAACCTGAACATCACACTAATAATATCACATAAGCATAAAAATCCAACATACTGTCGAATTATATATGATGAGAGCTGTGAACTACATGTAAAGTTCTCTTTGGGACACCCTGCCAAGTGGATTTTGTACAGCCCGAAAACTATTCAAGAAAAAAAAAGAAAGTCTATATATGGAAAGTGCAATTTGTAATGCATGCCGAAGAACAATGAGGGTTGACATTAAAGGGCATCTGTCAGCAGTAGAGATGAGCGAACTTCTATTTTTAGTTGGGGTTGGGGTTATCGTAGCATCCCGTTATGGATTCCGCTACCGCGGACCATAACGGCATTTGGAATCCATAAGGGGATGCTATATTGAACCCGAACCGTGGACAACCCTAAGGACCTGGGGTGAAGTCACCGTCATGTGATCATTGCAGGGGGCGTGGCTCAGCACTGGATCACCTCTTATCCAATACAGTGCTGAGCCACGCCCCCTGCACTGATCACATGACGGTGACGTCACCCCAGGTCCTTAGTGTTGTCCACGGTTCGGGTTCAATGAAGCAGCCTCTTATGGATTCCAAACGCCTTTATGGTCCGCTGTAGTGGAATCCATAACGGGATGCTATGATAACCCGAACCCGAACTTTGGACGCCGAACTAAAAATAGAAGTTCGCTTATCTCTAGTCAGCAGATTTGTACCTATGACACTGGTTGACCTATTACATGTGCACTTGGCAGCTGAAGGCATCTGTGTTGCTCTCATGTTCATGTGTGTCCACATTACTGAGAATAATTTATATACACAAGTGAAGCCTCTAGGAGCAACGGGGGCGTTGTCTTTACACCTAGAGGCGCTGCTTTCTCTGCACTTTGAAGGACAGGTCCAGGTGTGATGACGCTTTCACTGCCTGGTCCTCTCAACCACTGTGCAGAGGGCATGGAAGTTGCAGATAGAGCAGAACTACTGGGTGTAATGGCAACGCCCCCATTGCTCTTAGAGGCTTATTTGAATATATTAAAATATCATATTTCTCAGCAATGTGGGCACATATAAATATGGATATGCAAAATAAATGTGGAGCCCCAGTTATGGGTCTACAACACAATGAAAGCCAGATATCCCTCAAAGGAAGGAAAACCGAGCAAAGGGGTGTCTCCATTACAGAGATCACCAAATCCACCATATTAAGTGGCCCCTATGTCAAGATCCCGCTTTTTTACAAGCTTTAAGGATATGATGGGGAAAACCTATATAAACATGGGACCAACACCAATGCCTTCAGCTGCTAAGCGCACATGTAACAGGCCAGCCAGTGTCATAGGTAGAAATCTGCTGACAGATGCCTTTAATATGACCCAGCATATAATGCTGATTTGTAGTTCTTGACTGTGGGATTGATACTATACTATTTAGTCTGCTGGAAGGAAGGATGGAGAAAGCCTTTTTGTACCTGGCAGTTTTCAAAGTGGATGGCCACCACCAAGTTTCTACCAGAAGTCTTGTCCTGAACGTTGTCCTGTATGGAAGGCTCGAGTTCAGGAGGAAAAGTGCATTTAAGCCATTCCAACCAGGTCAAGCTAAGCATGGACTGGACCTTGTCTTCGCTGATCTTCCTCATCTTACTCCGAAATTCCTTGACCTCATTATCCTGAAGGGCATCAAATTCATGGAGTCCTGTATAAAAATAATACTAATCAATCCAAAGCTAAGTAAAGATAATAAGACAAATTTATAAAATGTTATATATAATATATATATATATACACACACACACAGCATCTGAAATCAGTTTTGCTGGAGGCAACGTTGCCGTTATTTGCACCAAAATGTTGATAAATGTGTTGCATCTGTAAATACGTCCAGAGGTGTTTCTTCAGCTTTCGTTCCACCCAACTACTGGAGGGAGATTGCTTATGTGAATCTGACATCTTATAAAGTCACATTCATAAATGTCCCAATCCTGGCCAAGAAGCAAGCCACCACCACTTTTACAAACTCATGTGTATGGCACGAATGGCTCCAATTTCGGGTGCAAATAGTTAAAGGCAGTTTCCAGGTATTGATGACCTGCCTTTAGGATAGGTCGTCAGTATCAAATTGGTAGGGGGTCTGACACCTGGGACCCCCACCGATCGGCGGTTCTCAGTGGCTGTGTCGGGTAATGCAGCCCCGCTACTATTCCGGTGAATGGCAGCTGAGCTGTCGTAACCCAGCACCCACTATACTTAAACCCCTTGCCGAATGCCCACTGACTATATACGTCTGGTGGTCGGCACACATCAGTGGACACACTATTTGAGGAGTAATTGCAGAGACCACAGCTGTGCGCTAATTGTGCAGGAGCGGAGAGCCCGATGATAGTGACAGCAGGGCTCCCCATAGGCAAGGCAGGGATGTGTTTTTACTGTCTCTGCCTTCCCCATCGCTCTATACACAGCTTCCTGCTCCAGTCACAGCAGTCATGTGGTCACCGGGAATTTGCTGTGTACAAGAGTTGCTGGGTCTCGGCAGACCCAGATCAGCTCTGTAGACAGGTTGTATGGCAATGCACAACCATTATGAGGGCTGTAGTCCCCCTCTAACTAGGGCTAATATATCAGCACTGGTTACAGGACAAATGAGAAATAAAAAAAAAAAGTAATGATAAATGTCCCCCAAATGAAATAAAACTACCTCCACACGCCACAGCGCAGCTTCTAGCCATGCTCTTAGTCACCTTTACCCATAAATCCCATATATCAAAACGACTGTTATGGAAAGGAGACATAATGAAAAAAAAGTTTTGGTTGTACGTTTTGCTATTAACAAAAGAAAAATTACAAATGTGAAAAACAGACTCCCCCCCCCCCCTTTACATTTTTCCTTTTTATAAGAATACTAGTATAAAAATGGCATAAAATAAAACCCCATGTATTACTCAAGAAAACCAAAAATGATTTACATTAACGAATGGAAGAAAAAGTTATGGCTTTCAAAGACACATGTACTTAAAAAAGAAAAAGAAAAATGTACAAAGGGAGTCAGTAAAGGGGGTAAATGACCCGGTAAAGAGAATAAAGTTCCTAAAATTCTTCATTTTTGAATAAATGTATTAACTATTCATATATAAACCCCCATAAAGACCATTGTGTAATCAGGTTCCAGTCTTACTGACAGGCCTTATTAGTAATAGCTAGTCTGTGATGGTTTAAAGGGTTAGACAGAAAGGGCATTTTGCTGTGGGTCCCAAACTTCAAAGGGGTTTGTTGGACAGAGTTTTCATCCATATTGTTACAATTAGAGATGAGCGAATTTCCGCTTATGACATTTGTTCACGCTTCGTATGTTGGTAAAAGGTGAATTGCGTTATGGATTCTGTTACCACGGACCATAACGCAATTCTATGACGGAATGCCTTTAGAGGCATTCCGTTATTCATTCGGTCATAATAGAAGTCTATGGGCTGCAAAACGGATTCGTCAAACATTTCCGTTATGCATTCCGTCATAGAATTGCGTTATGGTCCGTGGTAACAGAATCCATAAAGCAATTCCCCTTTTACTAACAAACGAAGTGTTAACAAATTTCAAAATATTAAATGTGCTCATCTCTAATTGTCAGTTTTCAAACAAGACTAGGATTATATCTACAGCTGAAACACAGCCTGAGATATGAAGGGTTAAAGCAGGCCCCCTCCCCCTTTTAGTAGAGAGTGCTGACAAGCTGCAAGAAGAGAGAGGAGATACAAATCTTTCTCTCTCCCTGTGTAACTGTGATCCCAGGGGGAGGTTAACATTGACCTCTATGTATGTTATCCTTCTCCCTACTGTATCAAACAGAGACTATACTTGCTCTCCGATTGTCACGTATGGGGGTCTTTTTTTTTCTGAAAAGGAGTAAGAAGATGATTGCTTTTTCATCAAATCAGCTCTCTGACCCTAATTAGGATGTTTATTAATGTCACGATCCACATGTTTACCAGCATCCAGATCACAGTGTCAAATCAGTGGCACCAAACATCTGTACCCTACAACCACAAACATTTATAGAGTTCCCATACGACACTGTCCTTCCTGTCCATCCTGCATCTTTAGCATAAAACCTGTGAAGCGATTCTAAAGCGATACTCATAGCATTATTAGTAATAGCAACTATCACTGGATAGGAATATCTAATACATTTCTGAAAGATGGAAAATATTTCAGTCAGCAAGAAAGAAAGACTTTCTCTCTCACTGACTGTAGCCATAAACGAACCAGTATGACAAACCTCCGAAAACTGGGCTCCTGCAATGAAATAGGTATAGTTTTTTAGTTTTTATCTACCCCCCACCACCACCACCACTTCACCCTTTCTGCAAAATTCAAGGTCTCATACAGCTAAACTGAAAAAAATATAAAACTTATGATTGATGAAACATAGAGGTCAGAAAATGACATATTAAATAACATTTCTATGTTAAAGAGATTTTGTTTTAAGAATTTTTGGTGAATTTTTCCAATTTTCCATGCCACTATCTATATTTATATAATAAATACTATTTTCATACTGGTCACTGGCAATGCCTGGGCCTGGCAGCGAAATGAGCAGAGTCCGCGACATAAGGGCACTGGGCTCTCCTTCCGTGTAAACATGGGAGAAGAAATCATCGGCAGTCTCCGGAGGGCATGGGTGCTTGTAATCGGGGAGGATCGCCCCTGGGCGCTTGCAAGTCATTTGCATACATCTTCAAACATCATTTTTTTTCAACATCAAAGGGAGAAAGAAAGGTACGATCTGTTAACTGTTTATATCACCCACAGGGCAGTAATGACAGGTTAATATGTGTAAAGTAGGTGACAGACTTCCTTTAAAAAAAAAAAAAAACACTAAAAATTCTTAAGAAAATATGTCTAACCTAAAAACGGGATTTAAACAATAGGTCGTTTTCTGATGAGACATTCTCATTAAGGCAAATATGAGTTATGTTGCTAAGGGGTTAAAATGCAGTTCAGTCACCCGAGCCAACTAGACTGACTTGAGGCCTAAATTCAAAAGGTGTCATTTTCCAGAAGGGTTTTACGATTATTGGGGGCATAAGGCATGACAGGGTTAAAATTCCTCGAGAAAACTGGGCCACAGGTGCAGGTTCCTAGTGGTTCCAGACCCTGGATCTCCATGGTTTGGAGCATCTGGGGACCTGATCTACGCATTCCTGCATGTGATCTCTCTTCCCCAAGCCCTGACAGCTCTGTGGCACGGCTCTGTATTAAACCAAACCCAGAGCTGTGGATAACCAGCACCATCTCTCTCTCAGGCACAAAGAGAGATCACAAGCTCATTTCCATGAAACGCGTTTTAAGTGATTTCAAACATCTGACAGCACCCTGAAGGTAGAGGAGGGTGGGGGGCTGGACAGAGGAAATAGGCATTTATTAAAAACAAATGAGTGCTCTGTGTACTGGGGGATGACGCTCCAGCCTCTAATCAATAACATCTCTAATAGGCACGCCAAATAGAAACCTCTGTGTGCAGGCATAGGTGCTTTCCTATAGACGCTCCGTATACCAATACCATTTTCACATTCATTGGCATTGATGTCTGGACATGACCCAAGGCCAAATTAAAGTGGCTATCCGGATAAAGATAATGATCACTTATCCTCAAGAAAGGTCATCGTGATCGGATCAGCAGGGGTCTGAATCCTGACACCTTGCCGAGCAACTGTTTTTTTTCAAGCACAGCGCCGTACATCTTATAGCTTCAATGGAGCTGAGACTAGGCCAAGGAGGAGCACCCGGCCTCTTTAAACAGCTGATCGTGGGGGTCGGACACTCGCCAATCTGATATCGATGACCTAGGATAGGTCATCAATAGCAATACCCGGACAACCCTTTTAATATCTTTCCACATTGGCCGGTGCAAAGCTGCACTCACTTGCCCTTCTGTGGATACATCAACGATCCCTTCTACGGTGGATCCCCGATTACACAGGGCGATGTATTGCCAGCAAACAATGATTTTAAAGGGGAACTAAAGCTGGAATCTAAACGCACAGCTTATGTATGGCAACCTTAAGACTTTTCCCCACTCATGGCCTTTTTCTAAAGTGGCAAGAAAAGGTGGGTTGGCGTGGGCAGGGAAGAGGATCGGCGGGCAGGCCTGGCTTAGTTATCATTTTCCACGCAGGTTTTTGGCTTTAATCTACTCCAGCAAGAGGGCTGGCGTAGAGTTAAGTCTGCCGCACGGTCTGCCAGATGAAGCGCCAAACTTATGTAAAGGCCTGCACCTCTGCATAACTTTGCAAAAATAAAGGGGGTCAGTCAGCACATCCCAATGTGCAGGGTCACGCTGCCATGGCTAGAAACACAAAGAAAAAAAAGGGGACAATGCAACAGCGCTCTGCAGACACAAATAAAGTACAACAACGCCATAACTATAGAAAACATTTTGGTGCTTATGCTACGCTTATAAATTAGGGATACTTGGCAAATACATTTTGTACAAAATTGTCTGGGCCCGTCTACCAAACGTCAAGGCGATCTCTATCAGACAGGAACCTAACACTAAATACTATCTGTAATGTGCCAAAATGGCCACCATAAAATTCAGGGAGTGCAGGTTCCACATGCATGCTGGGTCCACTCTGCTTTTACTATTTTTGGTGCCATAATGGCCTTCATTAAATCCAGGGATGCAGGTACCAACAGCTACATAACTTTGGTGATTCCTCCGGCAGCGCAGAGGGGGCGGTCTTAATTAATGCCCCCTTATTCTTTATGCAAACGTGGCCTAGCCCCTCGGTGCACCTCAGCTGCCTCGCTAGTGAGAAAACAACGGAAATGGACTGGAAAATCCAACCCAATTCGCTATTCCCCAGGAACAGACACCTACTATGTGCGATCAAGACGTGGTGGCATCAACTGAATGTGTACAGAGTATTAAATGCACCCTGGAAAAAATGGGGACAATGGGGAAATTGAGCAAAATGCTGAAACTGTAGCAACACACAAATGAAAACCATAACATTTCTCACAGGGCCGATGGTCACAAAGTCTATTAGATCACACTTATTATGGTTTATATATAAGACCGCACGTCACTCATTCTGTGCAAAGCTGAGCCAGGTTTAGAAGTGGATTCCAGATTTCAGGGGAGATGGGAAGAGAAAAAAAGAGAGGCCATCTAAAGGGAGAAGAGGTTGTGAGAGGATCATGCTGGGGTTTGGAAAGTCAAACGTTCTGCCAAAGTCAAGTCAAAGCTTGTCATTCAGGGCAGGGCCTGCAGATCTCAGGGAGACCGCGGGATATGTGCCAGAGTTATTGCACTGCCTTCCACTAACCTGAAAAGTCGCTGATGCAGTACACAAGGTTATAAACTAAAGGGCTCTGGAGGGAACCAAGATTTCAATTTCCCTGCAGCGCCACCACCTGGGAAATGGATTATTACACGGTGCCCATTGAAATCAATGTGCTGTCCCATGTAAGGTGTGACGGGTGGTCCAGAGATATACATCTATCTAACAAAACGACTGCTTATTCCTAGAAACAGCGCCACGTATCGCCCACAGGATGTGTTTTGTATTGGACAGTCACATCGGTTTTAACATTCTGGCCAGCCTCATTAGTTTTTTATAAAATCACCTCTATAGCTAGGGCAGGGACCAGCACTCCAGCTGCTCTGAAACTACAACTCCCATAATCCTCCTTTTACTACTTTGACAGTTATGCACGCTGGGAGTTGTAGTTTCACAGCAGCTGGCGTGCAGATACCTTGTCCAGAGCCTAACACCACTGAAAACTCAGTAAACTCTGGTATCCCACTTCCCCAACGCCATATTCACAGGAGTGCTGGAAGATAGGAGAATTTGTTTGGGAGGGCTCCTGTATCTTACCCAGTGCCTGACTGTGATTGTCATCTGCACATGCACAGCACCTTTCTAGGAAAGCCGGTTAATAACCACTATGGCCGATATTCCAGCGCCTACACAGTTATTACCCACCTCTGCTACAGTCCTGAACTGAAGATCTGAATATTGATCAAGCAATACTGAAGTGGGTATATGTTTTTAGGCAGATTTGGCCATTCAGGAGTCCGGGAGATTTAAAGGGAAACTCTCACGCTGGAAATGCAACCCAATGAGGACATAGCTGGTATGACTTATCATTTATTGATCTAAAATGCTGCAAATTGTAAGCTCCGGAGTCCAGTGGGTGGCGCTACTCAGTGCCTACTCACCGGAGCTGTGATAGGCAATTATTACATCCACATTATACCGTATGTTAAATTAGTTTGCTGTAACATGCATAATTGCTTAAAGGGGATTTCTGAGACTTTAATACTGATGACCTATCCTCTGGATAGGTCATCAGTATCTGATCGGTGGGGGTCTGACACCCAGGACCCCTCTGGTTAGCTGTTTGAGAAGGCATCGGGGTTTGCAGCAGCGCCGCAGCCTTCTCTAAGCCAAGTGAGGACACATTCTTTGATCACGTGGCCTAAGAGCAGCTCCCCCCATAGAAGTTAATGGCGTTGAGCCGAGATACCATGCACGGCCACAATACAATGTACGGTGCTGTGCTTGGTGAGCAGGGAGAAGGCCGTGGCACACACAGGAACGCCGGTGCCTTCTCAAACAGCTGATCGGCGGGGGTCCCAGGTGTCAGATACCAATGACCTATCCTGAGGACACGTAATTAGTATATAAGTCTCACAAAACCCATTTAAAGTTCTTATCTCACTTAAGCCTTTCATAGCATATCAAGGGGCCCAACTGACCCCTGAAGGTCGCTACAAAAAATAAAATCTCTGTGCCCTTTTAGCTCTGCTTTCTTTGCAGCCCTTATGGTTGGCCACTGTCTATAATGGGCCAACTATGTGACCTCCGTGAAAAGAGAAGCCAAAAAGGGACACAATGCTTTTTCGGAGCCACTAACACCTCTATCTAGCGAAGAGGGGTCCCCCAACACTTGCTTGGCTGTTTCTGCAACTCCCAAAGGAATGAAGAGAGACGCCAACGTGCGCAGCACCTCTTCATACAGCCTTCGACTTATGGGGTCTGGCAAATGCCTTGCAAGGGTAGATGGGAGTTGGTGGGGTCCAAAGGCCGAGATAGGTTCAGGAACCACATCTATCAATTACAGTGTATGCTGTGGATAGGGCCACACAGCAGTTACATTACATGATTCTGATGATCCAAAATAAAGATGAAAACGTCCAGCTCACCAGTCAGGCGTGATACTTTATTGTAGATAGGATATAAAAACTTCCATAACACCAGGACACCAGTACAATGTTACGCGTTTCAGACCTTTACAAATCCAGGTCCTTCATCATGACATATGTACAAAAATACAAAAAGCAAGCTTAAAAAGCTGGTGTTCAGCTGAAAAGTGACCTCACATTTGATCGCAATCAGTGACAGACTCACCAGCTGTATACTTCATTACAAATAAAATATATAAATTTCTGATTGAAAAACAAAAGAAAAGAAAAAAGAAAAAGTCACAAAAAAGCATATGACATCCAATTAATATTGCAGTATTAAATCGTATTTTTTATTCAAACCAAGTGGTATTCTGGTTTTCAATTTGAACATCCAAAAAGATTCACGATTAAGGAGTTTTCTCTTGATATCGCCCCCCCTCAAAGGATTAAACACCCTTTCTATGCCTTGCACTTTTAATTTAGTGATTTCACCGCCATGTATCAGCGCAAAGTGTGTACTGGCCGCTGACACATTGCGGGTGCGGTAATGTGGGATGTCAGAAATATGCTTGCGTATACGCACCTTGAGAGGGTTGGTGGTGTGGCCCACATATTGTAATCTGCAATCCTCACAAGTGATTACATATATCACATTGCGAGTGTTGCAATTTATGTAGCTTTTAACATTATAAATATTGTTATCTGAACATGAGACAAAATCTCTGCTGACTTTTAAATGATCACAGCATATACATTTTTTATGGCCACATTTGAAACAGCCTTTAGTGTGGAACCAAGGCAAGGTTACATTTTTATTTTCTTGATATAAGCTGGGACTGACAATATTCCCTATTGAGGGAGCCCGTCTAGCAGCACATCTAATCCCACTCCCTAAAATGTCGGACCACACATCTTCAAAATTCAACACAGATAGATGTTTATGGACAATATTGCAAATCTCCTGATACTCACTGCTATATTGAGTTACAAAAGTGACATTCGAAACTCCACTATTTTTGGATTTGGTACAGCCCCTTTTGTTATCTTTCTTGAAAACAATAGTATTGCGATCCATTTTCTGCACTCGATTTTTACAGCTTTGCACATAGCCTCTGGGATATGCTCTAGCAGATAACCTCTCTATAACCTGCTCGCTCTCCCACTCAAAAGACGCTTGGTCTGAACAACTTCGTTTAACACGCAAAAGTTCACCCCTAGGAATATTATCAATTATGTGTTTGGGGTGACAAGATGTAGCATGCAATATCGTGTTGCCAGCCAATTCCTTTCTATACAGGGTAGTATCCACCCGTGCAAGTGAGACATTACCACTGAGTTTTAGATCTAAAAAGGAAGTCTGAACATGGTCATAGTGCAATGTAAATGAAATCGATGGCAAACATGAATTTAGTTAGTCGCCAAACAGTGGTATGGCCTCCACACCGCCCGACCAAACAAACAGCAGGTCGTCGATGTAACGACCATACCACTGCAGGCGACCACCAAATGGGAGGGTGTCGATGAGGAGGAAGGTCCTCTCCCACCATGCCATAAATATATTAGCAAAGGAGAGAATCTGGCCCCCATCGACACCCCCGATATCTGTAGATAATACATATTATCAAACATAAAAAAATTATGCTTCAATAGAAAGGCAATAGTCATTTCCAAAAACTCCTTCAATCCATCCGAATAATTACTATATGTTTGAAGGAACCATCTCAACGCAGTCAGCGCAAGCTCATGCGGTATGTTGGTATAGAGAGATACCACATCAGCTGTAATCCATACATAATTTTCTCTCCACACCAATGAATGCATGGATTTTAACACTGTAGTACTGTCCCTAATGTAGCCTGGTATAAGGGGAACTAGCGGCTGTAAGAGTGAATCCGCCCACTCAGACAGACGTTCTGAGTAACCCCCAATGCCGGCTACGATAGGTCGAAGCGGCGGTGGAAAAACATCCTTATGAACCTTAGGTAAGGCATGAAAAATCGCCACCATCGGATGTACAACAAATATGTAATCTCTCTCACACTGCGTTAAATAGCCATGTTCAAGACCCACATTCAAAAGGTCTTCGATCTTCTTTTGAAAAAGGGGGAGAGGGTTGCTATCCAGGACCTTATACACCATCTTATCATTTAACATTTTGAGAACCTGAAGTTTATATATCCCTTTATCCAGGATAACAACCGCTCCCCCCTTGTCTGCTTGTTTTACGATAATATCATCCCTATCTTTCAGAGATTGCAAAGCTATTAACTCCTTATGAGTCAGATTAGGGCGTGTTGAATTCCCCATATCCGATTCTAGGTTAGTTTTTACAGAGTCTGACAGTTAGTTTGGACAGTTAGTTTGGATTTAAAACTCAGTGGTAATGTTTCACTTGCACGGGTGGATACTACCCTGTATAGAAAGGAATTGGCTGGCAACACAATATTGCATGCTACATCTTGTCACCCCAAACACATAATTGATAATATTCCTAGGGGTGAACTGTTACGTGTTAAACGTAGTTGTTCAGACCAAGCGTCTTTTGAGTGGGAGAGCGAGCAGGTTATAGAGAGGTTATCTGCTAGAGCATATCCCAGAGGCTATGTGCAAAGCTGTAAAAATCGAGTGCAGAAAATGGATCGCAATACTATTGTTTTCAAGAAAGATAACAAAAGGGGCTGTACCAAATCCAAAAATAGTGGAGTTTCGAATGTCACTTTTGTAACTCAATATAGCAGTGAGTATCAGGAGATTTGCAATATTGTCCGCAAACATCTGTCTGTGTTGAATTTTGAAGATGTGTGGTCCGACATTTTAGGAGTGGGATTAGATGTGCTGCTAGAAGGGCTCCTCAATAGGGAATATTGTCAGTCCCAGCTTATATCAAGAAAATAAAAATGTAACCTTGCCTTGGTTCCACACTAAAGGCTGTTTCAAATGTGGCCATAAAAATGTATATGCTGTGATCATTTAAAAGTCAGCAGAGATTTTGTCTCATGTTCAGATAACAATATTTATAATGTTAAAAGCTACATAAATTGCAACACTCGCAATGTGATATATGTAATCACTTGTGAGGATTGCAGATTACAATATGTGGGCCACACCACCAACCCTCTCAAGGTGCGTATACGCAAGCATATTTCTGACATCCACATTACCGCACCCGCAATGTGTCAGCGGCCAGTACACACTTGCGCTGATACATGGCGGTGAAATCACTAAATTAAAAGTGCAAGGCATAGAAAGGGTGTTTAATCCTTTGAGAGGGCGATATCAAAGAAAACTCCTTAATCGTGAATCTTTTTGGATGTTCAAATTGAAAACCAGAATACCACTTGGTTTGAATAAAAATACGATTTAATACTGCAATATTAATTGGATGTCATATGCTTTTTGTGACTTTTTCTTTTTCTTTTCTTTTGTTTTCAATCAGAAATTTATATATTTTATTTGTAATGAAGTATACAGCTGGTGAGTCTGTCACTGATTGCGATCAAATGTGAGGTCACTTTTCAGCTGAACACCAGCTTTTTAAGCTTGCTTTTTGTATTTTTGTACATATGTCATGATGAAGGACCTGGATTTGTAAAGGTCTGAAACGCGTAACATTGTACTGGTGTCCTGGTGTTATGGCAGTTTTTATATCCTATCTACAATAAAGTATCACGCCTGACTGGTAAGCTGGACGTTTTCATCTTTATTTTGGATTTATCTCGACTCACCCAAGGAGTCTTGTCCGTGCTCCCAGAGGGGGATGGTATGGGAGTGAAGCTGCCTCTTTTTCCTTCGTTTATATACATGATTCTGATGATGTCAATAAAATCTCAATGTGAGGCCGCGACTGTGAAAGTCACAAAAAATAAATAAAAATAAAAAAAAAAACACTTGGGTTTTCTGCTGCAGGTCCCAAACCACATGTGACTGCGCCATCACAGACTGCAATACAAATTGCTGTGAATTTCCTGGGATTTGGCTGTGTTTTTACAGCCAAATTAAAGCTCTAACTTTTTGAGTTTTTCTGTCATGTGGCACATGTTGACGTGTATCTCCAACCTAAACTTATGGCCTGAGAATGTCCCTTTAGTGTACATCTGTAGTGTAAATGTTAGGAATAACGGTAAAGGGGCTGTCTCACTTCAGTAAGTGCATTTATCATGTAGAGAAAGTTAATACAAGGCACTTACTAATGTATTCTGATTGTCCATATTGCCTCCTTTCCTGGCTTTATTTTTCCATCACATTATACAGTGCTCATATGCAGGGGTTACGACCACCCTGTAATCCAGCAGTGGTGGTCATGGTGGTCGGTATAGGGAAAAACACCTTTTTCTACCATGTTAGATTGCCGAACAATTTTGATTCTAGCCTTTCTTCCCAACAGACCAGAAGCCATTTGGAACCCCCGACCATGTCAGATGTCCGGTTTTATAATGAGCTGCAATTCTACAGTCAATGCAAACGGCAGAAAAAGCTTTGGACGCTGGACAGTGGTGGATCTGAAAAGACAGACCAAGGCAGACAAATGGACAGGACTAAACCAAACGGGGCAGTCTTCTGCTTCTAGTCAGTGATATCTGGGATGTAATGGTGCCTTTATATGATACAGAAGGAACTCCGCATAAGGGTCCATTCACACGTCCGCAAAATAGATCCGGATCCGTTCCGCAACTTTTCGGAACGGATCCGAACCTATTCATTTTCAATGGGGCCGAAAAAGATGCAGACAGCACACAGTGTGCTGTCCGCATCTGCACTTCCGTCCTGCAAAAAAATAGAACATGTCCCATTCTTGTCCGCAGACACGGACAAGAAAAGGCATTTCTATTTAAAGTGCTGGCCATGTGCGCTCCGCAAAATGCGGATCTGCACTTTGCGGACCGCAAAACACCTCCGGATGTGTGAATGGACCCTTACCAGCAGTCAGTGCTTTCCAGTTCGTGCCAAAAAAAGAGGGAAAAAATGCCCCTTGGTAAGAAATGCTATTTCGAGCAGGATCATTGATATCATGCTTTACAGCACGTCATCATTTACTGCAGCTGCAATAAAAGAACGTCTTGAAGTTTAAAGGCTACATTTTGCTGTCACGTGTATAGAAAAGATCTATAGAGAGGTTAAATACAGAAATGTCACAAGATCCAGCACACTCGAGGGGAAGTGTGGACTCATTACACCAGCATGGCACAATAAAGGCCATTGTTTCTCTGGTATGACCAGCAATATGACCGGACCCTCTGTAATAGACGAGAGGATGCCAAGAAGTGACGCCTGGTCACACAGTACCTTTTCCTATCAAGACTCCTATCTTGGAATCTAGCTTCTCCGCAGGATTGCAGCTCCTGGTCACCAGCTTAAGGACAGGCAGGAAGGGTCGGACATCACAGAGCCGCCGGCTCTCATCTTCCAGTTCCTCATGTACAGCCGTCTGGTTGACACACTGGAACATATAGGAGTCAATTTCCAGGAGCAGATGGAAGAGGGGGTAACTTTGTGCATCCTTCCACACAAGCTGTGAACAGAACAGGACACATATAGTAACAAAGTTAAGGTGTTAAAGGGGGTAGATAAAGTTATACCTTATTCACAAGATAGGGGATAGCCATTAGATAACTGCCGACACCTCCACCGGTCACAAGAGCAGGGGCCCCTTATCCCTAGCAGAAGGTAGCTCCATTTATTCTCTATGGGACTGCCAAAGATAGCCAAGTACAGTGCTCGACTATTTCCGGCACTCTCATAGAGAGGAAGAGAGCGGCGGTGCTCATACTCAACCTACCATTCCGTTCATCTCCGAGGTATGGGCCCCCGTTCTGGTCATTGGTAGGGGTCCTAGAGGTTGGACCCCCACTAACTAACAGTTATCCCTTGCCCTGTGGATAGGAGACCCGAATATGCTTTTAAGTCTCCTTGGTAAATGGTCATACACATTAGTCTAGAAAACACAGAAAAGCACATCCAGAAAACATAGCTCTACCTAAAAACAACCAGTAATGCTATTCCTCGGAGAAAATGTGAGATGCTGTGGCCACGAATAGTATTCCAGGAGCATTAAAATTGAGTTTTTCAGTCACGTAAGAAGCGCGGCTCTCATGGTTGCCTACATAGCTCTGTCAGCAGTTTTGAAGGGTCAAAACTGCTGACAGACTCATTGTAAAGACTAGATTTTTATTATTTTTTTTTATTATTATTACCTGTTTAATCTGTGATATGGAAGCATCCCGTGGCACCTTCATCTGCACATAGATTCCAGTGGGGAGTAAGACATCCACAGACACTTTTGGAGAATGCTGTGGATCGTCCGCCCAGATGTCCATGGGATCCGACAGAGTGGGAGGCATTTTGTAGGATGAGGTACTACCTGTGAAACATGGCCCTGGAAGAAGATTCACAACATTAGTGTCATTATGTGGTACGGCGTATTTCATTAGACAGCTCCCCCATTAAGTGCACGCGTCCTGAGATTAAAGTCTGGACACAGCCTTTCAAGCGGAGTCATTTTCTTCCAATGCGTGAAAGTATTCATTGGCAGGGAGGCTACGTTATTTAGTAGACAACATTATGGGCCACCATTTTAAAATCTGGAATATTGAATTCAGCTCAGGTTATTCCAATGGGAAGGGGGTCATGTGAAATATCAGTCTTGGCTAGAATTTACTCAGAAACACACTGGAAGTGCCAGTTGTGACCTAAGGCCTCTTTCACACTTGCGTTCTGAGGATCTGGCGGGCACTTCCGTGCCGCCGGATCCGTCAGAACGCAAGTCGCCTGAAAGAATTAGAAGACTGATCAGGATCCTGATCAGTCTTCGAAATGCTTTCAGGTTACTATGGCAGCCAGGATGCTATTAAAGTCCTGGTTGCCATAGTAGTAGTGGGGAGCGGGGGAGCAGTATACTTACCGTCCGTGTGGCTCCCAGGGCGCTCCTGAATGACGTCAGAGCGCCCCATGCCCATGGACCACGTGATCCATGCGTCTGGGGCGCCCTGACGTCACTCTGGAGCGCCCCGGGAGTCGCACGGATGGTAAGTATACTGCTCCCCCGCTCCCCACTACATTTTACCATGGCAACCAGGACTTTAGCGTCCTGGCTGCCATGGTAACAATTGAGAAAAAGCTAAACGTCGGATCCGGCGATGCGCCGAAACGACGTTTAGCTTAAGGCCGGATCCGGATTAATGCACTTCAATGGGCATTAATTCCGGATCAGGCGTTACGGCATGTCTTCCGGATTTTTGGACGGAGACAAATCCGCAGCATGCTGTGCTTTTGTCAACGTCCAAAAAACGTTCACATACTGAACGGAAGACATCCTGATGCATCCTGAACGGATTGCTCTCCATTCAGGATGCATTGGGATAATCCTGATCACTATCTTTCTGTCCTAGAGCCCCGAGGACGGAACTCTGGGACGGAAAGCAAAAACGCCAGTGTGAAAGGGGCCTAACTTTACCTGATTATGAGTTAAGCAAGGTCAAAGCTTTCTAAGGTTATGTTCACACGGCTAAAATCCACAACAGAAAATCAGTAGCAGACCAGTAGCTGTAAACAGGTGGTTTTTGGAGGCAGATTTGTAATCTGGTGGAGGTTTTAGAAGAGTTTTTACAAGGTGTATTAGAAGAGTATTTCCTTGTGGTCTACCAGCTTCCCCATTTGACTTCTATGGAATCCATAACTAAATCTACTTACAAGAAGTAACATGTCACTTCTGAAGTGGCGTCCAAGCCTGAGAAAAACTTAAAATGGGTTCTCTGTGATTTTTTTTTACAGATGACCTATACTCTGGATAGATCATCTGTATCTGATCAGTGGTGGTCCGACACCCGGGACCCCCGCCAATCAGCTGTTTGGGAAGGCATCGGCACTTCTGTGAGTGTGTGGCCTTCTCGCAGCTTACCAAGCACAGAACCGTACATAGTATAGCGGCTTGCGCTTGGTAAGGCGCACAGCCCCATTCATTTCAATATGGCTGAGCTGCTCCTAGGCCACGTGACACATGAACGTGTCGTCACTCGAAAAGCATAGAGAAGGCAGCAGCGCTCACAGGAGTGCTGATGCCTTCGCAAACAGCTGATCGGTGGGGGTCCTGAGAGTCGGACCTCCACTGATCAGATACTGATGACCTATACAGAGATAGAAATTTTTGCTAATTTATTAAAACGAAAAAAAATGACCCTCTGCTATGACACTTGTAATTTAGCTCTGTGGGCCTCCCATTTCTCTTGATTATCTTTGAGACGTTTGTACACCTTGACTGTAGTCCACCTGTGCTAAATTCAATTAATTCGACATGATTTGGAAAGACACCCAGCTGTCTATATAAGGTCTCACAGTTGACAATGCATATCAGAGCAAAAACCAAGCCAATCAGGGAGAAAAGCATTGGTAAGAGAGGTGAAAAAGAACCCAATGGTCACTGTAGCTGAGCACCAAAGATCCTGCGTGCAGATGGGAAAACCTCAAGAAGGTCAACCATCATTATTGCAGCATTCTACCATCCTGGGTTTGATGACAGAATGACCAGAAAGAAGCCTCTCCTCAGCAAAAGAAACATGAAAGCTTGCAAAGAAGCACCTAAAGGACTCTCAGACTGGGAGAAACAAGATTCTCTGGTCTGATGAAACCAAGATTGCAACTTTTGCACCTCAATTCAGTCAAGTGTCATGTGTGGAGAAACCAGGCACTGCTCATGACCTGCCTGATAACATCCATACAGTTAAAGGGAACCTGTCATGAAAAAACAGCATGTAAATCTGTTCACAGTACCTCCTAGTGCCCTCCAAGTGTCTCCAGAGGGACCTTTTCTTCCGAATGTCACATTTTTTGTCTTTGAGAAAATGTAGTTTTATTCAGCCACTGCCCCGTGCTTCAAGTCAGGCTTGAAGTCATGGGGGCAGCGGCCTAGGCGTCTTCACTGGTCCTCTCCCCGCCCCCTGCTTTCTTGAGTGACAGCCCAGATCGTTTGCCGGGACCGCTCTCGGCCGCATGCGCAGTAAAGGGCGGCTGGAGCGCGGTCGGCTGCCGCGCGTGCCGCGCCGTCTTTTCGCCGTACAGCGCATGCGCCCGACAGGCTGTAGCAAGCGCGCCTGCGCCCAGCATCTGTGCACAGCCGGCGTGATCTCCTCTGCGGCGTGCGTGCAGGGAGATCACGTCGGCTGTGCACAGATGCTCTGGCGCAGGCGCGTTGCTACAGCCTGTCGGGCGCATGCGCTGTCGGCGAAAAAGACGGCGCGGCATGCGCGGCAGCGGGACCGCGCTCCAGCCGCCCTTTACTGCGCATGCGGCCGTAGAGCCGGTCCCGGCAAACGATCTGGGCTGTCACTCAAGAAAGCAGGGGCGGGAGGACCAGTGAAGACGCTTAGGCCGCTGCCCCCATGACTTCAAGCCTGACTGAAGCACGGGGCAGTGGCTGAATAAAACTACATTTTCTCAAAGACATGGTGAACATCGAAGCGTCCCTGTACATGGGCCTGGTTTATGTTCTGTTTCATGAGCAACTGAGCTTATCTTCCACCAAATAATGCAGCCTTCCTGCTAATTAATACTTTTACAAACTATTATTTGTTTTACAAATTTCAGCAGTGAAAAGGAGGTGTCAAGATGTTTTCCTCACCGTCTTTGGGTCTAATGGATATGTCCACTGTGGAACCAATTGTTTTTGACTGCTTCAGCTGGTCACGTGACTCAAGGGGAGCAGGTCACCCCTTCAGTCTGTGATTGGCTGCTGCAGTCACGTGGTGTCCCCCCCCTGTCAACTGACACATACTAGATGAAAAAAAAACTTATCTCTGAGATCCCTCATTTAACGCCTCCTTCTGTTTGTCTATTTCTGTCAATTTGGAATTGAAGCTGAGAAATGTCTAAAGTAATCTTGCATGTGAGAACTAGGAGCTCGGCCGTTAGCCACTTCATCCAGTGTCAGGCTGTAAGGTAACTGGCTGAACAAGGAGCCTTGCTCAGATTGCAACAGATGACACAGATTGGAAAACCTCACCACGCAGAAAAGTTCCCATTTGTATCTCTTGATTCAGTATAATTGTTATCATCTAAATATTTTATCATCAACTACCCACATTAACAGAAAACAAAGAAGAGCCTCATAAAAAATAAATAAAAAAAACAGTATCTGGAAGGAGTTCAGGTTTCATTTTCTTACGTACACACACAAAGTGAATCATGAATCTGGTTACTTGGAACAGCAGAACAACCATTCTGATAAATCAACTTCCCAATGTTATGCCTCATTCACACGTCAGTGTTCGGTCAGTGATTTCCATCAGTGATTTTTAGCCAAAACCAGTTGCGGCTCTAAACACAGAACTGGTGCAGATCTATCCCTTTTACCTTATGTCTGTGGAGGCTCCAATCCTGGTTTTGGCTCAATCACTGATGGAAATCACTGACCAAACACTGACGTGTGAATGAGGCGTAATAATGCAAGGGCCACTTCAATCAGAAAGGGGTATAGTCAAGAATATTTAAGTTTTCCATTTCAGCAGTATTATTCCAGTGAGAATTGAAAAACTTTCTGTAGCAGTCAACACAAATGATAATATCTATATATAATATAGATAGGCAATTATATAGATGCCCCCCCCCTAAATTGGAGGGAAAAGGGCGAATACTAATTGATAGTACACAGTAGGACCAGGGAGCGCGGAATACAGTGCCCCTTTTGCAGGCTTTACACATCACTCCGTGGTCTTCTGCTGGCACCGCGCTCTGCTGTGTCCTGACTGCGTACAGCATCAGAACGTGGTGCACTATGACCTGATGCTGCGCGACGTCAGGGCACAGTACAGCGCTACGCCATCCAGAGCAGGAGAGGCAAGTTATTTTCTTTATTTTTTGTCTGATCTGAGGTCTTATAACATTGCGGGGCTGATTAACATTGGGGCTCTGATATGAGATAACCTGGTTATCCTGCATGGATAATGTAAAAAATAAAAAGCAGACATCATACAGGACATGACAACCTCTCTCTAACAAAGCTAGAACCAGCCCTGCACCTCACATGGGTCCAGAGATCTCCCCATTCACTGCTCTGCTGGATTTAACGGGAGCGTCTTTTCAGCTACAGCTCAGGGGCCTTGTCCATGGTTGAAGGTTGAAACTGAGCATGTGCGGCCATCTCAGTGAGCAGGACAAAGAAACACAAAAAAGAACAAACAGGTGGTGCTATACACATATTTTATTGAATGACTCAGTGTCTATGCTAAATTTTGAATTATATGCAATAACAAAAGTATTCAGACCCATGTGCTGATTTAAAAATTGTAGATAATTTTTTGTGGGACAACCCCTTGTCTGACCACCCTCACCCTCCAGAAAGAAAAAGAAAAAAAGAGCGCTTTATTCCAATGCCAGGCGTCCCCGCCGTTTCTGCCCCCTGTAGACAGGTAGTGATGACGTCCTGTCCCTGGTCACGTGTACGGTGTTCATTTTAGGACATGGTCAGATATCAGAGTCAACTATCAAAATAATGCCAATGTGACACCTGACGCCTGACTCCTGACTCCTGACTCCTGACGCCTGACTCCTGACGCCTGACGCCTGACGCCTGACGCCTGACACCTGACTGAATTGAAGTTATGTGTGACCGCTGATATCTGACTACTGACAAAGTCAGGTGTCAGGGGTCAGCCTCACTATTAACTTTAGTTTCATCCTTCTTTTCATACACTGAAAGGCATAGATGAATAAAATGCCAAGTAATCCTTGACTGATCTTATAGCTCAGTGGTAGTTTGTATGTTTTGCGTCCAAAGACCATAGGTTCAAATCCCCTTTAATACTTCATTGTATTGTACATTAAATTAGTGCCCACTTTACAATGGTGCTGCCCATTTAATCTTTAATAAAATAAAAAAGGACTACTTACAGTACTCCTTGTCACCTGTTTAATGTAAAAAAAAGAAAATTCCAAGCTCATAATTTTAGTCAGGTTTAGACAGCAAAGGGGATTTGAACCTATGGTCTTTGGACGCAGAACATACAAACTACCACTGAGCTATAAGATCAGTTAAGGTTTACTTGGCATTTTATTCATCTATGCCATTCAGTGTATGAAAAGAAGGATGAAACTAAAGTTAATAGTGAGACTGACCCCTGACACCTGACTTTGTCAGTAGTCAGATATCAGCAGTCGCACATGACGTCAATTTGCCTCATATCTACAGTTTAATAAAAGTAAATTTTTTTTAAGAGATGGAATGGGATTTGAACCCTAAGGTTCTAATCACAAGACAGTTGCACTACCACTGAGCTAGAAGTTCAGTTAAGGTTTATTTGGCATTTTATTCATCTATGCCTTTCAGTGTATGAAAAGAAGGATGAAACTAAAGTTAATAGTGAGGCTGACCCCTGACACCTGACTTTGTCAGTAGTCAGATATCAGCGGTCACACATAACTTCAATTCAGTCAGGTGTCAGGAGTCAGGAGTCAGGAGTCAGGAGTCAGGAGTCAGGAGTCAGGAGTCAGGCGTCAGGAGTCAGGCGTCAGGAGTCAGGCGTCAGGAGTCAGGAGTCAGGCGTCAGGAGTCAGGCGTCAGGAGTCAGGCGTCAGGAGTCAGGCGTCAGGAGTCAGGCGTCAGGCGTCAGGCGTCAGGCGTCAGGCGTCAGGAGTCAGGAGTCAGGAGTCAGGAGTCAGGAGTCAGGAGTCAGGAGTCAGGAGTCAGGAGTCAGGTGTCACATTGGCATTATTTTGATAGTTGACTCTGATATCTGACCATGTCCTAAAATGAACACCGTACACGTGGAACACTGTAGCTACTCACTGACCCCAGTGGTGACAAATCCCCAAGTAGCTGATGACTGGAGATGCTTACTGAATGGCTGTTGCCGTCCATGTGACCGGGTATGAGACATAATCATTTCCGGGCCCTGGGAACAGGAGCAGTGGGGACAGGACCCTCAGTACTGGAACAGGGAGGCTTTCAAGATTTATTTATTTTTTTTATTGCTTTTTAAGGCCCCTTTCACACGGGCGAGAATTCTACGCGGGTGCAATGCGTGACATTAACACGTTGCACCCGCACTGATTCCATCCCCATTCACTTCAAGGGGGCTGTGCAGATGAGCGGTGATTTTCATGCATCACTTGTGCGTTGCGTGAAAATCGCAGCATGCTCTATATTCTGCGTTTTTCACACAAAGCAGGCCCCATAGAAATGAATGGGGCTACGTGAAAATCGCAAGCAAGTGCAATGCAATTTTCACGCACGGTCGCTAGAAGATGATGTTAGTAAATTGATAAAAGTCAATTTACTGTATTATTTTCCCTTATAACATGGTTATAAAGGAAAATAATAGCATTCTTAGTGCAGCCACACATCATCTTCTTTCTTCTTTTTTGAGGACCTGCAAAAGGACCTTTGATGACGTAATTGCGCTCACCATGTTTTGCGTGCGGTGATGTTAGCAAAGGTCCTGCTTAATGAAGATAGAAGGAAGTCCTTCTGCAGGTCCTCAAAGAAGAAGAAGGAAGAAGATGATGTACGGCTGCGCGATCAATTGGATAAGGTGAGTTAATTATTTTTTTTTTTAACTCCTTAAGCCACATTTAAAGGGGTTATCCGAGATATATTAAGTTAATCCAAACTTCTTTATCGATATATATAAAACACCCTGCTTGATTCTCCGTCTTTATTCCGCACGGCTCTGGTAAGGATCGCGCATGCGCGATCCTTACCAGAGCCGTGCTGACAGATTCCACAGCGTTCAGGCTTTGGAAGCCCGCCCCTTCTGCCTCTCTGTCTTCATTCAGCACGGCTCTGGTAAGGATCGCGCATGCGCGATCCTTACCAGAGCCGTGCCGAATGAAGACGGAGAATCAAGCAGGGTGACGTCAGTGCACAAATGTCAACATTCTGCAGAATGTAAACGGTGCATTATTTTTAAAGTAAGTCAATTACAAAAATGTTTTATATATATCGATAAAGAAGTTTGGATTAACTTAATATATCTCGGATAACCCCTTTAAGTAAGCATTCTGTAATAAGAATGCTAGAATTTTCTTTTATAACCATGTTTTAAAGGAAAATATTAAAATCTGCACAACACCTAACCCAAACCCAAACTTTATTAAAGAAGTTCGGGTCTGGGTACCACATTCAGTTTTTTCTCACACGCGTGCAAAACGCATTGCACTCACGTGAAAAAAAAAATACTAACAACGGAACGCAATCGCAGTAAAAACGGACTGAAATTGCGTCCCTACTCGGGCGGGTTTTCTCCAATGCGCCCGCATCGCATCCGTCCCTCACCAGCGACGCCCGTCTGAAAGAGGCCTAACAGAGTTACCGCGGTCAGTAATTTTTTGGGGAGGCAGGACAGCCCTTTTTAAATGTCCCACCGATCCAGCAGGCCAGTCTTTATGTCCTAGGGGGCAGTCAGTGGTTGTGTGTGCTACTTACTGGCATCAGAGCTCAGATGAGGACCCAAATCCCCTCCCTCTATGCTCCCACTTTTCGATCTAATAGATTTGCAGCAATACATTTACTGTTTCGCTCTACAATGCGCCTGTCTGGTTCCTTGATATTCGATCTCAAGTCGAATAGTATTTTATAATTTGGTATATTATACTTGTACATTAAAAGGTTTAAATTAAAAATTATTCATTTATATAGACATACTTGGAAAACATGGATCTTTTACTCACTGAACCATAGTTGCCCCCTCACTGACCACCCAAAAAGCTGGTACGGTTTTTATTTACCGCGTTTTGTGTTTTTTTGTTAGTTTTTTAAAACTTTCAGACAACCTCTTTAAGAAAACACAATCTGAAATTCCACTTTACTTCATAGAATAAGGCACGGCTGAACCCTCCATTACCTTAGACGGAGAGAGCGGCTGAACTTTGCCTTGCTGCTGCCCGACGTGATGTGGCGAGGGTTAATGCGTCACGCAGTCATGAGGCAATACTAATAATATCACTTCCCTTAATTGTGTACGACAACAAACGAGATCATGTCAGCCGAACACAACCGGCATTGTCCTAGACTAGAAGACGAGGAGTGATCCTGGGCCGGGGCCAAGCTCCCACATAGCATAACCTCATACAATCAGAGGCAGCGCTGGAGGCACCCCGGGAGCGAAGACGTGAGATTAAAAGTATGGACCACGGGGGCGTCACAGGAAAGACACGGAATGTTAGCATTCACTGTCGGAGCAAGAACCCCCTCCACCCTCATCCGACATGAAGTCTCCAAGTATACTCTTTACGTGAGTGTCTAAGAGACTGTAGAGATGGGGGGCGTCACCTTACAATCCATTGCTCTTAGAGTGGACGATCATCATGGGTGCAAGCTCCTAATCTTCTCCGAAAAGAAGATGGGAATCCCATGCAGATTAATCACCGCCTCGTTTCAGGTTTGAGCAAGCACAGTCCCCTCCTGCCTACGTAACGAGTACCTGCTGCCTGTTACATAACTACCGGGGCTGAAGGGAAGCAGACAAGTGTGAGGAATCAAACCATAAGCACAAAGAAGCTGCGAGACGCCCACACTGATAGTCTGACCGCTGTCACTGTCCCATGGTTGGCCACCCTGCACTAACGTCTCCCTGAACTGATGCCCGCTGGATGATTTTTGCATTCTGCATTGGTTTCCAGCCTGTGGCTCTCCAGCTGTTGCAGAAATAAAACTGCCGGCATGCTCTGACAGCTCCGTGATGGCAATGCATGCTGGGAGTTGTAGTTTTGTAAAGCAGAGGCTCCGGGACTCAATGTGCGTCCCATGGAGCAGGTGGCTACTTTTTACATGACACGTGGGCCCATGCACCTCTATGGATAACCTACCCCCCGCCCCATAGAAGCAGTAATACAGACGCGCGCATGAGGAAATATTTCGTACTACATTTGATACCATCACTTTCCCAGGACAATAAACTGTGAGAAATGGCTGTATCACAGAGACGTATTATAGCACCAGGAAACCAAACTATTAATACATTGTAATGAATACCCAGAAGATAAATGTAATCAAGAAAAGCAAAGTGCAACTGAAAGCGCACCCAGAATACATGACCCAAGTTATATCAGGTTACAGACGCGCAAGATGTTCCCGCTTTAAGACATTGTTGAGTTCGGGACTTTTCCACGACACTAAAAGTTCCCATGATCTTGTTGACCAGATCCAAATAAATCCACTTCGCCACTGCTAGGTCGCAGAAATGAGGAAAAATGAAAACCAAGCAGTTAGGGCTTTCCTTGTCCATTCCGTATTTTTAAAAAAAAAATTGCGACCCGCATGCGGAACCATTCACTTCAAATGGGGCTGCAAAACAACGTAAATTACTTTGTATGCATTCCGTGTCCATATGGCCATGCCAGAAAAAAATAGAACATGTCCTATTATTGTCCACGTTACAGACGAGGATAGGACTGTTCTATTAGGGGCCTGCCCTTCTGCTCTGTGCGGAACACATCGCCGGGACCCGTGTATTGCCGATCACAAAACACCCAACGGTCGGGTGCATGAGCCCTTGGAAGGTAGATGCAATAGCGTGGCATGAGCAAAAGCCTTCCTCATGCCATGAAACTGCATAAGAATACATTTCATAGGAGTACTCCATGGGGCTTATGGGTCCTTTGATGGCTTTTATACAGGAATTTGGCTCCGCTGTAGTTACTGTCCATGCTTGGTGTGGGGTCTCTAAAGAGGACCTGTCACCGCTCCTGACATGTTTGTTTTAATAGCTTTATGCGTTCCCCATGTAATAACAATTCTGAAGCATCTATTCTTATGTCTGTATGTTATGCCATTCCTTTATTATTCCTGCTAGAAGTTATGAATGAATTGCTAGCAGTCTGCAGTAATGGTACAGAGGGGAGGTAACAAGTTGGGGTGTGTACCTGCACAGACTGACAATGGCAGCACTGATCGGATAGAGTGAGTCAGTGCAGGGAAACGCCCCCAACTGGTTACCTCCCCTCTGTACCCTTCCTGAAGGCAAATACAGTGGGATGCGAAAGTTTGGGCAACCTTGTTAATCGTCATGATTTTCCTGTATAAATGTCAGTTAAATACATCACATAGGAGACACACAGTGATATTTGAGAAGTGAAATGAAGTTTATCGGATTTACAGAAAGTGTGCCAGAATTGGGCAGGTGCATGAATTTGGGCACTGTTGTCATTTTATTGATTCCAAAACCTTTAGAACTAATTATTGGAACTAAAATTGGCTTGGTAAGCTCAGTGACCCCGGACCTACATACATAGGTGAATCCAAGTATGAGAAAGAGCATTTAAGGGGGTCAATTGTAAGTTTCCCTCCTCTTTAATCTTCTCTGAAGAGTAGCAACATGGGGGTCTCAATACAACTCTCAAATGACCTGAAGACAAAGATTGTTCACCATCATGGTTTAGGGAAAGGATACAGAAAGCTGTCTCAGAGATCTCAGCTGTCTGTTTCCACAGTAAGGCTACATTCACACGACCGTATAAATGGTTCCGCATCCGTTCCGCAATTTTGCGGAACGGGTGCGGACCCATTCATTTCAATGGGGCCGCAAAAGATGCGGACAGCACACAGTGTGCTGTCCGCATCTGTAGATCCGATCCGCGGCCCCGCAAAAAAGATAAAGCATGTCCTATACTTGTCCGCGATCGCGGACAAGTATAGGAATTTCTATCATGGGGCCGGCTACATTCACACGGCCGGTATCTGTGTTTTGCGGGTCCGCAATTTGCAGACCGCAAAACGCATACGGTCGTGTGAATGTAGCCTTAGGGACATATTGAGGACATGGAAGACCACAGGCTCAGTTCAAGTTGAGGCTCGAAGTGGCAGACCAAGAAAAATCTCGGATGGACAGAAGCAACGAATGGCGAGTACAGTCAGAGTCAACCCACAGACCAGCACCAAAGACCTACAACACCATCTTGCTGCCAATGGAGTTACTGTGCATCGTCCAACCATTCGGCGCACTTTACACAAGGAGATGCTGTATGCGAGAGCGATGCAGAGGAAGTGCCGCTTGAGGTGGGATAAAGCACATTTGAACAAGCCAGCTTCATTTTGGAATAAGGTGCCGTGGACTGATGAAACTAAAATTGAGTTATTTGGGCATAACAAGGGGCGTTATGCATGGAGGAAAAAAAAAAACACCTGCTACCTACAGTAAAATATGGTGGTGGCTCCATCGTGCTGTGGGGCTGTGTGGCCAGTACAGGGACTGAGGGATGCATGGATGCCACTCAGTATCAGCAGATTCTGGAGACCAATGTCCAGGAATCAGTGACAAAGCTGAAATTGCGTCAGGGCTGGATCTTTCAACCAGACAACGAGCCTAAACACTGCTCAAAATCCACTAAGGCATTTATGCAGAGGAACAAGTACGACATTCTGGAATGGCCATCTCAGTCCCCAGACCTGAACATAATTGAAAATCTGTGGTGTGAGAGCTGTCCATGCTCGGAAGTAGGGGTGGACGGTATAGGCGATATGCAATATAAATTTGTGCCACGATATGGATTTTGTGCATATCGCCTATATTGCCGGACCGCGATATTACCTTGAGAGGCAGTTCCGATCGAAATCCCAGCAGTGTAATGCTGGGGCTCCGATCGGTTACCATGGCAGCCAGGACGCTACTGAAGTCCTGGCTGCCACGGTATGTAAGTGAGCAGCATTATACTCACGTGCGCGGTGGCCGTCGGGCGCTCCTTCTTCTCATAGATCTGTGCGGCGCATTGCTAATGCTATAAGCATTAGCAATGCGCCGCACAGCTAGAGAAGGACGCCCGACAGCCACCGCGCGTGAGTATAATGCTGCTCACTGCATACCATGGCAGCCAGGACTTCAGTAGCGTCCTGGCTACCATGTAATCGATCGAGCCTCAGCATTACACTGCTGGGACCCGATCGGAACTGCTGCTGCCACCAAAGATGTGGGGGGGAAGGGGGCCCCTGCCACCAATGATTAATACTGGGGAGGGAGGGAGGGAGGGTTTGAGTTACCAGAGGGGACTGATGAGAGGGAGAGGCTGGGGGGGCTGATCAGAGGCTAGGGGGCTGATGAGAGGCTGGGGGGGGCACATGAGAGGCTGGGGGGCTGATCAGAGACTGGCTGCCATGGTCAGCTCCCTGCTGCTGTGTGTACTATATACAGGGCAGCAGGGAGAGTGTAACGTCCTATTCACTCTAATAGCTGCCTATTAGGGTGAATATGACAAGGTTTATAACAAGTTTAAACACCCCACTTCCTCCCAAAATATTGAAAACAATATATCGCGATATATATCGCATATCACAAATGCTTAAAATTATATCGCAATATAGATTTTAGGCCATATCGCCCACCCCTACTCAGAAGCCATCAAACCTGAATGAACTAAAGATGTTTTGTAAAGAGGAATGGTCCAAAATACCTTCAACCAGAATCCGGACTCTCATTGGAGCCTACAGGAAGCGTTTAGAGGCTGGAATTTCTGCAAAAGGAGGATCTACTAAATATTGATTTCATTTCTTTTTTGTGGTGCCCACATTTATGCACCTGCCTAATTTTGTGTAAACAATTCTAGCACACTTTCTGCAAATCCAATAAACTTCATTTCACTCCTTAAATATCACTGTGTGCGTCTCCTATATGATATATTTAACTGACATTTTTTATCATAACAACCAACGATTTATACAGGAAAATCATGACGATTAACAAGGTTGCCCAAACTTTCGCATCCCACTGTAGCAAAGAACAGAGTGTGTGCTGCCGAACAAGCTCCTTAGGGGCCCCATGTACATAGATTTCCTTCCCTAGAAGCAATGGCCCTGATTTCTCATTCCTTTACTCCAGAATTCTGGCATCAAAAAGTTGTGACTTTTTTTGCACTTGCGCAAACATTTTTGCAACTTTTTCCTGGTTTACATGGTCTTTGCGGAAGAACAGGTGAACATCACCGATTCAATAGGGCTGTGGGCACGGTACAAAGATGACATTTTTGTCATCTGGAATGACAACAAATTGGCTTTTCAATCCTTTGTTAAGGACTTGAATGGGAGCTGTATAGGCTTACGTTTTACCTATGAACTGGATGAGGTGTCCTTACCTTTTCTTGATGTACTGATAACTAGGAATGAGGGAGGCGAGTTATAGACACCTCTGTGTACAGGAAACCGAGCTCCACTAATGCCCTTCTGAGATGGGGGGAGTAGTCATCCACTCCCTCTCAGAAGAGGAATTCCCAAGGGGCAGTACCTTCGTCTTCGAAGGACCTGTTCCACTAAACCGGAGTTCATTTGTCAGGCCTCAGATTTACGTCAGAGATTTCGACGCGCGGATATCCTGATAAAGTACTCAGATCAGCATATAGATCTGCTTTACATGAGGAAAGATCCAATCTGCTCTCGCCCCAAACCAGGGGGGAATAATGAAGCGAGATTGATCCGCCTCATTAGTACATACGATAGAGCGGCGGCACCGATACGGGTTGTTGTGAGATCCTTACCATGGATCCGGACTTGAAGGCAGTTGTAGACGACTATCCACATATTACATACTGTCGTGGTCGCAGCCTACAAGACAGATTAGTACATCGTGAATTTGCACCACTGACCTGCTCGGGGTGCTCGTGGTTACAAATGCGCACAAAGGGTTGTTTTAGGTGCAGTGGCTGCGTTGCCTGCAAATATGTCCAGACTGGTTAGACCTCTACAAGTAACACCACCGGGGGAGGGTACACTATTCAGCATTACATTCATTGCCGAGCCAGAGGGGTCATTCACAGCTTCTCCTGTGAACGTGGCAAAGAATACATTGGCAAAACCTCTCGTGAATTTCGCAGTAGGTGAACATCTTAATGATATTGCCAACATAAGGGACACACCGATAACCCAACATGTTCATTGCCACCATAATGGCAAGGCTCGTGTGTCCTTTATGGGCATTGATAAAGTCATACCACCGAGAAGGGTGGCAATTGGGATAGAGTAATCCTTCAGAGAGAGATCCGCTGGATCTATTATCTCAGGACCACAACCCCACTGGGTTTAAATGAACAACTTCATTTTAGTTGCTTTGTTCGAAAAGTTTTCTTGTCCATTATCTCGGCCGATTGCCACCTCCTAACATTCATTTATTTCATAACCCCTCATATTTTGATGATTAGCACATTTATCTCCCTGCTCACTTCCCTTTTTTATTTATTTCTCCTCCCTTTGAATCTATCACCATTCATTTCTCACCAGTTTACTGATTTGCCCTGTGACATTGGCCTCCTCCAGCCTCATGGGCAATTGCATGTGGTTTGATTTCTGCCTGAAATGCTCCCTCTCTCTACCGTTTTGGTTGTATACAAGCGGGCACTGACCATTTGTCCCTTTCTGCAGCACTCGACGTGTCCTGGACCTTGTTGCCAGGCGTCCTGTGTTGCTAGGCATCCGCTCCGCCTCTCCACTGTGTTGGTTCTGCCCTACGTGACCGCCGCTGCGTTCCACGGGACGCTCTGCCTTTCAGGCTTGCATCCCTAGTTGCGCGCAGTGCGGCTCACATGTCCTGAGCACCTGACGGGGTGGGCGGCCCACGGGTGAGGCGCGCTGGACGGGGCCTTTAAGTAGACTACACCACACGCCGTTTCTTGTTCTCCCTCAATTGATCCACTGATCCTATTCCCCTTATATCATCTGTCTATTTTTGACTCTTTCTTTTGGGCCCATTTTGTGTATTTTATTTAATATATTCAGTATTGCAATCAGCAAACCTTGTATTCAGTGTACCCTAACTTTGTCCGTTTCCCCTGATTAGTTATTTAACGAAACGTAGCATGTCGGGAACGTTTTTCTAGGGTCTTTTAGGGATACTGTCCGGGTCTAGGGTCAGATATTCTTAGTCCCTTCCCTCATCATAGGGTGTAATAGGGCTAGCTGTTCCTGATGCCATCTATTCACTGAAGTTATGAGCAGCCCGCCCTCCTGCCTGGTTTGCATTCGAAAGTATAAGATTCGCCCATTTGTCTACATCACGTCCATGTAAGCATATCGGGGTACCATTCCAAGTGGGGGTCTGCAGGTGATCCACAGCCTTATGGAGACCAACTAAGTCTGGATTGGTGAGGTGAGATTTTTCCAATTTTTTATCCATCCATTGTTTTCTATGGGCCCTTTATCATGGCTGTGAATCTTTACTATACTACATGACTTATGCATATTTGTGTTCTGTATGTCTTTTTGGTGCAGTTTGTGATTTTACCTTAGCACTAGTAAAAGTTAAGTTTTATCTCCCTTTTGCCTCAGTTTTCTGGGGTTTTCGTTGCTATATCATTATTCAGGGGGTCTCAGAGGGACTATACTGGCATCTCGATTACGATCTTTATTTTTACACCACTCACTCCAGTTTTGTAATGTGGATGGAAGAGTGGCTATGGTCAGCTATGTTAATGAGTTTGCAATCTGACTCCAGTAGAAGGGCGGAAGGGAAAACTGGAGGAGCTTCTCTAGACAAAAGTGTTAGGTTTATGGAAAAGACAAATTTATCAAATATGATACATTGGATAAATGTGGCATAAAGCACTCCAGCGCAGACTCAAGCAAAACGGACTTCAAATATTCCCCTCATGATAAATTCCCTCCAATGTGTCTAGTTAAGAATACAACTGCGCACAGAACAAAAATTCTGTATGAAACTGGAGCCACATGGAGGTACAATAAAGTCTAAGATTGGGAGCCCCATGGCCGCTCAGTACAAAGCAAGAGAAGACCCCCCCCCCATGCATACGCACAGCTTGTACATGCTTGTATATGTCCGCCTTGCTTCGAAAACTGATTAAGGGCCCATTCAGATGGCCGTATGTGTTTTGTGGTCCACAAATTGCAGTCCGAATGCCTATTCTTGTCCACAATTGTGGACAAGATTAGAACATGTTCTCGCTCTCTTTCTCTAAATATATATATATATATATATATCTATAGAAAAAACCACAGCAGCACCGATCAAATGAGGTAATATGTGGGTGCAAGCTCCAACAGGGTAAAGCTTCCCCAAATATGCAGTCATTAAAAGATTGAGCAGCACTCCAAAAAGTAGTGAAAAATGGTGGTCGTTTATTCACCCATAAGTGTTGATATATCTAAAGAGATATACATATATATATATATATATATATATATATATATATATAGTAATATAGTATTGCGGGCCGGTGGAAATGGAACTACTGATGCGGACAGCACCCCTTTTTTAAATGAATGGGTCAGCACCCGTTCCGCAAAATTGCAGAACAGATGTGGACCCAGAAATACGGTCGTCTGAATGAGCCCTAAGGGGCGAACCAGTAATGCCTACACTAAGGAGTAAGTATGAGCTTAGAGCCCCCATACACATTACTACTGGGCGACTCTCACCCAACAGTTGAGGAGGGAAGGCTTGCGAAAATTGAATTTTTTCACTCAATCCTTTTGTTCTGCTAGGAGAAAACATACACGTGGTCGAACCGAGTGTGTACATGTATAAGGGAATTGAGAGATTTCAGATGTCCACAGCTACTGAAGATGCACAGATACCTTTAGATGAACGTCACCAAGCCCACCAATTCCAGAAGGACAGGTGGACCCTCTAAGGCACGGATGTCAAACTCGTGGCCCTCCAGCTGTTGCCAAACTACAACTCCCACAATGCCCTGCTGTAGGCTGATACCTGTAGGCTGTCCAGGCATGATGGGAGTTGTAGTTTTGCAACAGCTGGAGGGCCACGAGTTTGACATCCCTGCAAAGGTGTATGATATGTCCCTACTCTTCACCGATGGCAGATGTCAGGGAAAGATGGGTTGAGCATGTTGGATTTCAACATGCAGGTTCCCTTGGTTTTCAAGGGTGGAAAAGCACCACCGCCAGAAGGATCCGACTACAGCTTTCTACCCATCCACTCTCTACTAAGAACACATTCAAGCAACAGTTTGTTCTCGATCAGCGGCCCACCCTTAATATTAGGCACTGATATTACATCGTGAGAACAGGCGGCCATGGTTAGTTCCCCTTGTGACCACAGTAGAGGTCCTCGCTGTTGGGCGCAGGTCCTGGGCTCTGCCCTCTTAAGCACAAAGCTTCAGTTTAATCTAGTTGAACTCTAGAGATTGCTTTCCGCGGACCCGGGTCTACGATGGCACAGTTCTCCATATCTCAACACAGCTGGCAGAGAAGGGAAAACCACTCAAACCACAAGATCCAGGTCCTTTGTTGCAGCATCAAAGCGCAAACATCAAACAGCACGCTGATTTCTCAATTTGGAGGCCGCTTGTCAGTAGAGCTAATTGGTTGCAGGAGAACACGGCAAATAGCAGCCCAAATGATGATTAGATGAGATGTAGAATATGACGCTGTGACGGCCCACTTCCTCTCTATTGTGTAGCAGATATTTTTAGTGTTCCTGCAGAACGGGACTGTGACATTTCATTATCTAATTACCAGGCTGATTAAAAGAAGCAAAAATGTACGTCAGGTGGGTGTCAGGTCTAAAAATACAAGAAAGCACAATACTTTCTCCACTGCTTCGGATTTTGTTATAAATCTTGGTTGTCTTACCCAATCACAGATCAGATAAATAACTAAAGCGCCTGTTAAGCCTCATTCACACGTCCGTGCTCAAATCCGTGAGCAGGTGGTCAGTGATGCATCCGTGAAGCTGTCTGTGACGGATCCGTGCTTCACTGACACTAAACAGCTGAAAAATCTTTTTCAAAGCATCTCTTCTAAATGATCCGTGAAACACAGATGGCATCCGTATTTTTCACGGACCCATAGACTATAATGGGTGTGAGGGATCGAGGAACATGGACAATATAGGGCATGCATCCGTGCTGAAAACGCGGACCGTGCTAAAACACTGATGTGGGAATACACATATTCGAATGAATGGGGACGTGTGCTGTCCGCGGAGAACACGTACAGCACACGTCCGGGAAACACTGACGTGTGAATGAGGCTTTATACAGGCAGACAATTTAATAGGTTATCGCTAACAAGTGTCACTAGTAATGCTCGTTAGTGGTGATCTGGCGGTGTAAATGCACTGCAGTTTACCTGATGAACAAGCAAAACGCTCGTTCATTGGGTAATTGTATCTTTCGTGCTGTGTAAACACAATCTTCTGCCGGAAAACGAGACAGTATGGGGAAGAGCCATGGCATTAGCGACCTCTCCTCGCCATACTCTGGAGGAGATCTCTGCATGTCAGAGCACGGGTCTCCTCCGCTACCGATCAGCAGATTGTCTGGAAGAATGCTCTATAAAAAAAAATTAAAATGGTGTCAAAAAAGCTATTTTTTCTCACCTTACATCACAAAAAGTATAATAGCAATCGATCAATAAGTCATACGCACCCCAATAAAGTACCAATCAAACAGTCATCTCATCCGCAAAAATGATACACTACCTAAGAAATAAAAAAAAAAATATGGCTCTCAGACTTTGCAGACACTAAAACATTATTTTTTGTTTCAAAAATGATATTGTTGTGTAAAACTTAAATAAATAAAAAAAGTAAACATTTTAGTTATTACCACGTCCGTAACGACCTGCTCTATAAAAATACCACATGACCTAACCCATTAGATGAACACCGTCAAAAAAATAAAATAAACAGGTGTCAAAAAGCCATTTTTTGGCACCTTACATCACAAAAAGTGTAATAGCAAGTGATCAGAAAGTCATATGCACCCCAAAATAGTGCCAATCAAACCGTCAGGGGGCTGGATCTCACTGGCTGTCATGGAAGGCGGCGCAGGGACCCAATGGCAGCTCCGATCCCCGCAAGGACATCGCATGTGCCGCGGTCAGCGCTGACCGCGGCACATCAAGGGTTAATGCGCCGGCATCCGTGTTTTCACCGATGCCGGCACATACCGCAGGGGTCCGGCCATCAGTGACTGCCGGACCCCTGCCGCAGATTGGACGGGCGCAGCTCCTGAACCCGCCCAATCAGCGTGCCGTACATGTACAGCGCTGGGCATTAAGGGGTTAAGCTTCGCGTGCTGAAAGCTTACACACTTTCCACTTCTCCTTTCTGACACTGACAAGCTGTCATCGGGAGCATTGATTGCTGAAATGTCTGAGAAGAGGATGCTGCTTGTAACTGGCAAGTGTTTGGTTTGTGGTTTGCAGTCATATTCAGGATCCTGCCTCTCCATCATGTTATGAATGATACGCTCCACGGGACACCATTGTTCGTCGTACCTCGTGTATCTGATACCTTCTTCCCTTTTACCAGGAAGAAATGTTCCACTTCCTGGAAATATGTTCCATCGTCTGTTCATGAGCCTGCAACCACTTCAGTGGATATAACAGGAGTCAAACAGAACTAATGTCTGGACCGGACATATCCTTCCAGGTATGTCTTAATATATTAAAACATCATCGTTCTCAGCACAGCGGGCACATATGAACATGGGACCAACACAGATGCCTTCAGCTGCCAAGTGCACTTGTAACAGGTCAGCCAGTGTCATAGGTACAAATCTGCTGACAGATGCCCTTTAAGAACAGCTCAGACAAGATGGCTGCCCCCATAATCATGGTTAGGAAAAAAAGGATATACATGACACTATCTGGTTTTAACTGGCAGAAAAAAATGTTGGCGACACATTTCCCTTGAAGGTTGAAGGTGGGGGGGAGGGGGGGAGTGATGATTATTTTGTGGAAAAGCAGCTAATGGCTTTGGCAAAAGAAGACAATCCAAGGATTTACAATATCAGGTAACTATTACTGATTAAGGGTCCATTCATGGATCACTTGCCGTTGGGCTCAAGCATCGGGAAATCTGTTATTACAAAAAAAAAAAAATACACGGACTCCCTGGTCGGACCGTTTAGTTGGTGGGATTGTTCGTACGACGTAATGGCTTTAGTGCATCAAGAGTTGGCGTTTTATCAAATGTCTTCCCTGTGGCCGTATCACCGAGATCAATACCAAACAACCAACAAAGAAGGGATGAAGGCTTTGGCGCTAGTCACTTACTAGTAACCAAACACCCGAGTGTGCCCCTCATTAAAGGCCCCATTACACAGCTTTGAGGCGACTACCTAGAATTGCATTGTAAAGTGTGTATATATATATATATATATATACACGGATCTGAACACTTGTGATTGCATGAAATTAAAGAATGCATTGTAGCCACTGAGTTATTCAAAGTCTGTCTGTATAGCGCCACCTGCTGCTCTTATTCTAGTTTCTCTGTCCTGTTCACCGAGAAGGAAGCACATGCTCAGTTCTATCTTCCTCTGCAGCAGACAGGACATGCCCCCTGAGCTGCTGGGAGGAATGAATGTGGAGATCTCTGGACCCATGTGAGGTGCATGACTGGTTTAAGCTTTGTTAGAAAGAGGTCGTCATGTCCTATATGATGTCTGACTTTCATTTACTTTACATCAATCATGGGATACCCCCTGTAAATTTCTTATCTAGAGATGACAACCAATCACCAGTTTTCCGTAGTCAGGCTACATTCACACGGCGGTCAGGTTACGGGCTTTTTTTAATGGCCATTTTAAGAACAATGGTGGTCTATGGGGTTTTTCAGATGTTTTTTTTTTTGGACAGCCTGTAAATAACGGCCGTAAAAAATAAAATAGGACTTGTCCAATTTTGTCCATTTTCATGGACTCACAGCCCCCACACAAGTGAAGGGAGCCGTTTTGCAGTTTTAGGCCTCATGCACACGACCGTATGCTTTTTGTGGTCCGCAAATTGTGGATCCGCAAAAATAAAATGGATGACGTCCGTATGGCATCCGTTTATTTTGAGGATTGTAATAATGCCCATCCTTGTCCACAAACTAGAAAAAAATAGGATATGCTCTATTTTTTTTTTTTTTTGCGGAGCTACAGAACGGACATACTGATGCGGACAGCACATGGTGTGCTGTCCGCATTTTTTGCGGACTCATTGAAATGAATGGGTCTGCATCCTATCAGCAAAAAAAAACAAAAAAACGGAACAGACAAGGAAACAAACGGTCGTGTGCATGAGGCCTTAAATGTAGTCTTATGGATGTAAAGAAGTATTCCCATCTTGGACATGTGGGCATATCGCTACTCTCTATCCGCTCGGCTATTTTCAGAATTCCCATTTAAGTTAATGGGAGGCGCACTGCGCATGCGCAGCCACCGCTACATTAACTTCTATGGGGCTTAGGGAAATAGCCGAGTGCTGCTATTTTCATCAGTCCCAAAGAAATGAATGGAGGACGGCCGCGCATTTGTGGTGCGCATTTGTGGTGCGCCCTCCAGCACATTTCAGGCTCTGTTCTAAGGACAGGTTCCTTGCACCCATCAGACATTGCGGGCATATCCTAGTGATCCTATGTTCCCAATGTCCTAGATGGGACAACCCATTTAAATTACGGTTCATTCACAGGAGTGTATGAATTTTGCGGTCCGCAAAAAATATGGATGACGTCCGTGTTGCATCCGTTTTTTGTGGATTCAGTGTAATAATGCCTATTCTTGTCTGTAAAATGCACAAGAACAGGACATATTCTATCTTTTTTGCAGGACTGCGGAACGGACATGTGGATGTAGACGGCACATGGGGTGCTGTCCGCACTTTTTGCGGACCCGTTGAAATAAATTGGGTTCGCATCACACCCACAAAAAATGCGGATCAAAAATACGGTCGTGTGAATGAGGCCTTACAGCGTTGCAGCTAGCAATAGTCATTCCAGAACCGATTATTATTGTAACTTGAGAGACCACGTGTATTTTATCCACATACATATAGTACAAGCATACATCGCACAACAGGAAACAAGAAAACGGCTATAAAAGTAGTAAAATAATAAGGAAGGCCCCGAACGATACATATCAATGGCATACCAATCACACTTTTGTTTTTTTTGTACTGTCCGCATCCGTGGCCCCGCAAAATTTTTTTTTTTATAGATATATATATATATATATATATATATATATATATATATAGCGAGAGAGAGAGCGCGCGAGAGAGAGAGCGCGCGAGAGAGAGAATGTCCGTTTTGTGGACAAGAATTGGCATTTCTGTCATGGGCCACCCTTTCTGTTCCACAAATTGAAGAACTCACATGGACAGCATCTATGTTTTGCAGATCTGTAATTTGCGGACTGCAAAACACGGCGCGGTTGTGTGCATGAGCCCTAATAGTGAATAAATAGTAACAATATATTAAAAATTTCCTCCAAAAAGACACAAGGAAAGCAGGTAAGGTACTTTCACTCCAGCTTTTTCCATTTCCGCTATTGAGATCCTAAGACATTTCTTGTCAATGGGGACAAAACTGAACTGAACGAAACGCAGTGCACCAGAATGCATTCCGTCCCGTTTGGTTGCATCCCCATCGCAAGCAGTGTTTTTCTGTCCGTGATGGGATGCAGAGTCAGACAGATTTCTCTGACACAGTAGACAACGGATCCGCCTCCCATTGACTTTCAATGGTGTTCATGACGGATCCGTCTTGGCTATTTTAAAGATAATACAACCGGATCCGTTCATGACAGAAAAACGCTGGAGTGAAAGTAGCCTAAGATGCAATACCAAAACTGCGAGGATAAAGGTTTTTGTGGAAATGCACTAGAGCGGGTCGTACCGTGCCTTAAAGTCTAAGTGCCAGGCAGTCCCTAGAGCCGGAGGTGCCCAGTGACCTCAACTGTTATTGCATTTTGCGGGGGCAGAACTTTGCTGAACAAGATTTTCAGGAACCAAAAATAGACGTGAGTCACGGGATGTTTTTTTGGGATCAGAAAAGCTGAATAAGAAAGCGAATAACACAGTCTAGTCACAGCCGCACATCGGTGACACAGCTCTGCCCTTAATTTATACTGACGGCGGTCACGAGCCGCTGGTGTGAAACTGACTCACCGGAGGAGAGGAAGCCAGGAGGCATCAAGGCCAGTGATCTGTGGAACTACAACTCTCAGCATGCTTTGCCAGTTTAGAAGAGCTACAGGCTGAAAAGTAACGGTCCCCGAGCCTTAGTAGAACGCTATAAGGGGTGCTTACGGCAATAATCAGGGCTCAGTAATAGTCAGAGATTGCAGGGTCCGCACCAGAACGGTTCTAGCAGGAGTGGGGTCCTTAAAATGGTGTTTTTTCCCCCATGTTTTAAGCTATTAATTGTAAGGTGTAAAGTAATTAGGATGTGTATAAAGACGTACAATGGGCAAGTCACATTGTTACATGACTAAAGGCTCACAGGGATGGTACTTATTATTAAACTGCGTTAATAATGGAAATATTAACAAAAAAGTAAAAATTAGAAAAAAGTGTGACAGAATAGATGCTGCAACAAAGCTTCAACCACTAGAGGATGCTGTGGAGCACTTAATACTCCAGCCGCATGTATAAAAGATAATAGACAAGGATAGTAATACACTACGTGTTCCTACCGACGGGACAGAACTGATTTTCCAATTTTTGCGTCTTGCACTGGGGTCATTCTACGCAGCCACAGTAATTACAATAAAACCATTTAAAGAATTTAAAAAGGTAACTAACCTTTATCAAGCTTTTAAGAAAACAATAGTCCTGGCAAAGACAAGAAACTTTAGTTACATATCTTATATTTTTTTTAATGCCTCTTTCTCCACTTATCAGCTCCTTCCCTCCCAGTTTCTAAACTAGATTTTACTAATTTTCTGCTAATTTCATTTTGCAAGACTAGAACTTGATTGTCAGCTTACTGAGCGATCAGATTACAGGTGGCCATAGAAACTTATGGAGAGACGAGGTAAGAGGAGGAGTAAGAGGGAGACAGTGGCAGAGAGAGCGATACCGCAGCAGCTTATAGTGTTATAACTATGCTTCTCTATAACGCCCTCTATGGCGGTTGTGAACGAGAGTTAGAAAACAGACTTGTGTGTATTCATCATATGTGATGTGACATCATGACCGCCTCCACAAACTAGTCCAGGGACAACTAACAATTACAGCTGCAGCCAGCAGAGGGAAAACTGCCAGGCCTCCTTTACACCATGCTACTCAGCGTGAAACAAGGCACAAAAAATATAATAACCCCTGCAGAGAGAGGGTTAAAAAAAAAAATTATAATTTTTATAAAAACATTTAATTTTTTTGCTTTTTTGGCAAAATCGCCAAGACCTATTTGAAGGTTAGCGTCAGGAAGATCAATGGTTGCGGCATTGCCAAAATTACGTCTTTCATTGCCACGCCTCCTATTTTAGGCCCTTTTCTGTTTTTAGTGCTGAGGCTGCAATCCCAGCGCCACTTAGGGGGTCGTTACTGTATCACCCAATTAAAGTTCTGCATAGATGAAATGATCTATTATCTCCCATTTAAATTCATTACAGCTGGCTACATTCACAGCTCGCTGTGACTGCACGTTTGTCGATGCATCCCAACTGCACTGTGCACAGTACCCTTACGGCGCGTTCACAAGACCGTATCAGTTTTGCAGTTGGCAAATTGCGGATCCCCAAAAAAACGGATACTAGCCATGTGCATTCCGCATTTACGGATCACCACGTCCTCCCCATTGTTAGAAATGCCTATTCTTGTCTGCAAAACATACAAGAATGGGGCAGGTTCTATCTTTTTTTGCGGGGCCGTGGAACGGACATACAGACGGTGTACTGTCTGCATCTTTTTGCAGCCCCATTGAAATGAGTGGGTCCACATCTGATCCGCAAAAAAAAAAAAAAAAAATGCAGATTTGATTGCGAACTGTAAATACGGTTGTGTGAATGCCTCCTATACACGTAAAGCTGCATTCTGGGAGGAAGCAGTCCTCAATGCCATGCCTGGAAGGTCTGTATTCTCTACTCTTCCAGGAGGTCCCTCCTTTTTCCATGAGCCGCCCAGACATAAATGTTACATAAATGTGAGTATTCGCATCTGGTTTTCCAATATACACAATGACTAAGGCCTAGTGGTAACGCTCACGCCTTTGAACGCTACCAGTAACTCGAATGATAACAGTGCACTGTTCATACAATTTCTCAAAAGAATGGTATGTGCAAAGCATGAACATATAATCTCCTCTGTCCGCTGTACGGCACGGAGTCAGCAATTCTGAGGCCTGTGTGTGACCTTCTCAATCAGAAAACACTGACAAATGCTATAAACGCTCTATAACAAAGACACGGAGACAGATAAAAAGCATGGAAATTGTGCAACTTCTATAAGGGAGAAGTGAACTTCTCTGAGCGATAAACAAAATAGATGACAAATACAGAAGTGCTATGAAAGTGTCAGTATATATCACAACAGCAATACAAGGTTCTAGGTATTGAAGTGCTTAATAGGGTACCCCATCACTACTGTACGCCACAACTATGATGGGTGGGAAAGACTAAACAGTAAAAACACTGTGCATTTCAGTTCTTGAGTTCAGCATAACTACATTTCACATTATCAGTCATCTGTGTGTGCTTTTACCTTGAAAATCCAAGCAGATAGACCTCTAGCACAATTCCCTTAAAATATCGCATCGCATATCGTTATCGCAATTTTTAGGGCCCTAATCGCAATCGCACAAAATTCCCATAATGTGCAGCCCTAATGGGCATGGTCAAATCCTTTGCTACAGCCAATAACTGGCTTTAGCGGTGACGTGGCCACAAGCAGCTCATCACTGCTGAAGCCAGTCACTGGCTGCAGTGCCAGATGTAAACAGTCTGGGGACAGGAACACGGACATGCGGGAGCCAGTGGGGAGCAGGCAAGTATGAATTTTCTATTCACAGGGCTAGGCTGCAGGCATTAGATAAAAAAGTCATTATTCCCGGAGAACCCCTTTAAAAGGGTTGTCTGGGATACAGATATTGATCACCTACTTGAAACCCCAACTGATCAGCTGTTTCGGGCAGCCGCGGCGCTGGAAACTATAGTGTTTGGAGCTGTACACAGACAGCGCCGTACACTGTATAGTGGCCACACCATGGTACTGCAGCTCAGCTCAATAGGTAATATAATACCGTACATGTGAATAAAGCTTTGAAGACCCCATATACATGCAGTGACAAAAATGAATGTGAAAATCTGGACATGATGTGAAATTTCAACTCTATTACTTCTGGGCATAGTCCGATCAACACAGGACCTTGTATATCATGGAGCCAACGACACCAAACTATAGAGCCAGCCGAAGAACAATCCATGGAGGACCTACTGCTACATTAGTGACATGGAAACGCACCAGCAGCACTTTATAGATGCGGGCCGGCGCTCTGTGGTAGGATACCATCCACATAATATCAGAATGAACCATGCTACACATTATGTGTATTGCTAGAAGGTTTAATGAAGGATACCCCGGGTCTGTGGTTCATTCTGATACAGAATGCACCAGACACAATGCCCCAAAAATATTACCATAGCATCTGAACGGGATTCGGGTGAGGACTTTGGCTCGGTGTTGGACTTGCTATTGTCCTTCAGATCACTGTACCGCTGTGTAACCCAACTGCACTTGAGCTTTAGATGACAACCTGGCAGGTAGACATTCTCCTTCAGGACTTTCTGATAGAGAGAAGAATTCAGGGTTCCATCAATTAAAACTAAAGTAATAACTGGAACGGGTGGACTACAGGTCCCAGAAAGATTATCAAAATTAGGATTATTCACTTTAGAAAAAAAAGACGACGATCTAATAACTACATATAAATATATCGGGGGTCAGTACAGAGATCACTCCCATCATCTATTTATCCCCAGAACTGTGACTGTGAGAGGGGACACCCTCTGCGTCTGGAGGAAAGAAGGTTTGTACACAGACATAGAAGAGGATTCTTTACGGTAAGAGCAGTGAGACTATGGAACTCTCTGCCTGAGGAGGTGGTGATGGTGAGTACAATAAAGGAATTCAAGAGGGGCCTGGATGTATTTCTGGAGCTTAATAATATTACAGGTTATAGCTACTAGAGAGGGGTCGTTGATCCAGGGAGTTTATTCTGATTGCCTAAAGTGAGAAAAATTGGCTTCTGCCTCACAGGGGATTTTGCCTTCCTCTGGATCAACCTCCAGGATAACAGGCCGAACTGGATGGATGGATGTCTTTTTTGAGCCTTATAAACTATATTACTATATTACTAATTGGTGGTATATCGCTAAGGCTAGTTTCACACTAGTGGCAGCCTTCTCCAGCAGGCTGTTCTGACTATAATGGGTGGGCCGGAGTTCTGGTGGCAGCATGGTATACATTCCGAGAGGCGGCCGGAATAAAACTAAGAGACGTCGATGGGGCTGTATCGGACCTCCGACGGCATGCGTGCACTAGCGGCCGCACGGATCGGGCAGGCTGTTCATCCGCCGGAACAGCCTGCCGGAGAAGGCTGCCGCTAGTGCGAAACTAGCCTTAGATATGCCACCAATGTAAGATAAGTGTAGGTCACATGGGACCTGCACCTATCTCTAGAACAGGGCCTCACTTAAAAGGGTTGGCCCATTTCATACAATGATGGCATTTGACGAGGAAAATAGCTGGAAATAGCCAACGCCAGCTCAACTTTTCTGGAACTCCCATAAAGGTCTTTAGTGACCTCCTGGATGAGTAGAGGAGCGGTCAGCAATCAATGATTATTCGGAAAGGTTGAAATCTCACTATAAAGACTGGAAATGTGTCATAAATCCCTTACATAAAACGAAAACCAAATAACAATCGTTATGGCAGCAACGTGCGGGTTCTTCATTTCTTATTAATGCTGTGATCCATGGAGCAGAAAACAAACAGGAGGAAGAAGACTCCACAACAGATCGATAGCCCGTCCTGGGCGTCTGGTGGCACAGAGTATTCTGCGCCAGTCGTTTCCACAGCTCAGTGGTAAGCACTTAGTGGAGCAATGCAGAAAACCATCACTTCTCCTAGGAGGTTTTTCCCCATTTCCCTGACTGGAAAAGTCAGTTTCGTACCAGGAGACTTGTAATTATCTCAGCACAGAATGGGCGGTAATCACCTCCGCAGCGTTTAAGAGGACCAAGCTAAATGAATACTCAAGAACAGGACAGCTTGTGGGAATTACAGAGTTGCAGCGCACAGTTTGGGCCGTTGAAATATCCCTTTCAGCGAGCCTTGCGGTAACAAAGAGGCACAGAATAAACGCCGCAGTGTGCTGGTCTCACTGTGGAGGGGTCACAATGCAGTCAAGAGGTTAAGATAAACACCCTAGAAATAATGCGATCCTCCATGACACTGTAGTGATACAGAGACCCCCGCTGTGGGGTATAGATCATTTTACAGATCGCAGCACCTCCTCCGCAGACACCGCAGAGGTATTAACAGCAGGGCGTTGTGAAGATGCTAATAGAAGGAACGGAGATGGGGATGAGAATCACATTAATGTTTCATGATGTGTTCTGGCGGCACTAGATGATACGCTTCTCCAGCAGGAATCTGTTCAGTCCTGCATCGGACAGAAACGCGGTAGTATTTTGGAGTTCTGTACAACTATGGAAAAAATATATATTTCCACGGCATGAAGATATTAAAGGGGCTGTCTCACTTCAACAAATGGCATTTATCATGTAGGGAAAAGTTAAAGGAGTTCTCCGGGCTATTAATATTGATGACCTATCCTCAGGATAGGTCATCTATATCAGAACGGCGGGGGTCTGAAACTCGGCACCCCCATCGATAGGCTGTATAAGGAGACAGGGCGCACAGGGCGCGCAGTGCGCATGTGCCGTCTCCCATCTCTATTCCTGTTCGCTGCCGTCTCCTTATACAGCTGATTGATGGGGGTGTCGGGAGTCGGACCCCCGCCGATCTGATATTGTTGACCTATCCTAAGCATAGGTCATCAATATTAAAAGCCTGGACAACCGCTTTAATACAAGGCACTTACTAATGTATTGTGATTGTCCATATTGCCTCCTTTGCTGGCTGGATTCATTTTTCCATCACATTATACACTGCTCATATCCAGGGGTTATGGCCACCGCTGCAGCACAGACACAAGGTGGCTGGAACGGGAGCTGCTGTGAATGCATGCCTATGCCCAATCCCACGGTTCTGGCCACCAGAGAAGCTAGCTCTTTTTTTTTTATGGTGTGCAAACATGGCCACCTCGTGTCTGCGCTGCACAGACTGGCTTGGTTAATGTCTCTGTGCACTTAACTGCTCATTTGCATATGTATTAAAGAAGCACTCCTACAAAATGTTTATTCTCTGACCTGTTAGAAAGGTACATGATGTAAGCTGTAGTGAAGGTAATCTTCTTACCAGTGATGGCATTTGTGAGTTATAACCTCCCTTCTGTTCCTCAGCTGTGTCATGTGACCAACACTCTGACTTTTCAAATAACACATCATCTTATGTGCGGACAGGAAGCCAGTTTCTAGCTGTATTCTTATGGGTGTCTCAACGTCAGTCTCATAGGAAAACACAAAGAGGTAACTTCCTGTCCTGTGTCAGTGCTGGTCTCATGCTGGACACAGCTGAGGATCAGAAGGGAGGCTATAACTCACAAATACAGTCACTCGTAAGAAGCTTATCTTCACTACTGATTACAACATGTACCTTTCTAACAGGTCAGAGAATAAACATTTTTGTGGGAGTGCTACTTTAAAAGTACTTTTTTTTCTCCAGAATGAAGGAACGGATTGCTAAGTGAAAGGTATCAACTAGAGATGAGCGAACCTTAAAAAAAAAGCACGGGATCCCGTGCTGAGCCACGCCCCCTGCACTGATCACATAATGGTGACGTCACCCCAGGTCCTTCGGCTGTTCAACAGTTCGGGTTCGTGGAAGCCGCCCCTTATGGATTCCATATGCCGCGATAGTCCGCAGTAGTGGAATCCATAACGGGATGCGGCGATTACCACAACCCGAACGCCAAACTTTTTTTTAAAGTTCGCTCATCTCTAGTATTAACACATTCAGCTGAGACAGACCTACAAAGCATTGTACCTGGTTTATCAGCGAATATCCTGGTGATAGACTCCCTTCAAATGCTTCCATCAAAGCAAGATACTGTATCACTGCTAGTAAACACAAAAGGTAAGGCTAGCTGCACACTAGCGCTAGCGATCCAGCAGGCTGTTCTGGCAGGAAACAACCTGCTGGATTTCTCTACTTTCTGGCATTGCACGAAGCATGAAAGTCTTCGTCTGGCCACGTTAACTTATAATGGGGAGCGTCAAAGAAAACCGGAAAAAGAGACTTTTATGCTTCGGGCAATGCCAGAATGCAGAGATATCCGGCAGGTTGTTCCCTGCCAGGAGAGCCTGCTGGATCACGAGCGCTAGTCCGTAACTAACCTGATATAAAGCCGTATAATACATGTATGTTTGTGGAGGACACTGCTAATTCCAGCCTCACTTGAAACCTATGGTCAGTAACGTCCAGTCATTACATTAAATTATTCATACATAAAGGGGTTTTCATAAAATTCAGGCCTCATAGACGTCAATAAAAGAGTTGTATGCGGCTGCTATTGATATCGGCGGGGCCTGAATACGTCACAGTGCACAACAATGAATAGCAGAAGGCAGACCTAACATGACCTGCGGTGACACTCCGCATGTATCTGAAGTAGAAAACACTTGAGCTAATCATTAACCACTTATCCGTGTGTGTCTGGAACCACACAGCTCTAGCTGAAAGTGATGGTGTTATACCAAATACATGGAAGGAGAAATGCTAACACGTTCATAGGAGACCAAATAGGCACAAGGGTAGTGTGTACTGGAAGGCAGAGCCTCTGGACGCCTCTCATACAGCGTGGCCGGGTATATAGCTTCTGCTCTCATATTTAGGGTCCATTCACACGTCAGTGAATGTGTCCGGATCTGATCCGCAACATTGCGGAACAGATCCGGACCCATTTATTCTTTATGGGGCAGGATTAAATGCGGACAGCACACAGAGTGCTGTCCGCATCCGCATTTCCGGAGCGCGCCCCCGAGCTTCCGGTCCGCAGCTCCGTAAAAAAATAGAACATGTCCTATTCTTGTCCGCAATTGGGGATAAGAATAGGCAGTTCTATGGGGGTGCCAGCCGGGTGTATCGCGGATCCACAATACACTACGGACGTGTGAAAGGACCCTAATGGTAATGTTCTTTAGTCTGTCATTACCCCGTATTTACTTAAAGGGAATCTATATTAATCAAGGTTTGCACTAAATGTGCTATGCGAGGAGTTAGTAATAGTCCTGGGGAGCAGCAATGTGCGCTCCTGCCCGTACTCCCTGCGGCCCATTCATAAATGTCACAGCCCGTACTCCGTACACCGCTGAGCTGTCAGCCGTGTACAGAGAACTGAGCTCTAAGTGCACAGTGAATGGTGCGCTTAGGGAGGTAAAACACTAAGAAAAATACAAAATTAATAAATAAAGTATATTGGTAAAAGTTTTTTTAAGGCATTAGAGGTATCATATTAAAATTTCATTCAAAGGTTTAGTTATTTTTTAAGGAATAAAAGTCTCTTTTCTCTGCAATGCCGCAACTGATTTTCACAAGGCAGGTATCATCTTAATCAGCAGGGTCAATCCTACATCTGGTTGCTTGTATTTTATATTTATTTTTTTAAGAAAAAAAATCTGAAAACGTAATAAAAATCCGATTTAAAAAAAAAAGCATGGCATAAATCAATATCAATGGCGGGTGAAGGGAGCCTGTCTGTGGACTTTTCATGGCTGCAGCACCGGCTGACTACTGGAGGGCACCGAGCGGCAGTTCTAGAACTTCTTTCTCTTCTCCAAGAAGAACGTGTGATTTCCAGAGGTCTGTCTACAAAGGTATTCACAAGCACTGGCAGCTGACTATAGGGGGAGTCCAAATTACAAAGAAACTCGGGCAGACCCTGTAAGTGGTTGAAAATAACAAAAGAATTAAATACTCGCCCCCTTTTTTCCTCTGCTTCTTCCAGCGCCGCTCTCCAGTCACCTCCACCGCTGTTTGTTTTCCTGGCTGCAGCGGCGATGCTCCACATACTGCTGAGGCCAGTGGCTGGCTGCATGGCAACCTATGTGCATGAAATGTCACTGCTGCAGACAGAAAGATGACATCAGTGGCAGGGTGAGGGGAAAAAAGAGGCGAGTACTGCTTCTCTTTTTGCCACTGAACTTTCAAATAATGTTTGATATGTGACAGCAACATATCATAAGTTTGGATCTATGGGGGTTTGAGTGCTGATCGCCAAAAACGGGGAGAGAGAAGCGCTGTCTCTGATCGCTGCATGAGACGCACTCCATACAGGCTGATAGACTTCCTATTGAGCCCCCTCCTGCAGCGATATGCGAGCTCTTCTCTCTCCTCGTTTTGGCAATCAGTAGTGGTCTCAGCGCTTAGATCCCCCTTCGATCAAAACCTTCAATATAAGATCCGTCACCTGTCATTCGCTGCGCTATGTTATGGGGAGATGTGGAGCAGAATTGCGCATTCATTGATAGACTTGGCTGTACGCAGGAGGAGGGAAGGCCCTCAATCACTAGCTGAAGTAAGAGGCAGCCAGACTGCTGGAACGTATCAAGCTGAACTGGAGGAAAGGTACTGGAAGCTCTAGTCTGATGGACATGTAAACCCTGACACATATATGTTCATACATATGGCGGCCTATAGTGAAAATTAAAGTAGTTAGGCTCCATTGACGCGTCCGCAAAATGGGTCCGCATCCGTTCCGCAATTTTGTGGAACGGGTGCAGACCCATTCATTTCCAATGGGGACGGAAAGATGACAGGCGGTACACTATGTGCTGTCCGCATCCGCACTTCCGTTTCCGCAAAAAAATAGAACATGTCCTATTCATGTCCGCATTCGCGGACAAGATTAGGCATTTTCTATTACAGTCCGCAAATTGCCGGTGTCCACGTTTTGTGGATCCGCAAAACACTTCCGGACGTGTGAATGGACCCTTAGGGGGTGCCACTGCCATGGGAAAGTATCAAAGCTAAAGGTAAATTCTACATTTTTACGGAGTTCCATTTGCTGAAACAAAGAAATGGGTTACTGCTAAATATTGTTTCTTGTAAGATTTTTTTCCCCCCGAGTTAGGTCACAGAGTCACAAATAAGAATTACACTGCCTACCTCTAGGAGCCATGAGGAAGCAAAACAGACGCACAAAACATATTGTACCGTGGTCTTATGTAATAGAGCTCTGTACGTAAAACATTTCTTACTCACTACATGACAGTATACTTACTCATAGACGCTGCAGATTTAAAAGGCATCTGCAGAGTCATACTGTTTTACTAGCCGCTAATTGGTTATTAGGAAATTAAAATGGGGCCCCCTGCTGGCTCCCAACGTAGCTCCCAAGATAATCAGGTCAGCAGTGACAATGACATCCAGGGACTATGTCCAGAGAAGCTGTGACATAATAGGACGTCACCACTCGTCTGACCATCCATCCAGTCCGATCAGTATCTTATTTGTGAACTGCCCATGTGCCAAAGCTAACCATTACCCTGACAAGCATGCACAAAGACGGACGACACTGAAGCTTGATGGGACGTGCATTCTAAACGACAAATGCTACAGACCTGTGCAGGTATACTAAACCTTTAACCAACCTATACAATATAGATAAAGAGCACCGAATAAACCAAAAGACATATAAAAGAATATAGACATCAACATCCAAGATTTAATCCTCATTTAAAGTCCCAGAGACATATCAGAAGGTCAATGTAGGAGAAGAAGGAATAGCACTCCTCTAAGCTATGTTCCCCTTCATCGTCTGATTTCAAGATGCTTGTGTGCATTACAGCCCCATTATAGTGAATGGAAGATTGTGACTGGAGACACTTTGTACCCAATGGCCACCACAGGCCATAGACCCCCACTGATGACATATTCCAACACATCAAAAAGTGTTTTAAGGCAAACCTTACTGTTAAGAAATTCTGTCACAAGGGTAAAATTTCCCCTAAGAAGACGTGCAAAACTGGGGGAATCATACTAGTGAGTACATGTATAGGTTCAGATACATAGGCAAAGGTGTGAACACTGTAGTAAAATCTAAAAGGCTCACAACAGGGGAGACCTTCTGTGACTAATGGGGACATTCTGCTGTGACTTGTGGGGATGGGGTCAGAGAGTTCCCTGTAGCCACTGGGCTGGGGGCGAGTGGGTGGAGGGTCCTACTGTGACTACAAAGAGGACGATATGCTGGATCACAACCTGCTGTGACTACAGAGAGGAGGAGGATAGGCTTGGATCACAACCTGCTGTGACTACAGAGAGGAGGAGGATAGGCTTGGATCACAACCTGCTGTGACTACAGAGATGAGGAGGCTAGGCTTGATGAAGTCCTGCTGTGACTACAGAGATGAGGAGGATAGGCTTGATGAAGTCCTGCTGTGACTACAGAGATGAGGAGGCTAGGCTTGATGAAGTCCTGCTGTGACTACAGAGATGAGGAGGATAGGCTTGGATGAAGTCCTGCTGTGACTACAGTGAGGAGGAGGATAGGCTTGGATGAAGTCCTGCTGTGACTACAGTAAGAGGGAGGATAGGCTTGAATGAAGTCCTGCTGTGACTACAGAGAGGAGGAGGATAAGCTTGGATCACATCCTGCTCTGACTGGGCAGAGAAAAGTAGGCTTGAATGAAGTCCTACTGTGACTACAAAGAGGAAGGTAGGCATGGATGAAGTGCTGCTGTGACTACAGAGAGGAGGGTAGGCTTGGATGAAGTCCTGCTGTGACTACAGAGAGGAGGATAGGCTTGGATCAAGTCCTGCTGTGACTACAGAGAGGAGGATATGCTGGATCACAACCTGCTGTGACTACAGAGATGAGGAGGGTAGGCTTGGATCACAACCTGCTGTGACTACAGAGATGAGGAGGGTAGGCTTGGATCACAACCTGCTGTGACTACAAAGAGGAGAAGGATAGGCTTGGATCACAACCTGCTGTGACTACAGAGAGGAGGAGGATAGGCTGGGATCACAACCTGCTGTGACTACAGAGAGGAGGAGGATAGGCTTGGATCACAACCTGCTGTGACTACAGAGATGAGGAGGGTAGGCTTGATGAAGTCCTGCTGTGACTACAGAGATGAGGAGGCTAGGCTTGATGAAGTCCTGCTGTGACTACAGAGATGAGGAGGATAGGCTTGATGAAGTCCTGCTGTGACTACAGAGATGAGGAGGATAGGCTTGATGAAGTCCTGCTGTGACTACAGAGATGAGGAGGCTAGGCTTGATGAAGTCCTGCTGTGACTACAGAGATGAGGAGGATAGGCTTGGATGAAGTCCTGCTGTGACTACAGTGAGGAGGAGGATAGGCTTGGATGAAGTCCTGCTGTGACTACAGTAAGAGGGAGGATAGGCTTGAATGAAGTCCTGCTGTGACTACAGAGAGGAGGAGGATAAGCTTGGATCACATCCTGCTCTGACTGGGCAGAGAAAAGTAGGCTTGAATGAAGTCCTACTGTGACTACAAAGAGGAAGGTAGGCATGGATGAAGTGCTGCTGTGACTACAGAGAGGAGGGTAGGCTTGGATGAAGTCCTGCTGTGACTACAGAGAGGAGGATAGGCTTGGATTAAGTCCTGCTGTGACTACAGAGAGAAAAGTAGGCTTGGATGAAGTCCTGCTGTGACAACATAGAGGAGGGTAGGCTTGGATGAAGTCCTGCTGTGACAACATAGAGGAGGGTAGGCTTGGATGAAGTGCTGCTGTGACAACATAGAAAAAAGGTAGGCTTGGATGAAGTCCTGCTGTGACTACAGAGAGGAGGGTAGGCTTGGATGAAGTGTTGCTGTGACTACAGAGAGGAGGGTAGGCTTGGATGAAGTCCTGCTGTGACTACACAGAGGAGGGTAGGCTTGGATGAAGTGCTACTGTGACAACATAGATAAGGATAGGCTTGGATGAAGTCCCGTTGTCCCAATTTTTTTTTTAAAGGTGTATCAAATGTTTCTCAATAGGGGTGCACGGACCTGGCATTTCAGCATGCCGTTGCTGCACCTAAGCCTTTTTTTACTTTCCAAAATGAGAATTAACTTCATGATATCCTCAAAACAAGAAATGTGGACAAGACTTTTAACCTAATTTCGGTGCTGGAACTAGAATCACACACGGAGTGATTTATGAGAACATTCCTTAACCTGTTACATTGTAACAAAGTGTTCTGGATTCTGGAGCACGTTCCTATAAACTAACACCAGGCAGCAGGGAATGGGAGTGTGTAAGGCCTGAGAAGGTCAGATTAAAAAGCATATAAACCCCTAGATGCATCCTAACAAGTAGTAAAGGTTCTCTCATATTTAGGCAATGACATTACCTACACCACAATCCTATATAACACAACATAATACAAGTAATCCCAGAATGCAGTGCCGCTCCGCACACCCAGCCTGTCCATGTATTACATAGATGGCTAATCAATTGAAAGGATAGCATGTAAAAATACATTTTCAGCGGCTGCCGTCTAGCCACACGCTGAAGGTTATGTCGACTTTAATCTGTAGAGGGGTCGTCTTCAGGAAACAACCCATGTAAAAAGGGAGCATTTACACAACTGTATTTTATGTTCGCGTACAATCCACATTTTTTGCAGATCACACTCAGCCCCATTCATATTTATGGGGCTGCAAAAAAACGCACACAGCACAAGAATGTCATCCGTGTGCTGTCCACATCTGTACGGCCGTGACGCAAATGATAGGACATGTCCAATTCTTGTCCGTTGTACTGACAAGGATAGGCATTTTACAATGGGGCCTGGGAAAAGTTTAGGACACACATGGACCGGATGCGCGATTTGCAGGCTACAAAATTGATACCTTCATGTGGATGTAGCCTAAGCATTAAAGGGCTTTTCTGGGAGTAGATGCTGAAGACCTGTCCATAAGATGGGTCATTAATATCAGATCAATAGAAGTCTAACAACAACCCATCCCTCCAATCAACTGGAAGCACAGTGTTACTGCAGTTCAGTTCTCATTCAAAGGCCAAAGGATGAGGATGCTGCTCCAGCCAGTTGTCTTACAGCCAGACACAGGATGGTAAAGTGGAAGAGAAGGGACATGGTTGAGCTCCTAGGACTCAGAGATGATGAGACAAAACAGAAGGAGATAAAGGAAACCCCTTTACCAGAATACCAATCCTTAATCAGACTTACAGTTTGCATTTGTTTCTGGCTTCTCTTCAGGGCATATAGCATCTGATCTCCATTTTACTCAACATGTCTTGTGGTCAGCTAAGCATAGCAGCCAGCTCCGCTCCAGATACAGGGATCCAGCAGGCAAATTATTGGGCTCTGTATGGAAGGAAAACAAACATGTAAATGCATTTTTTTATTTTAAATAAAACTCAATATTCATAGAAAACAAATACCCTATTTTCACCCTATGAGATACACTTTTTCCACCCCCAAAAGTGCGGGGAAAGGTCAGTGCGTCTTATGGGGCGAATACTAATGAGCGCTTCCATTACGGGAGCGCTCATTAGTACAATTATACGGAGGAGCAGTAAATACTGCGCTCTCTGGCCCTCTCCTGCAGGCGCTGCACGTTGTTCTACATCGGGTCACAACATAACGCGGCAGGAAAATCATTGGATCTCAGGAGCAGCGGCATCTGGAACAAGAGAGGCGAGTTGATTTTTTTTTTTATCTGAGGTCTGATTAACATTGGAGGTCCGATTCTGATCTCAAGTCTTTTTGGGGGTCTGAGCTGTGGTTTAATTATCACTGGAAGTCTGATCCAAGGTCTGATGAAAAAAAAAAAACGTTTTGTTATTTTCCTCCTCTAAAACCTAGGTGCGTCTTATAGAGCGAAAAATACTGTAGTTTTTAGAATTTTTAGCTGGTTTTTCTTTTTCATTCCGGCAGTACAATGCCATAGACAAATACAAAAAATTGTCCTTCTGTAGCAGTCAGCACAGAGAGATAAAACGTCTATATAGATAATAGACCCAACTCTAGTTTCCCTCTCAGATTGGAGTGAACGGCCTGACTGAGAAAGTCAAGCAAGGCTGATTGTCATGCTAAAACTCCAAACAAAGGAGGAAATTAAAGGGGTATTCCGATTACATTAAAGGGATTTTCCAAGATTTAGGTCATCAGTATCTGCGCTTGCTCAGCTTTTCCTAGGCCAGTGACGACACATTCTTCAGTCACATAGCCTAAGCACGGCTTAGTCCCATAGAAGTGAATGGGGCTGAGCGTGATACCAAGCACTGCCGCTATACAATCTACAGCGCTGTGTTTGGTGAGCAGGGAGAAGGCCATGGGACTCAAAGGAGCACCGGTGCCTTCTCAAACAGCTGATCAGTGGGGCTCCAAGGTGTAAGACCCCCACCGATCAGATACCGATGACCTATCAATAGGATAGATCATCAGTATTAAAATCTTGGTAAATCATTTTAAGTTATCCCCTATACTGAAAAGTACAGCTTGTAAAGGCGATGGAGCAGTCACTGGAGGTCCCCAGAGTGGGAAGTCTTCACCCTGACAGGTAACATATACTACTATCTGTACTCAGAGTTATCACAGTGTTATCTGCGGTGTTACATAGGACTGCAGGTAACATCTCCCGCTTTTCCCGTTTCCTCTAAGTTGCTGTGTCCCTTAACTTATTATCTTGTTGTCCATGCAGCATATCAACTTCCGCTGGAATTTAGGCCATAATTGCTTGAAATGTGGGGGTCCAGTGCCCCTGACGATCATCACACTGAATGGGCCATGATGCTCTTGTAAGTTCAGCATCCAATGTGCAGTAAGGGTACAGAGGGGAGGTAACCAGTCTGACAATGGCAGCACTGATTAGATAGAGTCTGTGCAGGGACACACCCCCAACTGGTTACCTCCCCTATGTACCCTTACTGCAGTCTGCTAGCAACTCATTCATAACTTCTAGTTGAAATAATAAAAGAATGGCACAACATAGAGACCTAAGAATAGAGGCTCCAGAATTGTTATTACATGAGGAATGCACGCAACTATTAAATCAGGCATGTCAGGAGCGGTGACAGGTCCTCTTTAAGATAAGATGTCGTGATCGGCACAGCAGGGTGCATGACTCGCAGGAATGTGGAGCTCATTTCACTGTGATGACATGTGGAGTTCAGGATTAATGGCCTATAACAGGGATCAGCAACCTCCGGCACTCCAGCCGTTTTGAAAGTACAACTCCTAGAATCCATCATTACAAGAACAGCCGATTAAGTGTGCATGCTGGGAGTTGTAATGTCACTGCAGCTGCAGTGCTGAGGGTTACAATACTGATGTATGGCAGTGCACAATACAGTTCTGTTTAGTGCAATGTCCATGTGCGTTAGGCTGGGGCTATACAGTGATATTGGGTGCGACACGACCAAGGATCACAGTGCAGCCATAGAAATGGATGGGGTCAATGTCACAGGGTGATTTGCAGGTTGTCATAACTGCCGAATCCCAAAAAAACCCAACCCTTTTGGTTATTTCATATTCATATGTGTTATATGACCAAGTGGGATGGAGGTTGCAAGGCTTGCATGAGCAGGGTTTGCAAGGGAAGAGGGGAATGTGGAGAAGTAGCTGGGGGGCCCCTTTAAAAAAATTCTATGGGACCTGTCATTTTCAGTTACACCCCAGTCGAAGTTTATGAGAGTGCGGTGGCTGAGAATCCGTGGGTATGACAAAGAACATAGAGGGGGGCACATGGGCATCATATATCATGGATTTAAGCCTACAAATTCAGGAAACCACATCCCGGCGCGTAACACAGATCTTAAAGAACAGTTTTCACATATTTGTTATTTAAGGGTCCAGTCACGCGTTCGTAAGTGTTTTGCGGACCGCACATCGCTAGCACTATAATTGAAAATGCCTTTTCTTGTCCGCAATTGCGGACAAGAATAGGACATGTTCTATTTTTTTCGGGAACTATTCGCGGATCCGGAAGTGTGGATGCGGACAGCAGAGTGTCTGTTCCGGCCCCATTGAAAATGAATGGGTCCGCAACTTGCGGACGTGTGAATGGACCCTTATTCTGGTAGTTGTGTTAAAGAAGATTTCTCACTACATTTCTCTCTGCTTACATGGGAGCTGCGGCCCTTTCACACAGTTGATAAGGGGGCTGCTGAGTTTCGGACCCTCAATGACCCGACAATGATAGCCTACCCTGAGGATAAGACATCGAAATACTGGGAAAATCCCTTTAAAAGCATATCTGGTGGCGAGGCCTGAAATGCTGGTGGATATGCCAGAAATGCTTGAAGGGGCCCTGCCATGAAAAACGTTTTTCTACAGCGAGAAGAAAAAAAAAAAAAAAAGCATGCAAAAAATATAAAAAAAAATATAAAAAATCCAATACACAGGGTTCTCTAAGGTCATGTATGTTTAGCTATAGGAAATAGAAAAATCTTTGACCACAGTCAGTTTTTCTTTTTGTGCAGAGTCCTCTGAAGGCAGACAGGAACTGTGTGACAAGGGCAGTAGATAGTGCGCTCTGTGGTCTAGATTCACGTCCGCATATCCCCAAAATCCATACAGTATTTAACAGCAAACTGTGAATGAATTTTTAAATAAATCATATTAAGGGTAGGTTCACACACAGGATTTTGTCCTCTGCGTATACCACAGCAGAAACAGCTGCACTGTGCTACGGTTTCCGATGTGGGCATTCATGCGGACTCCCTCTAGGTTTAGCTCTACTGAATGGCGCAAAACTGCGAGCAGGCGCCCGCTGTGGCCTTGTGAGGGGTTCACGTGGTAACCGCACTAAGAACGGACCAGTACTTTCTCGGTGCAGTCTTGAAAACCGCATGGCAAAAATCATCCGCCGCATGAACTGTGACGCAGTGTCCCACTGAAAACAATCACAAACTATGGCAGGAATGGCGCGGTCTGGACGAGAAGACGACCTTTTTATCCTAGAGCTGAACAATCCCTGAGATTAGAGTCACCAAGTGGTAAAGTTGCACAGTTTGCCACAAAGACCAGGTTGCGACAAAATGTGCGATTCTTTTTTTAGCTTTTTACAACACCATCACCGCTTTTCCAAAAAGTGGTCAGAAGGAGGTGGACCTCTGCTGCCGGACTCATTTAACAACATGTACACCAAAAAAAACGGATTTCAGTTCATGCGCACAGATAGCCAAAGATGCAAGTAATGTATGAAACGGCATGTGCCTCTTAATGCGATCACTTTCGGACAGATACCATTGTATGCAACAGATTCTGTCCAGCAGAAAACTGGCACTTATGCCAGAAAGTGGCCAGATCCCTGCCGGATTCCATTATAGTCAATGGGGTCCAGCGATGGCAGTTAAACGTGGGCGTGACCCCTCATTCCCATTGCGGATTTCTCCTGTCTGCCTCACCCTCTACTGCAGAGCTCTATCCTGTGCCTTGTGGACTAGGTCACTTCTTATTGCAGCACACTAGATGTTCTCGTATATTTTTCTCTGTATACAGCGGTGTGCAATCCAGAAGAAAAATGCCCAAACGTCACAAAATCCACGATGTGACATTCGGCGAGTCAACACAAAGCAGCTTTCTAGCCCGCCATCAACTAAAATCCCCCTAATTGTTTCTTAATGGCTGTGCAACATAAGCGCGGAGGGTTTCTCTAATGACCTCCTGGTTCCTGGGGCTCCGCACAGCATTTCACCGCTCATTCCTGGATAATAACCAGCTGACGTGTGGAATATCTTCTGCTACAAAAGCTTCCGCTCCATTACCTGCGCACTGAACACTGACGGGTTTTATTGAAGAGCCCAAATGACTTCCTAGTAGTACACGCCGCATCGATCGCAATCGCTTTCACCCCGCAGCTCCCTATAGACTTGTGGAACGATCAATAAGTACGGCATGTCTGTGTCCGAGCCTTGAGCTAGTAAACTACACCACCCAAAAGCAAAGCCTCGACTACAGGAAAGCGTTCAGCCCAGTCTTAAAGGGGTTTTCCAAGGTTTTGATACAGATGACCTGTCCTCGGGATAGTTTGTCAGTATCTGATCTGTGGCGGTCCGACACCCGGAACCCCTACCGATCAGCTGTTTGAGAAGGCACCAGCATTTCTGTGAGCGTCGCTGCCTTCTCCCTGCTCACCAAGCACAGCATCATACATTGTATAGCGGCTGGGCCTGGCATCGCGCTCAGGACCACTTAAGCACATCCGCCATACAATGTACGGCGCCTGTCCTTGGTGACCTGTGAAAATGCAGCGGCACTCACAGGAGCGTCGGTGCCTCCTGAGGATAGGTCATCAGTATAAACCTTCTGGAAAAAAAAACTTTAATTCTATTTTCTGAACTACTTTAAACGCTACCAATATAAGAGACATAAGTTCAAAAAGTTTTTGCATTTTCATACTTACCTCTCGGCCTTTCCCGAGCCATAACTTTTAGATTTTTCCATTCACATAGCCGTATTGTTTTTTGCGGGACAAGATGTACTTTCTAATGGCACCATTTAATATTGCATACAATGTAGTGAGAAGCCGTGGAAAAATAATTCCAAATGGTGTGGAATTGGGGAAAAAAAAACAAAAAACACAATTCCGGCTTAGTTTTCCGGGTTTTGTTTTTATGGCCATTATTCTCTAGATCAGTACAGTTTCAACTATACTACATTTATATAGTTTTTCTTGTGTTTTAATACTGAAAAATAAAAATCTGTAACTGTGCATAACTTTTTGATCACTTTTTAGATAGAATAAATATTTTTAGATTTTAAAATTTTAATAGTACGAGTGTTTTTTTGGCATAATGCCAAGTATATATTTTTTTGGGTTTATTTTTCTTCTGGGTAAAAAGGGGATGATTTTAATTTTAATATTTTTTTTTAAAAATGTACAGTTTTTTTAAACTTTCTTTTAGGCCCCTAAGGGCCTAACATCATTAAATCATCGGATTACCACTTCTACTTATCAATGGAAATAAGCCCATTGACATAGAAGATTAGGTATACTGCAATGTAGTGTTGCTTCAGCAAGCTCCGTCACAGACAATGAACAGCTCCCCCGATCACAGCGTGGGGAAGCCGTTCCAGTCTTCTCTCTGATGCTGTGCTCACATTTGACCGTAGCATCTGAGGGGTTAAATACCTGCGAACGGCGTTATCGCCAATGGCAGACATTAGCCCTGGTGTCTGCTGTATGTAAAAGCAAAAACCAGCGGCTATGCTGCCCACTGCACTTGGACAACCCCAGTCCATATGCCCTATTACAGCCACTTGTTCTTAAAGATACAAAAGCAACACATTTATCAGTAATTCTTGAGACCACCAGAAAATATATATTAAAAGGGTTGTCCAGTTTCTGATATTGATGGCCATAGGTCATCAATATGAGATCGTCAGGGTCCGAATTCAGATGAAATTGCTGCATTCTCCTCACTGTTTTACCTGCTCGCTGCCGGCATTGCAGTGGCAAGCAGTGCAGTTATAGCTCCTCCGTCCCATTCACTTCAATGGGAAGCAGCAGTTGTAGTTACACCCCATCCTATTCAAGTGAATGGGACGGGGGATTGTAATTACACTGCTCGCTGCTGCAATGCTGACGGAGCACCGCGTTCTCTTCATACAGCTGATCAGCGTGGGTGCAGGGAGTCGGACCCCCGCCTAACTGATACTGACGACCTCTACTACACAGAGTTAAAAATATTCTCAGTGGAGCAAGTGACAGAGTCCGTCATCCACAGAGGAGACCTAGAGTCTTGTGACCCAAAAAGGGCAAGTGTTTTCCCGAGGCCCTGATCTGAGCCGTCTCAGGCCCTTGTGCCAACCTTGTAATTACACAGCCAAATAAAAAATACACTAAGACAAACATTTACAGAGCGCAGCTTAAGCCACTATCATATTTTCCCACGTGGCGGGGCCGCGCTGCCAGCTGGTTTGGCTTTCTGAGAGATCCGCAGCTTGTGCTGATCATTAAATTAGCATTGAGCGGCCAATCTTGTCTGGATGGTCGTGAGCAGACCAAGACTTTGCAGCTTACAGCGCGTGTACAGTGTGTCAGCGTTAGTCTACTGACCTACTTACTGTAACCATCGAGAAACAAAAGGTCACATTATACGTCCGGAATTCTATTGAAGCCGCTTTGTTGTCCAGACAATCTGTTGCTTAGTTTTGCCATGTGGATCTGCAGCCAGTACATGTGCCTGCTGAGGGGTGTGCGGCGGACTCCTAGAAGGTGCTTAGACACAGTCCAGTCCCATCATTATTACCACCAATTAATATCCAGAGAAACCGCCGTGTGCGGCACGGACAGCAGCTAGACGGGCTGGGAGTGACTCTGTAAGGTCCTGGTAGGTATTCACAGGTTATCTGGAGCCATGCCGACTGCAGTCCACCCTACAGCTGGTGGAGGGGGCGTGGGAAAGGGTCCACAGAGTGAACATAACGATCGAGGTGGCCCCACAGATACTCCACTAGGTTAAAGTCTGGGGAATTAGGGGCCACAGTAGTGCTTGGAAGTCTGGGTCATGCTTTTCCACCCTATGTCGGACATTTCTAGTGTGACATGTTGCATTGTCCTGCTGAAAGATCCCATATGCCTTAAAGGGGTTGTCTCATCATGGACAATGGGGGCATATTGCTAGGATAGCCCTCATTGTCTGATAGGTGCGGGTCCCTATATCGAGAACGGAGCCCCAAAAGTGAAGCGCAGCCGCCCTCCATTCATTTTCTATGGGGTCGGCGAATATAGCCCAGCACTGGCTCGGCTATTTCCGCCGGCCCCATAGAAAGGGATAGGAGCAGGGGCCGCGCATGTGCGGTACGCTCCCATTCACTTCTATGGGAGCAGAGCTTGGTGGTGGACGGACCCGGGAAATCCGGGGTCCTCCAGCCACAGCGCTCCCCACTCCGTTCTCGATATAAGTGCAGGTCCCATATCCTAGCGATTAACCCCGATCGTCTGAGATGAGAATAGCCCTTTAAAAGGGTTTTCCGAGATTTTAACATTGATAGCCTACTGTATCCTCAGGATAGGTCATCAGCATCTGATTGGTGAGTGTCCGACACCCAGGACCCCGGCCGATCAGCTGTTTGAGAAGACACCGGCGCTCCTGTGGCCTTCTCACACCCTTGCCTAGGTCATGTGATGACACGTTCATCTGTCACGTGGCCTAGGCACAGCTCAGTCCCATACACTTTCTAAAGCTATAAAGGGGACACATCAAGAAAGCGTCGCTGACATTGCGTATTACGAAGTCATCACACGCAGTAGTGCCCTAATGGACGCCGGCCATTAACACCTCAGATGACTTCAAGAATAGAGATGAGCGAACATTAAAAAAAAGTCCGTTGTTCGGCGTTCGGGTGGTGGTAAGTCGCACATCCCGTTATGGATTCCACTATAGCGGCATACGGAATCCATGAGGCGACTGCCAACCCGAGGCTGTTGATTGGCTGGACGAGGACCTGGGGTGACGTCAGCTGTCATGTGATCAGTGCAGGGCGTGGCTCATCACTGGATTTGATCCGTGCTGAGCCACGCCCCTGCACTGATGGCATGGCGGTGACGTCACCCCAGGTCCTTCGGCTGTTCAACAGTTCGGGTTGGTGGCAGCCGCCCCTTATGGATTCCATATGCCGCTATAGTGGAATCCATAACGGGATGTGCGACTAACCACCACCCGAACGCCGAACAACGGACTTTTTTTTAATGTTCGCTCATCTCTATTCAAGAATAGTGACATCACCACTAAAAATAATTGAGCAAAAAAAGTATTCTTTTAAATGCGAAACTAATTAACAGGTAATTCAAAATTTCTAAGTGGCTAGAATGTGAATAATTAGCATCCGGAAAACACAAGACAGGGCAAAGCATAGCAAGTCTGAGGCCCGTCTGCCACGGAGAACGCGAGGATGTTCCAGGCAGCTGCTATACAATGTCACGCACTTTTTATGGTATGGAAATCCGGGCAATCTCACAGGAAGCAGTTCAGTCTTCAGCTTTCCATTCAGAATTTAGGAAACTGTAAAATCTAAACGTCCCCAGAAAGTGGATGTGCTAAAAATGCTGATGACATGAAAAATGGCCCTTGGAAGAGGAATACAAGGCTGAGCTTCCTGGGGCTCACCATACATAGTGGACTCGCTTCTTGTCCTTTTGTCACTTCATGGTTTTCTTTCACGCACTTACAGGGTGTAGGTCAAAAACCCTCGCAGTTCGTTCTTTCATGCATCGTTTATAAGGTTGATGCCCCTTGTACCACTGAACATTGGAAAACGGGCTCCAAGTGACAATAGACTTATGAGAAGAGGATAGCGGTCCAAAGGGCAACACCAAGGAACACGATTCAGAATAATCTTATATTTTACTACAAAATAAATGTCAATAAATGCTAGTAATATGTACTAAAAAGTGAAAATCTCATTTGTAAAAAAAAAAAAAAAAAAGTATAAGGGCTCATGCACAAGACAGTTGTTGTTTTGCGGTCCACAAATTGCGAATCCACAAAACACGGATACTGGCCATGTGCGTTCTGAATTTTATGGAATGGAACTGCCAACCCATAGTAGCACAGTCCTATCCTTGTCCGTCATAAGGACAATAATAGGACATGTTTAATTTTTTTGCGAAACAGACATGCGGACTTACGGACATGGAACACTCACGGAGTAATTTCTGCTTTTTTTTGTGGCCCCATTGAAGTGAATGATTCCGCATATGGGCAAAAAAAAACCGGAACGTTCATGTGCATGAGCCCTAAAGGACACACAGAGAAAGAGTATCTTTTTGTACAAGGTAGCCCGTAAACACATGTAAAACCGGACGTTTGTGCTTGGTTAAAGGGATTTTCTGGGAGTTCAATCTTGATGACCTATCAGTCATCAGTATCCGGTCTGACACCTGAGACCCCCGCCGATCAGCTTTTTGAGAAGGCACCGGTGCTCCAGTAAGCGCCACAGCCTTCTCCATGCTCACCAAGCACAGCGCCATACATTGTATAGTGGCAGTGCTTGGTATCGCACTCAGCCGAAACTGAACTGAGCCTAGGCCATGTGACCGATGAACGTGACGTCACAGGCCTTGGAAAGACCGCACATCTCACCAGAGTGCTGCAGCCTCTTCAAACAGCTGATCAGAAGGGGTGATGGGAGTCAGACCCCCACCGATCAGATACTGATGTCCTACCCTGAGAATGGGCCATTAATATTGAACTTTAGGAATCAGCTCACTGCAGTATAAACCTTCTTAGGTACTTTCACACTTGCGTTATTCTTTTCCGGCATAGAGTTCCGTCAAAAGGGCTCTATACCGGAAAAGTACTGATCAGGCATATCCCCATGCAATCTGAATGGATAGAGATCTGTTCAGTTTGCATCAGTATGCCTTCCGTTCAGTCACTGTCAGGCGTTTTGGCCGGACATAATACCGCAGCATGAAGCGGTATTATGTCTGTCGAAAATGCCTGATCAGTCGCCGGGCATCTATCAGCAGATCTGTACCTATGACACTGGCTGACCTGTTACATGTGCGCCTGGCAGCTGAAGGCACCCGTGTTGGTCCCATGTACATATGTGCCTGCATTGCTGAGAAAACTGATGTTTTACTATATGCAAATGAGCCTCTAGGAGCAACGGGGGCGTTGTCATTACACCTAGAGGCTCTGCTCTCTCTGCAACTGCTGCGTCCTCTGCACTTTGATTGACAGGACCAGGCAGAGAAAATATATCACTTGGCCCTGACTTCTTCTAAAGTCAAAGTACAGCGGGTGCAGCAGCTGCAGAGAGAGCAGAGCCTCTAGGTGTAATGACAACACCCCAGTTGCTCCTAGAGCCTTATTTGCATATTTTAAAACATCATATTTCTCAGTAATGCGGGCACATATGAACATGGGACCAACACAGATGCCTTCAGCTGCCAAGTGCACATGTAACAGGTCAGCCAGTGTCATAGGTACAAATCCTGCCGATAGATGCCCTCTAATAATGTGTTATTCACTGGGTCTTTACAATTAGGCTAGGTTCACACTAGCACTAAAGCAATCCAGCAGGCTTTTCTCCGGATCCAGCATAGCCAGATAGTGCCGCATGCCCGCCTGACCTCATAGACTATAATGGGATCCAGCAGAAATCCAGCTGCACCCCAGCATAGCAGCCAGGTCCCCGCTCCTTCCCATTATAGTCAATGGGCTACAGATCTGGAGAACTCCGGCAGGCTGTTCCTCTGCTTTAGGGCTCATGCACACGACCGAATGTATTTTGCGGTCCACAAAAAGCGGATCCGCAAAAAAATACGGATGACATCCGTGTGCATTCCGTACTTGGCGGAATGAAACAGCAGCCCCTGAGAGAACAGTACTATCCTTGTCCGTAATGCAGACAATAATAGGACATGTTCTATTTTTTAGCGGAACGGAAATACGGACATACGAAAACGGAATGCACACGGAGTATTTTCCGTTTTTCTTGCGGACACATTGAAGTGAATGGTTCTGCATATGGTCCGCCAAAAAAAACGGAACTGACACGGAAAGAAAATACGTTTGTGTGCATGAGGCCTTAGTGTAGGGGTGAAAGTAGCCTAACAGTAATAGGAATATGTGATTTTTTACACGTTTTACTACTTTTCTATAATATTAGCACTTCATTTCATGGAAAAAATAAGTTTAAGCAACAAACGCCACATTGTAGCACAATATGTCTCACCAGCAGCGCAAAATAAATCCAACTAATATCACAGTGCAGAACAAAACGCCAGAGCAGTGCCCAACAAATACCACAGTGCAGAACAAAACGCCAGAGCAGTGCCCAACAAATACCACAGTGCAGAACAAAACACTTCCCCAGAAGTGCCGAGCAAAACTGTCAGACAGGAGGAATTATGGATGTTCCACGTAAGAAATGATGGGCGGGGGGAAGGGGGGCACATGAAGGATATTAGGCAGATACAGGGAGGAGGACTTAAGTTTTGTTCTGTCGAATTCTGTCTGGAATCTAAAGCCCCCCACACAGAGTATTGTCGGCCTAACCCACCATAAATGGCAGGTTCAGCCAACTCTCGAATGCAGGCATCCTCAAACTGCGGCCCTCCAGCTGTTGCAAAACTACAACTCCCAGCATGCCCGAACAGCCTACAGGTAGATCAGGCTACAGCAGGGCATTGTGGGAGTTGTAGTTTTACAACAGCTGGAGGGCCGCAGTTTGAGGATGCCTGCTCTAATGTGTGTGGGGAGCTCCGGAGAGGGTTCAGAGGAGGGCAACTAAAATAATAACTGGAACGAGTGCACCACAGTACCCAGAAAGATTATCAAAATTAGGGTTATTCACTTTAGAAAAAAAGACGACTGAGGGGAGATCTAATAACTATGTATAAATATATCAGGGGTCAGTACAGAGATCTCTCCCATCATCTATTTATCCCCAGGACTGTGACTGTGACGAGGGGACATCCTCTGTGTCTGGAGGAAAGAAGGTTTGTACACAAACATAGAAGAGGATTCTTTACGGTAAGAGCAGTGAGACTATGGAACTCTCTGCCTGAGGAGGTGGTGATGGTGAGTTCACTACGGGTACTTTCACACTTGCAGCATGGCTATCCGGCAGGCTGTTCCCGCAGGTGAAGAACCTGCCGGATCCGCCATACCGCAACTACCCATGTGCTGCCGCTCCGTCCCCATTGACTATAATGGGGGTGGGGGCGGTACTACGGCGCACTGCACAGCCGTAGATTGACGGACTAAAAGTACTGCAGGTCCGACTTTTTAGTCTCTGCCGTGCACAGACGTGCTGCACTGTAGCTCCGCCCCCACCCCATTACAGTCAATGGGGACGGAGCGGCAGCACATGGGTACTTGCGGCATGATGGATCCGGAGGCTGGTGGAGCCTGTGAAAGTACCCTAAAAGAGTTCAAGAGGGGCCTGGATGTATGTCTGGAGGGTCATAATCAGAGGTCGCAACAACGCCTGTACAAACATCATAGACGCCTGTTCAGGCCATTTTACTCCCTGGAATCCTGGAAAAAGACTCACGGTCATTTTCTTGTTAGGTGCGCTGCATTAGAAGCTGCCAGGTCCGGTGTACTAAGACTTAACTTGAAAAGTAACCTTACTCCACGTGACTTCTGGGGGTGCGCCTGCGTGCATGCGCAGAACCCACGGCACGTCACGCACGGTATGTGCTGAGTCAGGTTCTCAGGGCACCGCTGCATTGAAGCCCTGCCTCAGGTGAGCCCTCGTGCATGGCAGCGTCCAGGTGGGCCCTGTGGTATAGCAGCGGCCAGGTGGGCACCGTGTATGGCGGCGTCAGGTGAGCCCCGTGTATGGCGGCGTCAGGTGGGCCCTGTGTATAGCAGCGTCAGGTGGGCGCCGTGCATGGCAGCGTCAGGTGGGCCCTGTGTATAGCAGCGTCAGGCGGGCGCCGTGTATGGCAGAGTCAGGTGGGCGCCGTGTATGGCAGCGTCAGGTGGGCCCTGTGTATAGCAGCGTCAGGTGGGCGCCGTGCATGGCAGCGTCAGGTGGGCCCTGTGTATAGCAGCGTCAGGTGGGCCCTGTGTATAGCAGCGTCAGGCGGGCGCCGTGTATGGCAGCGTCAGGTGGGTGCTGTGTATGGCAGTGTCAGGTGGGCCCTGTGTATAGCAGTGTCAGGCGGGCCCTGTGTATAGCAGCGTCAGGCGGGCACCTGTGTATGGCAGAGTCAGGTGGGCGCCGTGTATGGCAGCAGTGGTCTTATGTTTAGTGTATGATGTTGGATAAATGTTAAACTGTCTACATTTATTTCTGCACGGGAGACTAGGAGTGGTTCCCTGCAGAAATATCAGCCTCATAACGGTGTGTGGGCCTATGCATTATATATGTGAATTACCGCAAAATTCCTACTCCACCTTGGCTAAAAATACTTCTCAAAATCGTTAAGAGGAATATTTTTACTCTTCTGGAAAAAATGTAGTGTGGCCTCTGGTAATAATATTACAGGTCACCAGAGAGGGGTCGTTGATCCAGGGAGTTATTCTGATTGATTGAGTTAGAGGAATCCCCCTAAAATAAGGAAAATTGGCTTCTACCTCACAGGGTTATTTTTTTTGCCTTCCTCTGGATCAACTTGCAGGATAACAGGCCGAACTGGAGGGACAGATGTCTTTTTTCAGCCTTATACACTATGTTACCATGTTTTTAGAACAGGAAAATAACGGTGATGTGAAACGCTCAGACGCAGCGCACATGGACATCCTCGTGTGCAGACCAATCAGGGAGATAAAAGCGGAGATTGAGGCCTCACCTATCAGCACGGAGACGCGATCTCCACAATGTTTTCAGCTATCATTTCCCTATTTTCGGTTCAGCAGAGAACAAGCCGTCCACATCCTAATTAACAATAAACACTGGCATATTAGCGCTCTGATGGCAGGCGATGCAGGCGCCGGCTGCCAGCTGCTGACTGAAAACAAGAGTCACAAATGATGGGCTGGGACAAGGTGTGAGTAATGCTGTGGCCGGTAAACAGGCGGCTGTTGCTGTCGTACACACAGACCTGTGAGCTGTAAGTGATTTCATGGAGATCTGTGACCATAGGTGCAAAACCGTGTGCCAAACAACAATAACAGATGTCGAATGTGGCGTGCGGACGTACTCTAATACGAGATCCATCAACAGCAGCTCACCATCTCCTTGACATCTACACGAAAGAAAGTCATACAAATTTGTAAATGCAATGGAGACCTCTCCAAAAGACCGCCTCCTTATGATAGATTTTCAGCTCCACCATATATGATACGAACCTGCTCTGTCCCAGCGCCAGTCCCTGATGTTAGACGGGTCCACTTGTACCGCTGCTGCCCCGAGCGGCCCGTGACTGCTGGCTCATGTGCCATTTGGAGACATGTTACCACTGGAGCCAGTGACTGGCTGCAGAAGCACACGTGAACCTGTATGGAAGCTTACACACCGAGGACCAGGCCCTTGGTACTAAATTGGAGCGGTGGAGAGCAGGCGAGTGCCATTTTTACATTAGTTACAGCGCTGTCCAGGTCATAGATAAATTTGGGGTTGAAGCTGTGAGGGTGCACTTACACACTGCCGTCACCTTATGATTAGAGATGTGCGAAAAAGTCCGGTGTTCGGGTTGTGGCAAGTCGCGCATCCCGTTATGGATTCCACTATAGCGGCATATGGAATCCATAAGGGGCGGCTGCCACCAACCTGAACTGTTGAACAGCCGAAGGACCTGGGGTGACGTCACTGTCATGTGATCAGTGCAGGGGGCGTGGCTCAGCACAGGATCACCACAGAAGGGTACGTACAGCTGAAACTTCCGTGGGGCCGGTGACGTCACCAGCTCTGATGATTTAGTGCTGCCCTAGCCATTTTACAGACTAGGGCAGCGCTGAAGCCCACCCATTACTGCTGGTGACGTCACTGGGCTCACTGCTAGGCGGAAGCCTCCCCCTAGCAGTGTAAAAATATAGAGAACACGGTACGTCACCGGTTCTCCAAAAAAAGCCTTTAACTTGATGCCTTTTGGAGATCAACTTGCTTAACTCTTCGCAGTAACAGTAAATTTGTACCAGGGGTGCCCAAACTTTTGCATGCTACTGTATACCTCAGGCCTCACACTCACCAAACCTGATTAAGCAGCTCAGACTCTGCCGCTGGTTGTCACTTTATAACTTCAGATAGTTTCTCACAGTCAGACCTTCTGTCCAGTAGGGTAAACTTATCGCTTTATGGCCATTTAGACGATGGACAGATATGAAAATTGGGCAATAAACGTCCTCTATCCAGCTCTCTACACATACATATTACTTGTTTTATATAATGTCTGGTTGTATATGCAGCATTATAAATCATAGAAAATAATTCTATGAAAAAAAATACTACATAAAATTGGCTAGCTGGGCTAAACATCTGCTTGGAAGAAAGAGGGTAAATGACAAGTCTTCGCGGCAGCTGGCAGGCACTTTGCATGGTGCTGAATCTGTGCCACCCTGTCCCCTTGCCAGCCCGCTGCAGTCCTGGACAAAGCAGTGAATAGATAAATTCTCTTTACATGCTCCTCTCGTGCAGGGTATCTGACCCATGAATACTTCGAGATAATAGCAGCAGCGGATTCCCGTGCTATGTGTAATGCTGAGGATTTCACTTAAAAGGATAGTAAGAAAGTGCGGTCAAATATAAAGTGACTACTGCCATACAACACGATGCCACCATGGCTCATATATAAAAATAAGACAAGGAGATCATGGACACGTTACTAATCACAATCTCAGACTATTTATTCTGGGTACACCAAAGCATCTATACATACAAAGCTCGGAACTATAGACATGCTGGCAAAGTGGTGTTATACAGATCGATTCTTATATATCACTAGTCCCCAACAGTAAAAACAATGTAACAGCACTCTGCTTACACAAAATATATAAATGAATGCTATACTCACTATATGAATGAATTATGAGGGATTTGGCAAAAACAGTTTTATCAAAATGATTTGTGCCCATACACCACGGCAAGGTGGCCTCTCACAGACGGAAACCTATGCTAAATGTTACCTTTTCTGGTGCCAACAGGCCTCCAACGAATTCAGGGCAAGCAGATTCCACATGCATTACATATTGGACCTACTCTGTATGCTAGCAGTTGGAATCTGCTTGCCCTGAATTCATTGGAGGTCGGTTGGCACCAGAAATGGTGGCAGTTATCATAGGTTGTCGTCCAAGAAAGACCACCTTCCTGTGGTTGATGGGCACACATAATTTTGATCGAAATCTATTTGCTAAGTACCTCGCACTTATTAATAGGAGGATAGAGACTCTGCCCTATCTTCAACTGACACACCCCTCTCCACTTGAATTGACTGGGCAGGGGTGTGAAAACATCAAGTCTGGCTGCATCAATCAAAGTACAGAGGATGCACTAGCTGCAAGAGAGAGCAGAGCCTCTAGGTGTAACAGCAACGCCCCCATTGCTCCTAGAGACTCATAAGCATATATTAAAATATCATTTTTTTCAGCAATGCAGACACATGAACATGGGACCAACACAGATGCCTTCAGCAGCCAAGCGCACATACATGTCAGACAGATGCCCTTTAAGCTTTTTCTTCCTTGGAAAGTAAGGTTTTGTAATGCTCCAGAAAATCCATAAATAACGTACAATGCAAGAGAATGGGTTACTATGCACAAGATTAAAGGCTATAGATACCTTTGGGAGCAAAAAACTTTTTTTTTATCATTATTGCAATATACTCATTTGGGCTAAAAATATTTTTTCAGTGGGTCCGCAAAACAGACAAGAACAGGACATGTTAGGGGTTGGCGATATAAACGATATAAATTTGGCCAACGATGGAGATTTTGTTTATATCGCCATATCACGGTAGAACATGGTATGCGCCGATCTCGGAGCACACCATGTTCTGCTGAGCCGGCACAGTGGAGAAGGACTGTGGCCACTGCGCCACCAATGAATGCCTGAATACAAACGTAGCGTGCATGTGCTGGCCATATCCCATACCCGCCCTCTATGACTGCACGCTGCAATTAACCCCTCAGTTGAGGGGTTAATTGCAGCGGATCGCAGCGCGCAGTCAGAGGCCAGGTATGGGATAGCCCAGGGCGAGAAGGAACGCCCAGGGAGAGAAGTTGATGTCTCCTCCCAGAAAATGTAACGGGGGCTCTATTAGGGTGAACATGACAAGGGTTCTGGACCTTAAAGGAGGGTAATAGTTATTAAATAAAAAGATTAAACACCACCCCCCCCCCCTCCACTATAGAAAATAATATATTGCGATATATATCGCACATGCTTAAAATTATATCGCAATATAGAGTTAAGGACATATCGCCCACACCTAGGAAACTGATCTGACATACGGATTCGGACAACACACAGTGTACTGTCCGCATCTTTTGTGGCCCCACTGAAATTAATAGATCCACGGATCAGATGCGGAACGAAAATACGCTTGTGTGAATGTGGCCTCAGGGCGAGTTTACATCTACATCAGAGGCCTCCGTCACACTTTACACTAAACTTGCCAGAAAGTAAACAGCACACCGTGGAGAGTTGTTTCTATCGGGTAAAAGGGCTATCACAATGACAGAAGTCGACAGGCCACATTAGAAGTCCCACTTAACCTTCAAAAGGTAAGGGCACTTAAATTTTCCGTTAAACACTAAAATTAGTTTTGTGATCTGACAACCTGTTTACTAAAGTAAGACCCCGGGTATTCATTATACATTCCACCACATGCGCTGCCTCCTTATCCTTTATGAACAGTATTCCCCGCTATGGGACTTCCGAAAATAGCTGGGCCAGAGCTGTGGGTGCCACACATGTGCGGCCTGCCCTCCCTTCACTCCAGAGGTGGGACCTGCACCTATCTGACGGTTATGGTATATCCTAGCGGTCTCCCAGGTGGGACCAACCCCTTTAACTTCTCCCCTATCCATGGGCTAAGCATCTGATCGGTGGTGTCTGCCGGACGTTGGGGGAATGGGACCTAGCTGTCAGACCCTCAACAATCAGAGGCTTATTGTGTAGAGAGGGGATACGCTAATAAATTGCCACAACCCCTTTAACTTCTCCCCTATCCATGGGCTAAGCATCTGATCGGTGGTGTCTGCCGGGAGTTGGGGGAATGGGACCTTGCTGTCAGACCCTCAACAATCAGAGGCTTATTCTGTGGAGAGGGGATACGCTAATAAATTGGCACAACCCCTTTAAGGAAGGAAGGTAGTCTGCCACCAATATCTGGAAGTCACATGCTGGGATGTATATGTGTGTCATGGTATGTTATCAGTACTGCACCCATACTTCAAAGGCAGATCAGTTACGGATCCATAATGCACCCACAATGTGATCTGCGATACAGGCGTACTGCAGTCACTAATAATTTCGGAAACTTCAGTCTGACCCTGGTCTCATTTCACAGCGAGTGCGGAGCGTACTGCTCTGTAAAACCTAGGCACATCCTTTTCCCACATCCAGCAACAGGAGGAGGAGGAGGCCATAGGAAAATATGCTGTGGTTACAAACTGATAGGGAAATTCCTGCACAATCCATTGTGAAATACATTACCAACCGCCAATGACTAACAATCTACCTTATGCCCAACTAAAACCTTCCCGTCCTGTTATCCCGGCCCCAGGACTGTCCCAAAACATAACATATGACCGAATGTGCCTGAATGCCACAGGATGGACCCATTAAAGGGCTTGCTTGGTTTTAGAAGGAAATCGGGCGACCCTGGGATCCGCCTGAAATAAACAACTGCTAAGTACTTACCTGACAGATGCCGTGCCACCACTACAGTTCTCCCAGCTGTAGCGGTGACGTCACATTGACAATATGTCACTGCTGCAGCCAATCAGTGACCTCAACAGTGCACCTGGCTGTATGCTGGTCACATGCTGCAGCCAAATAAAGAGGGGCGAGCTGGGAGAACTGAAGCGGCGGTGCAGGATCTACCAGGTCCTTACCGTTTCTTTATTTCAGGCGAATCCTGCTGGGTTTTGTCCGGTTTCCTCCTTTCCACCGGACGACCCCATTATACCGTCCAGAGGACACAATACTAGTCAGACTGGCCAGGAAACACATAGACTGGGCGACATCAGCTGCATCCTAAATGTCTGGCACCAATGCGTATTCAGAACCACAATGTGCGGGAATATTTTGGTAAAATGCTGGACTCCCTAATAGAGCGGAGACCCAAGAGACTATTATAGTCAATGGGGTCCGGCTGGTGCCGTTAGGGTCCTGCACTTCTGTTGCGGTTGTTGTTCTGCTCCTATAAAGGAGTAGAAAAAATTGAAATGGAGAACGCTAATGTGAACACGGCCTTAGCTGTAATATATCCATGCACATCACGCAGCCCTGTGGAAAGAAGAAATACGTGGGCAAGCTTCGAGCATATTCGGATGGGTTGGTTAGAACTGGGGATCCTTCTGTTGGGATCATAAAATTGATATACGCAGATCCTTTATTCATCACCCAAGGGCTTTAAACATAGTTCATTTTATGACACGTCACTCCAACAGACCATAAAAGTCAGATGAGTGGTGGCCCCAGAGCGAGAGCCCCCAGAGGTTTCCAGGACCACCATCAATTTCTAGGGAGAGTGACTGTGCACCCATGGTGACACAGCGGGGGGCTCTCCAGGCTGAGAAATAATATAAGGGCACATTCACATGTGTCGCAGAAATCCATGCACGTTACAGAAACTGCCCCATTCAGATGAACCTGAAACAAATCTGCCACACGTCGATTCACTACAAGGCCTCTTTCACACACATTTTTTTTTATATATCAATTTTAAACACGTTTTAATAATGGCGTAAATTTTAAGCTTTTTTTTTATATATTTTTTTCAAGTTTTATAAACAAGCCTATGAGAAAAAAAGCCCAAAACATCCACACAAAGAGAATGCTGTGCTTTTGAAAGAAAAATGCTACTGACCCTAAAAACACACAAATGCCACAATCCAAAACACTTTGGGGGTCATTACTGACTAGATACACGTTCAGTTTTGGCGTATATCCGTCCCAGATTCGCTTGCCAAGGGGATTTGCGGCCAAATCTGCGACTTCTTCCCCATCCGTCAGTTCTAAAAAGAAAAGGGAGAGTAACGAGGGTGGGCCTGTCTCATTTATCAGTTTCTACGCCTGTTTTAGGTGAAGAAAACGATCTAAATCTACGCCAGTAAGGTGAAGATTTAGGCCGGCGGTGGAGGTGACCGCCTTTACATAACTTAGGCGCATCCACTCCCAGCGCAAGGGTTGTTAAGTCCGGCGTCTAAAACGCTGGTCTTAATAAATGGCCCAATTTGTACCCAACTCGTTTTAAAATTTACAACAGACCATAACGGAACATGTGGCCATGGCCAGCAGTTCCAGAGAACTTCTTACGACAGCAGCAAAGCCAAGTACATTTAAAGGGACATTCCAGCCTGACTATGACCTGTAAATAGTGAAAAGAAAAGAAAGAATTATATGAGATCATATTTTGGGGATGATGCTGGTTATGTTTGTTTCCTTTTTTTAATCGTTTGCAGGACATTAAACATGTGGTTCTGCCAATGTGGCTGCACACCAAGACATACAGCTAAATGCAGAATCTGACAATAACAATTGTACAAAATTATTTGGAGAGGTACAGAGTGGACTCTCAGGAAGCCGTCTGGTACCAGGTAAGGCACAGAGTAAGCTTTGCATGCATGTTGGTACCTGCATTCCACGTGGAACCGACATGCCATGAATCAGGTGGAGGCCGTTGGGGCGCATTGCAGGTGGCGTTTAGGGTTAGGTTCCAGTCTTTACAGAGATCGCCTTGACGTGTGGCAGACGGGCCCAAATAACTTTGTACAAAATTCAATTGCTAAGCATCTCTACTTTATTAATAAGCATAGGATTAACAATCGAGCGTTTATTATGACGTTTAGTACTTTATTTGGTCTGCAGAGTGCTGCTGCATTGTTTATGTTTTTTGCATATATATATTTATATTGTTTTTTGTGTATTTAGCCATAGCAACGTGCACCTGCACTTTTGATGTGCTGACTGACCCCCTTTTCTTTGGAATATTTCTTTATTTATACTTCATATAAGTAAGAAATAGAGGTCCCAAGACTGACCCGCAGACATACGTGCCTCTCCTACACCTGAATGGGTAGCATCCCCCGGCACTGCTCCTCAGCCTTGTACTTTGACACTCCGCCAGCTGAGCGATCACCTTTGATCTACTATTATTATGACAACGCTCAGAGTGTGCGCTATCCTGATGCCAAATAAAGTAGGGCAGGCAGACGGGGCTGACATAAGAAGTCACTAGGTCAGTGTGCCTGTGGTGGAAGCAGCAGGCGGAGCAGGTGGCAGCGGCGGCAAAGGTCAATGGAGGGAAAGGCTATTTAAAAGCTGTGATGCCTGTTCAGCTGCTGGAACAGAGAAGTGAAAACTCCACACCAGCAACAGCCCTTCACGTCAGGCCCGAACACCGGTCTACAGTCACCATTCCCCTAGCATCAAGTCATGAGCTGGTGTTATGCAACTGAAAGAACTACAAATCCCAGGAGCGCTCAACATATTGGAGATCTCACCAACCTAATAGTTCGGTTTGCTCCGATCAGTTACATGGCAGCCAGGACGCTACTGAAGTCCTGGCTGCCATGGTAAGTACTCCGCAGCAGTGCGCTCCTTCATGACGTCACAGGTCCGGGCGGCGCATTGATCTATGCGCCGCGGGGACCTGTGACGTCATGAAGGAGCGCCCGGCAGCCGCAGCGCAGGAAAGTACACTGCTGCGGAGTTTCATGTCAGCCAGGACTTCAGTAGCATCCTGGCTGCCATGGTAACCTGAAAGCATTTCAAAGACTGATCAGGATCCTGATCAGTCTGAATGCAGGCGACTTGCGTTCTGACGGATCCGGCGGGCTGGAAGTCCCCGCCGGATCCTCAGAACGCAAATGTGAAAGAGGCCATAGGCTACTTTCACACTAGCGTTTTTTGCGGATCCGTCATGGATCAGCAAAAACGCTTCAGTTACAATAATACAACTGCATGCATCCGTCATGAACGGTTCCGGTTGTATTATGTCTTCTATAGTCATGACGGATCCGTTCTGAACACCACTGAAAGTCAATGGAGAACGGATACATTTTTAATCGCGCCAGAGAAAACGGATCCGTCCCTATTGACTTACATTGTGTGCCAGGACTGATCCGTTTGGCTCAGTTTCGTCAAGCGGACAGCAAAACGCTGCAGGCAGGGCGGAATGGTGACTGATCGGAGGCAAACTGATGCATTCTGAGCGGATCCTTTTCCATTCAGAATGCATTAGGGCAAAACTGATCGCTTTTGAGAGCCCTGAACGGATCTCACAAATGGATCGCCAAAACGCTAGTGTCAAAGTAGCCTCAGCGGTCACAGTGGTTTAAATGCTACATCAAGACCGCCATTGTTTGTCAGCTGATTGCACCTTTTATGCCACAGTAAAACTGACTGTCCGCAGCGCATTGTCTCATGTGAACAGGGATGTGATGTGAACCACAATACAAACCTCCCAGTGTAAAAGCTCTGACTGACCCGCTATATCATCGATCGGCGATTATCTGCATTTACACGTTCCTTTGGATGTATGAATGCGATAATCATCTCACCGTGGTCACCACTGTCTGCACGATTTTGCAGGTAAAGCCAAGGTCTTACCTTACCTTCAAAATCGCGGCGCGTAGAATTTTGGCCGCATGTGGCCACCACGGGCCTAATCTACACGGACCGTTAATCGATCATACACAGAGCGGCACAAGACTGCGGAATATGTCAGCACTGCAAGGCACACAGCTACGGTAACATTACCAGACAGAAAATGTACATTTCTCTGTCAGATCCTCTTAACAAGTTCTGCCTCTGACGCCACCAGATATAAGGCAGCTATCCTATACGTCATGGATGCTCAACCTGCGGAACTCCAGCTGTTGCAAAACTACAACTCCCAGCATGCCCTAATAGCTATAGGCTGCGAATTGTAGTTTTGCAACAGTTGGAGGGCCGCAGATTGGGCATCCCTGCTATAAGTCAATGGGTGACCCTTTAAATAGGCCTTGAGACATGACTTGGACCTCACGGCGATAGGAGAGGCAGTACCCCGCCAAACCCGAGATCTGGACACTTGGTGGAGGAGACGCTTTCTTGACACAGGACCTGGCAGAGGAATCTGGAATGTGAGGAATTCCCAGATAACATCATTCTGCTGGCTCCAGGTAAAACAACAACCAGCTGCCAATAAACTGCAGGCGGGAGGCTGACACTCTAAAAATCCCCCACCATGTCATCATGTTGTCATCAGCAGTGTTTGCCAAATGCCTTTACCCTCTTCCTGCCAGAGATACTGGAAGGCATTGCGCCATTCAGGAAGCGTCAGTTACACAGGCTGTGTACGCATAGTCGCTGCCCTGCTGATAAAGCCAAATTCAGGGCAAGAATCACACACTCGGTGCTCAGCAAGGGGTTAAAACAAATCAGATGTACTGAGAGCCGGCATGCGGCAGTGGTGCAGAGCTGAACGCAACACATCCATATGGTCGTAGAAAATTAGGAAGCCAGAGTCATAGCACCGCCTTCCTACCCGCCAGGCAAAGATTCAGTGTATTGCCCTGTATTTAAAGGGATCCTGTCACCATGAAAGTACAAGGTAAGCTCCAGGCAGCACCTTATAGAGCGGGAGGAGCTGAGCAGATTCATATACAGAGAGAAACAGAAGAATTTGAACACCCTGCGATTTCTCCCTCTTAGAAGTCATGGAGGGGTCTGAAATTCACATTGTAGGTGCATTCCCACTCTGAGACAAAATGAAAAAAAAAAGTATCATTTTTGAAGAATTTATTTGTCCTGCACTGCTGCACATAAGTATTTGAACACCTGGCAATCAGCAAGAATTCTGTCTCTCAAACCTGTTACTGTGCCTTTAAAAAGTCCACCTCTACTTCACTCATTAATCTAACCTAGTAGCACCTGTCTGAGCTCTTTAAAGACAGCTGTCCACCCCACAGTCAGTCAGACGCCAACTACTACCATGGGCAAGACCATAGACCTGTCAAGAGACACCAGAGACTAAATTGTGGACCTCCACAAGGCTGGAAAGGGCTACGGGGCAATTGCCAAGCAGCTTGGTGAAAATACATCAATTGTTAGAAAATGGAAGAGGCTAAAAACTCTGACTGGGGCTCCATGCTAGATCTCCCCTTGTGGGGTATCACTGATGATCACTGATGATAAGAAAGATGAGGAATCAGCCCAGAACTACAGGGGAGGAGCAGGTCAATGACATGAAGAGAGCTGGGACCACAGTCTCAAAGGTCACTGTCGGTAGAACACTGCGCCGTCATGGTTTCAAATCATGCATTGCACGGAAGGTTCTCCTGCTCACGTCATCACATGTCCAGGCCCGTTTGATGTTAGCCAACGACCATCTGGATGATCCAGAGGAGGCACGGGAGAACGTCATGTGGTCAGATGAGACCAAATTAGAACTTTTTGGTCTAAACTTTTTTTTGGTCTAAACGTATTTGGAGGAAAAAGAAGGATAAGTTGCATCCCAAGAACACCATCCCTACTGTGAAGTATGGGGGTGGTAACATCATGCTTTGGGGTGCTTTTCTGCGAAGGGGACAGGACGACTGCACTGTATTAAGGAAAGGATGAATGCGGCCATTTATTGTGAGATTTTGAGCAACAACCTCCTTCCCTCAGTCAGAGCATTGAAGATGGGTCGATGGCTGGGTCTTCCAACATGACAACGACCCGAAGCACACAACCAGGATAACCAAGGAGTGGCTCCGTAAGAAGCATATCGAGGTTCTGGAGTGGCCTAGCCAGTCTCTAGACCTAAATCCAATAGAACATCTTTGGAGGGAGCTAAAACTCCGTGTTGCTTTGGTTTCTGTACCAAATATTAACACTGATTTTCTCAGGTGTTCAAATACTTATGTTCAGCAGTGCAAGACAAATAAATTCTTTAAAAATCATACAATTTCTTTGATTTATACTTCACGATTTTTTTTATTTATTCTGTCTCTCAGAGTGGGAATGCACCTACAAGTCGGAGAACTTGCAAAATCGCAGGGTGTTCTAATACTTCTGTTCCTCACTGTATACTTTTGTAGGAAAATTCCTTTAAATCTCTGCTCATTCTGGGCTTTGAAGTCCAGGAGGCGGTCCTATCAGTGATTGACTGCCTGCCCTCTAGGACTGTGTATACTAGAGAGCTATCAATCACCGATAGGACCGCCTCCGTGACTTCAAAGCCCAGAATGAACAAAAATTCTACTGAATCTTTTCCCATAAAACTATACATCAATCTGCTCAGCTCCTCCTGCTCTATAACAGGCTGCCTGCAGCTCAGACACCATGTTCAATGTGACCGGTTCCCTTTAAATACTCTGTCCAGGGTAGAGGGGCTTGTTAGCCTCCGTCTGGCACCAGGAACAGCTCAGGACAAGTACAACAGGGCGATATTCGGGATGACAAAACATGCAAGCAATATATATTTGAGGTTTACCTGCGAATTTTGCAAATTGAAAAGGATCGCCCATCTGAGAGAGGTATACCTCAGTAACGCTCTCAGAGAACTGCACCAGTTGTAAAACCGTGGATTTCTATCTATGAGCATATTTCTCTTATAGCTGTGGTCTCGCCCTCTATTCTGTATTATACTTTTTCTGTTTTGACATTATGTACGCCTTTTTATCCTGGTCAGTAGTTAGGAATCGTACCTGTTGAGTCCTCCTGCACGCCCGTGACAAAAGGGGCCTTTATTGTGCCCCCTGATGATTCGTGGGGCTTGACCTAATTGATGAAACGCGTTGGGCCATAGCACTGACTATATCTTTTACTGTGTGAACTCGTTAAGAGATAAAAGATCATTACTTCATCTCAAGAGATACTCAGGCAATTAACGGCCGCAGTCTACAGAAACCCTCTCTACACATTTTTGCCTAGGGCACTCCAGGGCCATTAGAGTAGGGGCAGGTTCCGGGCAGGGCCGCCCTTTTCGGGGCGATAACTCCATATTAGGAGGATATCAGGGACAGTACCTATCCCCCATGCCCGGCCCCTTATCGTGACCTGCACTGAGATACCGAGTACTGTTAAATTGCCTCTTCTATATGGGTTTCTTCCCTGCCTCCACGTAGTATCATCCAAATTGACCGGTAAGATCCCCCCATATTATTCATAACATCTGTTCCACTGTGTTCATGGGTGTTTTTCGGCCAGTCACCCTTACGGTGAAATCGGCTTCTTCATTCCGGTTTTGGCCCCTTGCTGGGCTCTCCATTCAGCACCCTGTGACCGAGGTTAGGTCCTAGAGGTGTGGTGTGTGGTTTTGGCTTTTTGTTTGTTAGTGTTCGTAGGGGATATGTTTTTTTGATTCCTATTAAAAGTTACGTACTACTTATGTTACTGCCCCTTTATCTAAACGGTTTACCTGCGAATTTGCAGCAAAAGCCGAAAATGTGAATTTCAAAACCATCTTTTTTTTCTTTCCTCACAATTCACAGTAAAATCTGCAGTAGTAAATCCGCAAGGTCTGTTGTGGATCTGTCTTGTGGATTTCCGGAATCGCTGTGGATGTGACCCTTCCGGATCACATTTGGGAGAGCTTATGCCTATTGTTAGCACATAGGGACAGCCTTCCATCTCCTGACGGCTTTGGAGCCACATCTTCTGACTATAGAGCGCCACCTTTAGGCTAATTTCACACAGCGAGTCTTCCGTCCGGACCCGATACGTGTAGTGAACGCATAGCATAAGGGCTGAAACACATCATTGTTGCGTTCAGGAAAAATCGCAGCCCCGGCCCCATAGAAGCGAATGGGACTTGAATGAAAAAAACGGAAGGCATCTGGATGCAATGCGTTTTTCACTGATGGTTGCTGGGGGACGTAAATTGTTATTCTTTAGTTTCTCTTAACGCATATGAAAAACACATGCAATTCAGATACAATTCAGGAGGTAAAAAAACAAACACTGAACGCAATCACAGAAAAAAAAACTAAGGCTACTTTCACACTTTGTTGTTAATTCCAGTATTCAGATCCGGCAGAGGATCTCAATACTGGAATTAAACGGATCCGTTTTGATCTTGCACATCAGGATGCCTCCGTTCCGTTAGGATGTTGCTGTGTGAAATCAAAATGGAAAAAAACGGATCAATCACTAAATACATTGAAAGTCAATGGGTGACAGATCCGTTTTTTTAGGCTCCTAAAAAAACACATCCTTCACTATTGACTTACACTGTTTTCAGTGACGGATCCGTTTTTTCCTGTTTTTATGACCGGACACAAAACCTCAGCTTGCAGCGGTTTTATGTCCGGTCACAAAACGGTATGCTGCCGGATTGGAAGACATCCTGAACGGATCTCTTTCCTCAGAATTCATGAGGAGTAAACGGAAACGTTTTTTTTTTTCCAGTATTGAGATCCTCTGACGGATCTCAATACCGGAAACAACAACGGAAGCGTAAAAGTAGCCTGAATTTGTCTGCAAAGCTATCAGCTTTTTTCCTGAACAGATCCTAACCCTATCTGTACTGCCCCCACATGGGACGGGTCTGACATGGATGTTACACAATGGAAGTGTGTACGGAAAATTCACAGCACACGACTGTATTTTGCATCCATGTCGGATTCACACAGGCCCATTAATTACTAACGGTCCACAAAAAAAGGCAGGCACAGAGGTCATGTGTGCCGTCCGCATCCGTATGTCCGATCGGCAGATTATAGTCTTATGCTCTCTAGTGATGGGAGTGAGAAAAATGTGGATTGCTCACCGACGGTATCTGTTTTGCGGATCCGTAGGGTTCGCCGACCGTGTGCAGGAGGCCTGATACACAGCAAAATGGAGGCGATTTTAAAATTCTTAACTTATGCTGTGATAAACCACAGTGGCTACTGCACAAAAAAAAAAAAAAAATGCAGGTTTTGCTGCTGCAGAATTCAAGCAGCACCCCAAGGGTGCGGAACACGAAAAAAAAGGCACAGACAACCGACATACTGCGGATTTCAAAATCCACACGGTAGGTCAATTACCGCACGGATAAAATGTGCAAAGTGCACATGAGATTTGTCTAATCCCATCCACTTCCCCGCTACGGTATTATGCACGAGAATCCACATGGACAAAAAAAAAAAAAGCATGTAATCTGCAACGTGGCCAGGCAGCCTTAGAATACGGGCACGCATGGAGGGTCCACCACCGATATTTCTCAGGTCTACAGATTGGCCGTAGCGTCAGAATCCACACCAAACTGTGCCAAAAATTTGCTGCAGCTTCTGGCCCCAAGCGCTGCAGATTTCACCCTCTGTACTGCCAATCGTGAACTCAGACGGCATGCCACTGCTGCCGGGGGACGAGACTTTTTACATCTCCTCCTCCTGTGAGTGGCAGTACCCTTAGAGAAGGTAGATACCCTAAGACAACGCCTGCAGATGGTTCAGAGGAAACATGTACCACGTATGAGGGTCGGACTATACTCCCTGTACCATCCACACGAGATCCTTATATAGTCGGCATACGGTGAATTCCCGGCTTGGGTTTTGCAGATGGTGAAAAGACGGATTTTATCCATGATTCGGAATAAACTAACGTAGTGTTTAGGAAGCAGCTCACTCGGTTAGGACTTGTTCACACACGCTCTCTGCTCCTCTGGAATGTGCGCGGAGAGGTATTTTGCCGGGAGTGCAGGATCTGCTGTGTAATGTGCTGTGCACGCTCTGGGAGCACATCAATTTCACAATATGCATTTTTAGGATCCAGTTTCAAGCTTTTTTTCCTATGCACTCCATTGCCGTCCATCATATTTACAATAAGCATTGGTTACCAGTACAGGAATCACTAGAGCCTCATTCACATTGACAGGGTAAGCCGTGCCCGATCGCAAACAGCGAATCCGCAAAACACAGACACTGGCCGTGTGCACTCCGCCTCGAGATACAGACTTATTGATTCCAATGGGTCCGTGATCCACATGTTGCAGCCAAAGATAGGATATGCCTTTTCTTTCGCGGCGCGGCCGCACAGAGCCGGGAGCACATGGAGGATAGGACAAGTCCTATATGTGGCTGCAGAATTCGAATCGCGGACCCTCTGAAGTCAACCGGTCCTCCTTGCGATGAGGGGTGCACATGGCCAGTGTCTGTCTTTTGCGGATCTGCTGTTTGTGGTCCACAAAACGGACACAGCCATTTGAATACACCCTTAGGTCTCATGCACATCACAATTTTTTTTCCCCGTTCACTTTCCATTTTTTGCGTTCCGTATACGGACGTATACAGAACCATTCATTTCAACGGATCAGCAAAAAAAACAGAAGGTACTATGTATGCCTTCCGTTTCTGTTTTCCGTTCAAAGATGGAACATGTCCTATTATTGTCCGCATAACGGACAAGGATAGTACTGTTCTATCAGGGGCCAGCTGTTCTGTTCCGCAAAAAACGGAATGCACACGGACGTCATCAGTATTTTTTGTGGACTGCAAAATACTGAAAAAGCCATACGTTCGTGTGCAATAGGCCTCATACACACAACCACATGCATTTTACGGTTAGCAAAAAACGGATCCGCAAAAAATATGGATGATGCCCGTGTGCATTTCGTATTTTGATAGAACAGTACTATCCTTGTCCGTTATGCGGACAATAATAGGACACGTTCTATTTTTTTCCGGAACGAAAATATGGACATACGGAAACGGAATGCATATGGCGTAACTTCCGTCTTTTTTTTTTTTGTGGACCCATTGAAATGAACGAGTCTACATACGGTCTACAAAAAAAAATTTAAAAAAATGGAGCGGATACGAGAAGAAAAAAACCTTCGTGTGCCCATAGAATATATTTTAGGAACTTTCTAAGCCTTGTTAGAAAAGGGGTGTTGCTCAGAGGAAATGGGGTGTGCGAAACGGTCATGGCCTAAAATGTGCCACAATTTTAGTCTACAGCAATCGGTGGTACTGTCCTCTATGGAGAGCTGGTTGTACATATACTGCACACACACAAGCAGCATCAATGCGAACAAAAATACACTATGAGAAGACCTGACGCATGTCCTAACCCAACCTTTACGGGCGTTTGACTGTAAGCCTCCGTCACCTCAACCCCCACCGCTCCGTGGACGATAAACTGCAGCATGTGACATCTTCATCTGTTTTTCAAGTCAATGGGTCAGCGAAAAAAAACTGACAGAACACGGACGTTATCTGTGTGTGGTCTGTTTTTTGAGGTTGCTAGGAGACTGGGAGTGTATTCTTCAGTTATTTTTCAGTGATACAAAAAACGGATGACAGACTGAGGCAACACGGATGGAAAAACTAACAGACTGAAAGCACTCAGAGACAAACCTGATTCAACAAGGATGGAAAATCGTTAGCTTTTCACTGACAGAACTCTGACAAGTTTTATATTGTTTGTCATAAAAGATAAGCCCTAAGTGGAAATAAAGTTGGTGGGGGTCCTAACATCCCATTCCCAACTTCATAGCACGTATTTGGCTACTTCCATCCAACGGTGCATTTACTTGCTGCTGGTCGATAAGTCTGGGGCCCGATTAGGAGCCTCTTCTAGATACTGTAATTAATAAAAGTACAGTATTCGGCTTTTCTATTCCACATACATTTCTACTGTCTTAATTATCCATAATTCTGAATATCGGATAATCTGGCACCTATCCTTTGTGCCGGGTTAAAGTATACAGTATCAAACGTCAATCACCCGGATAATATTCTAACTAGATATCATGGGTATCAGCACCCGGCTGGTGGGGTGTATACAGAACGTCGGACATGCCAGCCATACCTGCTGCCACCCACCTGGTAACTGGCACCCGGCTGGATGAGGCAAGCAGTTGACGCTGTACAGAGAACCCTTCCAGCAAACAACCCATTCACACAAGATAAGCAGCCGTCAATCTGCTAGGCACGGACTTGGCGACAAGGTTGCAACGTGCACCAGTTACAGCGACCCATAATAACCACAGACCTCAGCACAATATCAAATACAAGCGGACAGCATGAAAGTAACGGCAGGGCTATCATACCGCAGTGATACCGCCAAACAGGCCTGAAGGAGGATGGAGGACACAGGCATCATGGCGGGGTGCGGGGACCAGTCCGTATACTAGTAAATACTTGTGTTCCCCATGAAATAAGTTCCAAGAAAAGATGCTCCAGAATGGTTATTTTATGGGGAAATATTATTAGGAGAGTGGACGGAGAAGGCTGGCGACTTTGGATTAATGCGGATATTCCGAATCACAAATCCAAGAAGAGAGAGGTTATCACAGATACATTGATGAGGATAGTGGCACACGCATGTCCAGGGTTAATATCCAAGAAGCAGAAGGGACAACAGCCCCCATCATCCATCACAAATTGTTATTCATCCAACAACATACAGAATAATGCAGCGTGTCAACCCCTTTGGCCCCTTTCACATGAGCTAGTTTTCCGCGCGGGTGCGATGCGTGACGTAAACGCATAGCACCCGCACTGAATCCTCACCCATTCACTTTAATGGGTCTGTGCACATGAGAGTTTTTTTTCACGTATCAGTTCTGCGATGCGTGAAAAAAGCAGCATGTTCTTATATTCTGCGTTTTTCACACAGCCCTAGAAGTGAATGGGGCTTCAGTGAAAAACGCATTGCATCTGCAAGTGCGGATGCAATGCGTTTTTCACTGATGTCTCCTAAGGCCTCTTTCACACGGGCGTGACGGATTAGGTTCAGTTAAAAAAGCTCGATTTTGCCAGCTAGTTCAGCCAGTTTTCTCTGCAATTGCGTTCAGTTTTTATTGCGCGGCTGCAATGCATTTTGATGCGTTTTTCACGCGAGGGATAAAAGCATCTCTTAGCAATCATCAGTGAAAAACGTAGAATATAGAACATGCTGCGATTTTCACACAACGCAGAACTGATGCGTGAAAAACAATACTCATGTACACAGACCCATTGAAATGAATGGGTCAGGATTCAGTGCGGGTGCTATGCGTTCACATCACGAATCGCACCCGCGCGGTAACACTCACTCATGTGAAAGGGGCCTAAGAGATGTTGTTTGTAAACCTTCAGTTTTTTATAACACATGTGAAATACGCCTCTAAACGCATTGCACTAACGCGGAAAAAACTGATTTACTGAACGCAATTGCAGACAAAACTGACTGAACTTGCTTGCAAAATGGTGCGAGTTTCACTGAACGCATCTGGACCCAAACCGTCACGCTCGTGTGAAAGAGGCCTTAAAATTGCCGGGTCTCTCTTAAGCTCAGGGGTCGGCCATTGTAAGGGATGAAGATGCAACCTGTTCCTGTCTGTAGTTGGATTGATGAAGGCTGGGTTCACATCCGGCGCAGTATAGGGTCCGAAAACTAACCAAAACATGCCCGACACCAATGGCGCCCAATGGACCCCAGTGACGGTTCTGCGTACAATGGTATTTTGTCCTGGTTTTGCCGGAATCTGTGACAGAGGCGGATAATGGAAGCTCCGCCAGAGATGGAGGTCTAATAATGGATGATGGATGTGGTGGTCTCTTCTGCTTCATGGACTGACTGGTGGGAGTAAGCAGGGGCTGTCTACCACCGGGCAAACTAAGCAAATGCTGAGGCCCCAGAGATTCAGAGGGCCCCCTGCTGGCCGTCAGAGGCTGGTTGAAACAATGAATAAAGGGGCGGGCATACTGGCTGGGCCAGGGGGGGCCCTTCACAGATGTAGAGAAGTGCCCAGGCTGCAGCGGGCAGATGGGCTGGTGCAACAGGGGCCCCAAACATGCCAAATCTGCTCCTGGGAGCAAGGACCATGCCCCTTTGGGGTATGTGCAATCACAGTCTTCAGTGATTTGGTGCGGTCCTAGACCCACTGCTAGTATTGGATTTCAGAAATATAACCCTGCCAACACATCAGACTGTACTTTACCATCTGTCCTCTGAGATTCACCGGCCATTTGCTAAAAAGTCAATCAAGAAATGTTACTACCCATGTGTACAACAGAGCGCACAGGGACACGCACTGACCCATTAAAGCCAATGGTTTAGTTCACCATTGGTCCTTCTGCACCGATTGCCAATGCGACCACTGCTCAGGTCAGGTAATCGGCACAATACTGGACACTACTGGAATTATGGGACTAGCAGTCTCGGTGCCAATTCAGATTATAGGCACTACGATCTGTCATGACTACTTCCTACTTTTCCTCAGTTGCTAAGCAGCCGACAGAGCAAAAGAGCCAATAAGAAGCTGGAAGATTCTCAAATGTATAAACAACAAGGAAAAGTCCATTTTTTACAAGAGCATCTGTCAGCAGGATCAACCCTATTAAACTAGGCATACCGCTTGTGGCAGCTTTGGACGGAAGAGTGGAGCAGAGCTGCTGGGAGGGTCTACTGGACGCCATCCATCCGAAGCCACCGCCTCCCACTTCTTGGTGTACGCTGACGTCATTGCTTAAGGAGCAACAGCGGATCCTCTGCGCATGCGCAGATAGCTCTATGTCCCCTGATGAAGCCTGTTCAGGTGACACATGTTGGGAGAGCGCAAATAGGGTGTCCCGCACACAGTCGAGGCAGAGGAACTGGAAATCAGGCCAGGGGGTGCGGCGGGCGCCCCACATTAACAGCCAGAGAAGGAAACATCTATCGGATAGCAGGTGCGCATCAAGCGGCGAGACCCCTTCCCTGGCGACTGCACACGGTGTCCTGGGTCCTAAAGAGGCAGGAATACTGATACACAATACCATTAGCAGGTTCACTTACATTACCATCCTGCCTCTCTGTTCCACGTCATATTATAGTAACCATAAAGTGGGCAACGCACCTAGTGTCTCCGCGCTACCACAACAGTGGCAACATCAAAAGTAACGCGGGTGCCAGGGAGCGAGGCAAGTACTATCTGTGCGAGGGGCCCGGGCTTGGATAACCCCCTTAAATAAGGCATCATTTTAATCAGTCCGCATCAACCCTGCCAGAGGGCATGCTTGGTTTAATAGGGTTGATCCTGTCAGAGATCCATAGTATCATATTGTGGGGATGCCCTGCATCGCCTATAACCCAAGTTTATGTGTATATGCAATGTTTAGTTTTTTTGTGATTACTACAAAAAGCACATTGAACACCCATCCAACCCTCATACCACATAGGTCCCCCTGGAGCCACATCTACTTACATTCCTTCTCACCGATATTACCTTGGTGAGGAGGATGGGCCCCTCCTTGAACTGATCTCCTGGTGACCGGCTGATCATGGATGGTCCCACTACTGGTATCTGTGTGACAAGGCAATGCCGACAGCCCTCTAGAGCGTCAGCTCTTTGCTGTGGTTTACTGATGCTGCTCTCGACTGTGGGAATCCCCTCAATTACCTTCATATAAGATTCAATTGTCCAAAGTGAGCAAAGCCCTGTGGTGGTCTGCTCCTACACTACGGTAATTCAGCTCCCAGTGGGGCGGGGGTAAGAGCCCTGTGGTGGTCTGCTCCTACGCTACGGTAATTCAGCTCCCAGTGGGGGGGTAGAGCCCTGTGGTGGTCTGCTCCTACACTACGGTAATTCAGCTCCCAGTGGGGCGGGGGTAAGAGCCCTGTGGTGGTCTGCTCCTACGCTACGGTAATTCACCTCCCAGTGGGGGGGGGGGGGGGTAAGAGCCCTGTGGTGGTCTGCTCCTACGCTACGGTAATTCACCTCCCAGTGGGGGGGGGGGGGTAGGAGCCCTGTGGTGGTCTGCTCCTACGCTACGGTATTTCAGCTCCCAGTGGGGGTAAGAGCCCTGTGGTGGTCTGCTCCTACGCTACAGTAATTCACCTCTCAGTGGGGGGGTAAGAGCCCTGTGGTGGTCTGCTCCTACGCTACAGTAATTCACCTCTCAGTGGGGGGGTATGACGGCTCGTTCCTGCTCCTCTTTCTTCAGCAATCTCACTCCTCTAATTACCAAAGACGTATGTTCACTTAAAAGAAGAAGTGTGAAGAGGAAGTAGAGGTGCAGGAGCGAACGGAGGAGAAGCGATTGGTAACGCCACCTTATCCTGTGTGACAACCCTGCCAGGACTGCAGTAGGCACAGCACAATGACTGCCCAGTATTCTCTGTGTGGGTGGGGAGCAGCACCGCCGCCTCTGCACCTCCCCGAAAATCTATACTTCCCAAAGTGACAGACTGAAAATAAGAAAGCCCTTAAACTGCCCTCATGTCAAATTGTTGAAAAATAGTAAGATTCCAAATAAAAAATTTACTAAAAAAAATAATAATTTTTAAAAAATTCCTAGTTATGTTTATGGAAAACATGGGTGAGACGGCTGTAGTAACCCAACCCCCCCCCCCCCGAATACAAAAAGTTGTTCTGGGTGTCCGTGTGCATTCCGTATTTTATGGAACGGAACAGCTGGCCCCCAACAGAACGGTCCTACCCCGGACAATAATAGGACATGTTCTATATTTTTGCGGAATAGAAATACGGAAACAGAATGCACAAAGAATAACTTTAATGAAGGTTCCGCATACGGTCCACAAAAAAAAAATTTGAACGGACACGGAAAGAAAATCCGTTCGTGTGCATGAGCCCTAATGGAAAGATCTGTACCTGTTCTGTGCTGGTGACCAGCCCCTGGTTTGGGCTCACAATGACTGATGGAAATCACTGACCAAATAACTGAAGTGTGAACTCAGCCTAACAAAAACATTCACAGCAAAAACACACACTTACCGGTCATGTATTCTATATCACAGCTCAATGCCAAGGATACACCAAAAGCTGCAAAAGTGCAGAAAAGTGCCATGAAAACCTGTGTGACTCCCAACTTACAGCTGCCATATAGCGATATCCCCCCCATCCTCCGCAACTACATCTGACATTCAGGATTGTGGGGACGTTGGGTGACATACCGGCAGCCAAAAACCGATGCAAAAATCCTAAATTTCAGCATGATAAGACATCCATGGTTACAGTATGTCACGATACATGGTCGCGGCGGCAAATCGCAACCAGGAACATCACAAGCTCGCCGTGAAAGAAGCGGCGGACATGCAGCCGTGACCGCCCCTCCATTCAGCTCTATGGGACTGAATGGAGCAGCAGTGAGCATGTGCGTCCACCACTCCATTCAAACCCGGGGACAGCGGCCCTAGCTTGTGTGATTGCGGGGGCCCGCAGCAGTCAGACACTTATCCCCAGTGGGTAAGGGATACGTTGTTGTAATAGGACATCCCCTTTAAGGGTAAATTCACATGCGACCGATTTGTTGCTAAAGTTTTCCGCGTCTGAAATACCATTCCATACAAAACCTGCGATGAAACGGTAGCGTGGTATGGACGGCAGCGGCCTCCATTACCTCCCTATAGGAAGGGTCTGCAGACAAGCTGGCGCCACAAGACTCCATGTGCGGTACCGGGCGCATAGTCCAGATGTAGCTAAACCTATGTGAACAGACCCCGACCGTTACAGGTAAAGGTTATAGGTCAGACGTAAAGCCGTAGTCCATACCCTGCATGGTGGGCCGCAGGAGGCGGCGGTCTACCTGCAGCGTGGACTACACCGGGGGCGTGAACCGGATTCTGTTCTTGACCAATTTACGCTGGTAACATGACGGAAACACGTATCACCTGCCTGATGTGAATGAGCGTTAACGGGGGTGACAATCTGCTCAATTCTCTGGCTGATTCTGAGGAAGCCTACTCTTTCTATCATCAACATGCAGGATGTTAGGAGTGATGGTTCTCCCCATCAGCAGGAATGCGGATCCGCACAGGTCACGTATAGACAAGCCAGGCAGCGAGCACCACAAGTCCCAGCAGTCAGGCGCAGGACATACACTCACAGCCAGGAGTGAGTGTGCCAGGCGTGCACCCGCCGGGCGTGAAACACACGCGTTATCGGTCACCTAACACTTCCAGACTGAAAGTTCACACACTCAGGCGAGAACAACAAGCAGCCATGAACAGAGAGAGAGCCCGCGAGCCCCAGACCGCGGTGACCCCGGCTGTGTACCTACCGGCAGCTGCGGAGACCGGAGCTCAAGTGCCTGTGCGCGTCCCCGCCCCGCACTCTCCTCAGCAGGCGCGCTCACGCTCCTCCCCTCCTCACGCTGGCGCGCTCCCGCTCCTCCCCTCCTCACGCAGGCGCGCTCCCGCCTCTCCCGTCTTGCTTCTTCTCCCCGATCTCGCCCGCTCCTTCCTGGTCACCATTGTTCCCCTTCCTGCTGCCCTCACCGGCTGGAGCCATGTACAGTCCCCAGCCCAGCGGCTTCCAGAGGGGCCGGCTGATACAAGTGCAGGGTCTTCTGCAGACTTCACAAGTGTCCCCCTTTTAAAAGGACAGTCCCTATTTAGGACCCAAATCCCTCTGTCCCCCTTTTCTCCTTAAATGTCCCTCTTTTTGATCGGAGGTATAGATCTTCCTTATTACATTTACAGTATGGCTCCAGAAAGTGTCTGGTTCCTCTCTGTATATTAGAGCCGCCTTCTATGTTATTTTATTATTTGATGCAACTTGCATTTTAGATCATTTTTGCCTTCCTGTGGGCTAAGAAAACCATTAAGCCTACATGCACACGGCAGTGGTTTTTTGCGGCCTCCATTCTGTTTTTTTTTTGCGGATCCGATGATTTCCCATTCATTTCTATGGATCCGTTAAAAATGCGGATGCCTCTTCCGTTGCCTGTCCGCGTCCGCTGTCTGCATTTCACGGCCGCAAAAAAATATGGCATGTCCTATTCTTGTCCGCAAAAAACGGTTTGCGGACCCATACAAGTCAATGGGTCCGCAAAAAATGCGGATGACCAACGGAAGCCATCCGCATCCGTTTTTTTTGCGGATGGTTGCTTGGAAACCAGGGCACTTGTACAGGTACTTTAGGAACTGGTTCAAGCCTTCCGGTTTTTTTTTGAGGATCCGCAAAAAAAAACGGAAGACACACGGAAGCACAACCTACAAAATTTGCGGACACAAGGAACGGATGTGGATGTGAAAAAAAAAGGGAGACGGATCCGCGATTTGCAACTGTCGTGTGCATGTAGCCTAACGCATATAAATATATAGGAAAAATGGATCTGTCACACAATGAACCGTACGTGTCCATCTCTGACTGCCCAAAAAGTTGGGAGGCGTGGGAAGTACTCAGGACTCGAGGAAAGCTGGATGACTGCCCTTGTGGAGCTGGAATGGCCGGTTTCCTGACACTCAGTTTTCCCAAAGATTGTTTTTAACCAGTTGTCAGAAAGGGACAAGTCAGTGGATGTGATAAGAACGGTGACGGCTGGAGACAAATCAGCGCTCACCATTAGTTAGGCCTCTTTCACAATACGGATTGGCTCAGGGTGCGTTCTGGGAAACTCGCACCATTTTGCAAGCAAGTTCAGTTTGGTCTGCGATTGCATTCAGTTTTTTCTGCAAGGGTTTGATGCGTTTTCACGTGCATGAAAAAAAAAACTGGAGGTTTACAAACAGCTTCTCCTAGCAAGCATCAACGAAAAATGCACCTGCTATCCGATAGATGTTTCCTTCCCTAGCTGGTAATGTAGGGCGCCCACCGCGCACCCCCTGGCCTGATTCTGAGTTCCTCTGCCTCGACTGTGTGCGGGACACCTTATTTGCGCTCTCCAACATGTGTCACCTGAACAGGCTTCATCAGGGGACATAGAGCTATCTGCGCATGCGCAGAGGATCCGCTGTTGCTTCTTAAGCAATGACGTCAGCGTACACCAAGAAGTGGGAGGCGGTGGCTTCGGATGGAGGCGTCAGGTAGACCCTCCCAGCAGCTCTGCTCCACTCTTCCGTCCAAAGCTGCCACAAGCGGTATGCCTAGTTTAATAGGGTTGATCCTGCTGACAGATGCTCTTTAACCGCTACAGGACCGCCTAACGCAGGGATGCGTCCTGCGGGCGGTCCTGTAGCTCTGAGACGACGCATCGGCGCGTCATCTCGCGAGAGCCGAGACTTCCTGTGAACGCGTCTCAGGAGTTCGGCTACAGCCTGCCAGCGATGATCCATCGCTGGCAGGCTGTAGATGCGAATTAAATCGCATCAAAGAGCTATATCAGATGCTGTTTTGTGAACAGCGTCTGATAGTAGCTGCTACCTGGTCCTCTGGTGGTCCCATTTGCTGGGATCGACCACCAGAGGACCAGGTAACACTGTAAAGTTGCACCAAACACTACACTAACCCCCACCTCACCTATTAACCCCTTGATCACCCCATCTAGACCCCTGATCACCCCCTGTCATTGATCACACCCTTGTAAGGCTCCATTCAGACGCCCATATGTGTTTTGCGGATCCGTGATTCACGGATCCGATCGAGATCCTCAAAACACGGACACCGGCAATGTGCTTTCCGCATTTTGCAGATCCGCACATTGCCAGAACTATATAGAAATGCTTTTTCTGTCCGCAATTGCGGACAAGAATAGGACATGTTCTATATTTTTATGGAACGGAAGTGCAGACTCGAAGCGCGGATCCGTAATTCCGATCCGAGCGGGACAAAGTCTGTCCCCATAGAAATGAATGGGTCCGCAATCCGCTCCGCAAACAGAATTGCGGACGTGTGAATGGGGCATAAGGGTCCCTTATCACCGCCAGTTAGTTAGCTACTTGTTAGGTAGCTAGCGCCCAGCCCACCGCACCGCAGTCACTGATTTTGGCAGAGATTTTTTCATCCACATTGATCGATGCGAATGAGGAAATCTGTGCCGTTCATTTTTATTTTTTTTTCAGCGCAGAGGCTGAACGGAATAAAAAAAATCTCATTACCCGTATGCTCAATATACGGAGAATCGCAGATACTCCTAATGCTGGCCATACGTGTAATGATTGCGGAGACCCCTAAAATGCCAGGGCAGTACAAACACCTCACATTCTCACGCGTAAAAAAAATGCTCATGAGCACAGACCCATTGAAATGAGTGGGTCAGAATTCAGTGCGGGTGCTATGTGTTCATGTCTTAGTGTTGATCGTGAATATTCTAATCGCATATTTTTATCGTGAATATCGTCACTTCGAGAATTCGCGAAGATGTAGAATATAGTGATATATATTCGTAATCGTGAATATTCTATTATTTTTTTTTATCAGTAACCTCTCTTTTTGCTTGTGGGCCAATGAGAAGGCTGCAATGTCTTTGTCTGAGCTTAGCAACATCCCTAGCAACCAATAGGAAAGTTGCCTTCCCTTTATTATATAAGAACCTCCCCAGCAGCCATTTACTGTAGTTTATTACATTTCTGAGAACCAGCAGTGTCATTGCTGTGCTCTGTGCGTTCTTCTCACATTACATTAGTTAGTTTATATATATATAATACAGATAGTTAGTTTATATATATAATACAGATAGTTAGTTTATATATATATAATACAGATAGTTAGTTTATATATATAATACAGATAGTTAGTTAGTTTATATATATAATACAGATAGTTAGTTTATATATATAATACAGATAGTTATATTATATATATAATACAGATAGTTAGTTGGTGTATATATATATAATACAGATAGTTATATTATATATATAATACAGATAGTTAGTTGGTGTATATATATAATATAGATAGTTAGTTTTATATATATAATACAGATAGTTAGTTTATATATATAATACAGATAGTTAGTTTATATATATAATACAGATAGTTAGATTATATATATAATACAGATAGTTAGTTTATATATATAATACAGATAGTTAGTTTATATATATAATACAGATAGTTAGTTTATATATATAATACAGATAGTTAGATTATATATATAATACAGATAGTTAGTTTATATATATAATACAGATAGTGGGAGATAGTCAAGGTAGGTTAGATTGTGATATAGTGTATGGGCCCAGCATGGTGTATACAATGAAGGGAACACACAATGGCAAGGTTCTGTTCATTGTATATGTAGGTGTGTAATAATAAGTTATTGTTTTCTTACCTGGCAACAGAATTTGATTGGAGAAGTCATCGGGAAAGTTGCAGGTGCCCTCCAGGGGTGGTGATTGGCTCTTCTCTTCAACGGCGTCCCAGGTACCTATCAGGCCCCATTCACACGTCCGTGGTGTGTTGCGGATAGTCAATACACCCGGCCGGCACCCCATAGAAATGCCTATTCTTGTCCGCAAGCTGCGGACAAGAATAGGACATGTTCTATCTTTTGCAGAGCCGCGGACCAGAAGTTCGGGGCCGCGCTCCACAAATGCGGAAGCGGAGAGCACATAGTGTGCTCTCCGCTTCACGTCCGGCCCCATTGAGGATGAATAGGTCCGCACCCGCTCCGCAGAATTGCAGAACGGATGCGGACCCATTTGCGGACGTGTGAATGGGGCCTTAGAGAAGGAGACAACAGTTAGTGCGCATTCACGGCGCAGGATAACAAACTGCCCTCACCCCCCTCCCCTTTGTTGTCATGATATTAGATTAATTGGGTGAAGTTGCTCATGATTTGCTCATGGGGAACTATAACATGCAATCATCTGATTGCTATTATCATAGCCTCCAATACACTTGCACTGGAATCTATGATGATTTCACTACTTTCTTATGGAGTCCTATTACAGGCAAGGGCTCCATAGGAAATACTGTGCAGCAGCCTCCTGTCGTTCATAAAGGCAGAGGCTGCTGCATACACAAACGAAAGCGAAAGCTTTTGGTTTTCAGCACGCTCAGATTTCGTGGTCAGGATTGACCACGGCATCTGTGGGGTTAAATGTCTGCGATCGGCATTACTGCCGGTTGCGGACATTAGCTGCAGGTGTCTGCTATAGAAAGCAGGCGGCCACCCGTGGCTATGGCGTCTGCAGCAGGCAGGAGCGGGCGCCATCTTTAAACACACACCCGATGACGTACATGTACGTCATCGGGCATGAAAGGGTTAATCTGTATTTTTTTATTTAAGGAATTAACATTGCGGCCTCTAACATCCATATAAATTTCATTAATAAATACTAATTATTTGATTTAGCTGGACTTTGTCTTATTTATCTGGAACCTTTGCCCGTCATGTAGCTGTGCAGGGTGTTAGGTAGTGTGATAGGAATTACTGCGCTGTGCATCTTCTCCAGTCTCAGGAAACTTCTAGCAGCTTGAAAAGCACCTGTATTGCGCGCACATTACATTGGCGATTTTCGCAATCAAGAAAACAGGGCGTCTCTAGCTTTTAAATTTTGGGGGGGCACACTGGGGGCCAGGACAAAAGTAGGGGTGGCAGCTATAACAATGATAAATTTACACAAGTATGCTTAGAAATGCTGCGATGCTTTACCAAATACCTAAAACCGCAACAGGGAAGAAAAGGGATCTGTAGATGTCACTGTTAGGCCTCTTGCACACAAACGTTTTTTTTGCGTTCCTTATACGGACCCGTTCATTTCAATGGGTCCGCAAAAAAAAAGTGAAGTGCTTCCGTTTCCATGTTTCCGTTTTTTCGTTCCTTTCAAAGATAGAACTTGTCCTATTCTTGTCTGCATCACGGACTATTAGGGGCCAGATGTTCCGTTCCGCAAAAAACAGAATGCACACGGATGTCATCCGTATTTTTTGCGGACCGCAAAATACTGACAAAGCTATACGGTCGTGTGCAATAGGCGTTATGGGGGAATCTGTGGAGGACACACCGTTATGGGGGAATCTGTGGAGGACACACCGTTATGGGGGAATCTGTGGAGGACGCACCGTTATGGGGGAATCTGTGGAGGACGCACCGTTATGGGGGAATCTGTGGAGGACGCACCGTTATGGGGGAATCTGTGGAGGACGCACCGTTATGGGGGAATCTGTGGAGGACGCACCGTTATGGGGGAATCTGTGGAGGACGCACCGTTATGGGGGACCTGTGGAGGACGCACCGTTATGGGGGGGATCTGTGGAGGACGCACCGTTATGGGGGATCTGTGGAGGACGCACCGTTATGGGGGGCATCTGTGGAGGACGCACTGTTATGGGGGATCTGTGGAGGACGCACCGTTATGGGGGATCTGTGGATGGCACTATTATGGGGGATCTGTGGATGACACACTGTTATGGGGGATCTGTGGATGGCACACTGTTATGGGGGATCTGTGGATGGCACACTTATGGGGGATCTGTGGATGGCACACTTATGGGGGATCTGTGGATGGCACACTTATGGGGGATCTGTGGATGGCACACTTATGGGGATCTGTGGATGGCACACTTATGGGGGATCTGTGGATGGCACACTTATGGGGGATCTGTGGATGGCACACTTATGGGGATCTGTGGATGGCACACTTATGGGGGATCTGTGGATGGCACACTTATGGGGGATCTGTGGATGGCACTGTTATGGGGGATCTGTGGATGGCACTGTTATGGGGGATCTGTGGATGGCACTGTTATGGGGGATCTGTGGATGACACACAGTTATGGGGGATCTGTGGATGACACACTGTTATGGGGGATCTGTGGATGGCACCTGTTATGGGGATCTGTGGATGGCACACTGTTATGGAGGATCTGTGGATGACACACTGTTATGGGGATCTGTGGATGACACTGTTATGGGGATCTGTGGATGACACACTGTTATGGGGGATCTGTGGATGACACACTGGTATGGGGATCTGTGGAGACACTGTTATGGGGGATCTGTGGATGACACTGTTATGGGGGGAATCTGTGGGTGACAGTTATGGAGGGGATCTGTTGATGTCGCAGTGTTATGGGGATCTGTGGATGACACTGTTATGGGGGATCTGTGGATGACATATGACTGAGGAGGGCTATCAGGGGACATTATACAGGAGTAATATAAGTTATATTACCCATGTATAATAATGTCCCCTGATATCCCAGTTATATTACCCTGCCCTGTATAATTTACCCTGATACCTTTCAGTTGTATCAGGAACAGGGTACATTATACAGGGGTAATATAACTGAGGAGGGCTATCAGGGACATTCCATAATACAGGGATATGGGGTAATATAAGTTTTTACCCCTGTATAATGTCTAATAAGCCTAGCCCTCCTCACTTATATTACCCCTCATGTCTGACACCCCTAAGATATATTATATGACTGACAGAGGGCTGGGCTATCCCTGTGGTGTGGGACAGTCACCCCATGTGACTCACAGGGGGCTATAAATATATGTATATATATACAGTTGTGTTCAAAATTATTCAACCCACAATGCTGTAAAGGGTTTTAGGGAATTTAGTGTACATTTGTAATTGTGTTCAGAATGAAATCTTACAAGGACTTTTTAAAGAACCAAATGCAACTAAAATGACATCAATTGTTTTTGTAATACAGTATTAAATGGTTTTTTGTGATTTCTTCATTGACACAATTATTCAACCCCTTAAAGACTACCACTCTTAAGAACAGAGATTCATTCAAGTGTTTTCGATCAGGTATTGAAAACCCCTCTGGATGTCAAGGAGCAGCAATCAAGCATAATGAGCCCCAATTAGGCAGATGTAAAATGACTGTGATACTCAGCTCCTTCTAGACATTTACTGGTGTGTTTACAGACATGGTGAAGTCAAGAGAATGGTCCAGGAAGACAAGAGAAGAGGTGATTTCTCTTCACAGGAAGGGCAATGGCTAGAAGAAGATTGCAAAGATGTTAAACATACCAAGAGACACCATAGGAAGCATCATTCGCAAATTCAAGGCAAAGGGCATTGTTGAAACGCTACCTGGTCGTGGCAGAAAGAAGATGCTGACTTCGACTGCTGTGTGCTACCTGAAGCACAAAGTGGAGAAAAGTCCCCGTGTGACTGCTGAGGAACTGAAAAAAGATTTGTCAGATGCGGGTACTGAAGTTTCAGCTCAGACAATAAGGCGCACACTGCGTAATGAAGGCCTTCATGCCAGAACTCCCAGGCGCACCCCCTTGCTGTCTCCAAAGAATAAGAAGAGTCGACTGCAGTATGTCAAAAGTCATGTGGACAAACCACAAAAGTTTTGGGATAGTGTTCTGTGGACTGATGAAACAAAATTAGAACTGTTTGGGCCCATGGATCAACGCTATGTTTGGAGGAGGAAGAACAAGGCCTATGAAGAAAAAGAACACCTTGCCTACTGTGAAGCATGGCGGGGATCAATCATGCTTTGGGGCTGTTTTGCTTCTACAGGTACAGGGAAGCTTCAGCGTGTGCAAGGTACCATGAATTCTCTTCAGTACCAGGAGATATTGGATGAAAATGTGATGCAGTCCGTCACAAACCTGAGGCTTGGGAGGCGTTGGACCTTTCAACAGGACAATGATCCCAAGCATACCTCCAAGTCCCACTAGAGCATGGTTGCAGATTAAAGGCTGGAACATTTTGAAGTGGCCATCGCAGTCACCAGACTTAAATCCGATTGAGAACCTCTGGTGGGACTTAAAGAAAGCAGTTGCAGCGCGCAAGCCTAAGAATGTGACTGAACTGGAGGCTTTTGCCCATGAAGAATGGGCGAAGATACCCGTAGATCGCTGCAAGACACTTGTGTCAAGCTATGCTTCACGTTTAAAAGCTGTTATAACTGGAAAAGGATGTTGTACTAAGTACTAAGATTGAATGTCACTTGGGGGTTGAATAAAACTGATAATGATGTGAGCACAGAAAAGACATTTGTGGTTATTTCATTATAAATGTTATGTTATATTTGTCTGACTTACAAGTGTCTCTTTGATTTAATTGTAAAAAAGATGACTGAAATGATCAAAATCAATGTCAAACTGGCCAAAACACTCAATTTCAGTGGGGGTTGAATAATTTTGAACACAACTGTATATTATCATTATTATCAAAAAAAACATAGGCCTCTTTCACACGGGCGTCATGTTTAACGCCCGGATAAGAGGCAGGTGCGTTGCGGGAATATGCGCGTTTTTCCCGCGCGGGTGCAAACGTTTGTAACGCGTTTTGCACACGTGTGAGAAAAAACGCCATGTTTGGTACCCAACCCGAAGCCGTGAGGAGGACGCATTGCACCCGCACTGAATCCGGACCCATTCATTTCTATGGGGCTGTGCACATGAGCGGTGATTTTCACGCATCACTTCTGCGTTGTGTGAAAATCGCAGCATGCTCTATATTGTGCGTTTTTCACGCAACGCAGGCCCCATAGAAGTGAATGGGGCTGCGGGTGCGGATGCGTTGCGATTTTCCCGCATGGTTGCAGCAACGGGACCCGATCTCTATTATTTTCCCTTATAACATGGTTATAAGGGGAAATTATAGCATTCTTAATAAAGAATGCATTGTTAAATGAAGTGGAAGGGGTTAAAGTTTGATCGCGTAGTTGCGATCTGTCCTCTCTTTCCCTGCAGCATCTATGATCTACAGGACCTGTGATGACGTCACATCACATGGTCCATCTTACCATGGTGATGGACCATGTGATGTGGCGTCATCACAGGTCACTTTAGATCTTAGCTGATGCAGGAAAGAGAGGAGAGATCGCGACTACGCGATCAAGTGGCTAAGGTAAGTTAACTTTTATTATTTTTAACCCTTCCACTTCATTTTACTATGCATTCTTTATTAAGAATGCTATTATTTCCCTTATAACCATGTTATAAGGAAAATAATAGAGATTGGGTCCCGTTGCTAAGCAACCATGCGGGAAAATCGCAACGCATCCGCACTTGCTGATCTGCGATTTTCCGCAGCCCCATTCACTTCTATGGGGCCTGCGTTGCGTGAAAAACGCAGAATATAGAACATGCTGCGATTTTTACGCAACGCAGAAGTGATGCGTGAAAATTACTGCTCATGTGCACAGCCCCATAGAAATGAATGGGTCCGGATTCAGTGCGGGTGCAATGCGTCCTCCTCACGCATTGCACCCGCGGGAAAACTCGCCCGTGTGAAAGGGGCCATACTGTTATTGCACTTTATGGCCAGCCTGGGGCTGGTAGTGAAGCAGCTCCTCCGGTCACTCAATGACACTGTGTGAGACAGACAGCAGTCAGCAGGACCCGACTCCACTCCGGGCGGGCGCCTAATTCACCTCCTGTCCTTCTCCTCACCTAGGCTAGCGATAGCAGGCGCCATTGGCAGGCTGGGCACGCAGAGTGACATCTCTCAGCCTACGCCGCGCCACACAGCACGCACCGTGCGGCTCCTGCCTCAAGTCTCCGCCGGCCGGGTCCAGGCCAGGATTACGCCCCCTACTAGCCGCAGCCCGCACAGAACCTGGTAATTAACAGTGCGGCTGCTGGCCAGCATGATGAGGAAAGTCAGCGTGGGGAAGGGGGAGGTGAGGCACATTTTAGTTGGGGGGGCACAGCGTGATGTAGGGGGGCCGTGGGCAAAAACATCAGTCCCACAGCAAGGTCACCTGAGTGGTCGGTGTTAGTTCACACCTGGCAGTTAGCTCGGCCAACGCAAAGTTTCCACATGCGGCTATCCAGTCAGTACTGCACGCCTGTTTGCAGACTCTTGCTCTCAGCCCTGAGTGCGCATTGTACACCAGCAGCTTCCAGGATAATCACCCCTCAACTGCTGGGCGGCTGACTTTGAATGCCCGGAAAATCCGGCCTGGACCGTAGGGAATCAGTCTCCACCCAGCACTTGACTATTCCCAATAATGAGTCGGCACAGATCGGCTTTGTAGCCATGCTAAATATCAATGTGTCAAGCAGCACTAGCTGCTGCTGACACACAAAAAAAAATCGGCTCTTATCTCACCGAGGCCAGGAACCTCAACGACACTTACCTTCCGTCGACGACGGAACCTTGCGCCCTCTTACAACATATATTTTTTTTGTGGTGTTTTTACGCACTTTTGTGGTTTTAGTGGCATTTGGGGGTAAAAACTCGAGCTAGCTAAACGTCTGATGAGAAATATGAACGCAGGTCAGACAATAATTGTTTTGATTTTGGGGTTTTTGTTAATTAGGTGGTGTTTTTTAGGTCTCTGTCATTTGTTTAACCCCTTCCCGACCCCCTAACAGAAATATACGTCAGCGGTCGAGTATTTAAAGATGGCACCCGCTCATAAGTGCAGCAGACGCCATAGCAGCTGGGTGCCTGCCGTTTTAAACAGCAGACAACCGGGACCAATGTATGCGATTGACAAAAAATGTTGATCACACACATTTAACCCTTCAGACGCCGTGGTCAAATGTGACCACTGCATCTGTCAGCTAAAAAAAATTTTGGGGTCGATTCACTTTCCACAAAAAGTGATACAAATTCGAAAATGAATCAATGAAAAGTACAGATTGCCCTGCAAAAAATGAGCCCTAACTCAGCTTATGGCGGTCAGAATATGGCAATATAAAGTAAAAATTAGTTTTTTCCAAATTCTTTCTTTTCAGTATTAAAACGCATATGTGTTATCATTGTAATCGAACTGACTCAGAGAATGAAAGTAACAGCTCAGTTTTACTGCATAGGAAACGGTGTAAAAACCAAAAAACATTTTTTACATAGTCACTTAGAAAAGAAATGCCACAAAAAAAAAACAACATAACTGCACGCCAAATGTAAAAATAAAAATTGTATGGCATTTTTTTCAGTGAGCAGTAAACTCCAGAGGAAATTGTGTGTGTAGGGGACCTTAGAGCAGATTTACAGATTTGAACGCCACTGCACCGAAATTTAGGAGAGACAGAGCCATCATCCCAACATATTTACTATCCATTGCCCACGTTTCCTGGCTAGGGGCTGGGGTAGATTTCAATCTGCACGACAAACTGCTGGAGGATGCGCCTTATTTTTGATGAGGTCTGAGAAAGAGACAAAGAGGACATCAAAGGCTGGCGTATAATGCTGATAAATGACCCCTATTGTTTTTTGTGGCGTTTTTCAGGACCAGCATTTCAGATGTTAGCTCAAAAGTCTATAGAAAATATGAAATGCAGGCCACACATTTTTTCTACTGGTGTTTATTTCAGTTAGGTTTTTTATAGAATGCAACATGTTGAAGCAATGTCATTTTTACATGTTTTTTTTGTCCTCTGCTGTATAGAGAAAAAAAACATTTAAACATGTTAACACAAAAACATCACTTACAGTAAAAAAAAAAACACATGTGGTATGAGAAAAAATTCAAGCATGTTAATGGTGGTGTTTTTTTGCCATTGCAAAATTGTGCAGGGCGGAAGGGGTTTTCCAGTAATAATTAATATTTTTTTTAATGCCCCCTGCTTGCCTCCTGAAAAAAATTCATACGTACCTGCTGCAGGTATTATAGCTCAGCCCCATTCACTTGAATAGGACTGAGCTGTGCCTAGGCCATGTGACCGAAGAACAGTTGACAATTCCGCCACAGTTTTTTTTTTTTTTTTTATGGCGTTCCCTGTGTGGTAAAACTGACCAGTTACCCTCATTCTCCAGGTCAGTACAATTACGGTGATACCACATTTATTTAGTTTTTCTACTACGTATTTTGACAAAAATTTTTTTTTCTTTTCATCGCCATATTTTGTCTCCCATAACTTTTATATAGTTATGTCTCCATTGCTGCATGATGGCTTCTTTTTGTGGGATGATCTGTAGTTTTTTAATACCATTTTAGCGTGTGTATGACTTCATGATTTGCAGACGTAGCGGACGCGGAGGCAGGCAACAGTCGTGTGCATGTAGCCTAATGACTAAACACTAGTTTTGCAAATGAGATGCTTGGCAAATTATTTTGTACAAAATTATTTAAGGCCCGTCTGCCAAACGTCAAGGCGATCTCGATTAGACGGGTTCCTCACACTAAATCCTACCTGTTATGCTACATGACAGCCACATAAAATCCAGGGAGTGCAGGTTCCACATGTATGCTGGGTCCACTCTGCTTTTTATCATTTTTGGTGCCATAACAGCCTCCATTAAATCCAGGGATGCAGGTACCAGCATGCATGCTGAGCCCACTCTATGCTCTTCCTGGTGCCAAAATGGCTATTAATTGATACAAATGAGAGCAGGCTGCAGCTTTATACTTACTCCAATTAAAATCAGCCTATAGGGCAGACAGGCTAGTCAGGGGTGCAAGACTGAATGGAGTCAGCCACACCTCCAGTACGTGAATGGCGAATTGGCTATTTAGATTTTTTTTTTGCCATATGGGATAAATATTTTTATATTTTAAAACAAGTGTTTTCAGACAAAGCAATGCCCATGATTCTTAATTTTTGTACCTTTTTTTATTCTAGTATCCGGCAGGAAATAATCTTCCAATGCCAAAATAATTTCAATTCTCCTCCCTCTCACACTTCCACATGCTCTCTCCCCTCTTTTGACCCTATAACAGAGGAAGAAGTCGCCAGGCTTCTCTCTTCTTCTCGACCCACGACCTGTAGCAGTGATCCTATTCTATCACACCTCCTCCAGTCCCTCTCCCCAGCTGTCATTACTCACCTACAGTAACTACAATTTTTAACTCTCTCACTCTCTTCTGGGTATCTTTCCCTCCTCTTTCAAACACTCTGTTATAATCCCACAACTAAAAAAACAATTTCTTGACCCGACCTCTGCTGCTAACTACCGACCTGTTTCTAACCTCCCCTTCATCTCTAAACTCCTTGAGCGTCTTGTCTGCTTTCGCTTAATAAGCTATCGCTCTGAAACTCTCTTCTTGACCCCTTACAATCTGCCTTTCGCCCTTTTCACTCTATAGAAACTGTCCTTACTAAAGTGTCTATCTCCTAACAGCAAAAAGAAATGGTGATTATTCTCTACTGATTCTTCTGGATCTCTCTGCAGCATTAGATACCATAGACCATAAACTCCTCCTCGCCATGCTCCACTCAATTGGCCTTAAGGACACTGCTCTCTCTTGGTTCTCTTCCTAACTCTCTGGCCGCTCCTTTAGTGTATTGTTCGCTGGATCTTCTTCTTCTCTTCTTCCTATTAATGTTGGCGTTCCTAGGGGCTCAGTACTAGGTCCCCTACTATTCTTCTTCTATACAGCCCCCATTGGACAGACTAACAGTAGATTTGGCTTTCGATACGATCTCTATGCTGATGACACCCAACTATACACTTCATCCCCTGACATCACCCCTGCTTTACTCCAAAACACCAGTATTTGTCTGGCAGCTGTCTCTAACATCATGTCCTCTCTGTATCTAAAACTGAACCTCTCAAAAACTGAGCTTCTTGTCTTCCCCCATCTACTAACCCACCTAAACCTGATATTTCAATTTCGGTCTGCAGCACTATCATAACTCCTGTGCAGCATGCCCGCTGTCTTGGGGCCACATTTGACTCTGATCTTTCCTTTGTTCCCCATATTCAATCACTTACTCGCTCTTGTCGTCTGCACCTCAATAATATCACCAGAATCTGCCCTTATCTTACGGTGGAAATGGCCAAAACTCTTGTTGTTGCCTTGATTCATTCTCGTCTTGACTACTGCAATGCATTACTAATCGGTCTCCCTTTCACTAAACTCTCCCCCCTTCAATATGTCCTAAATGCTGCAGCCAGGTTCATCTAGCCATCGAACCACTACACTGATGCTACTAATCTGTGCCAGTCACTGCACTGGTTGCCCGTTCACCACATAATACATTTCAAACTTCTCACCCGCAAAGCTCTCCACAGTGCTGCACCTCCATACATCTCCTCCCTCATTTCTTCTCGTCTACCATCCTACTCGGGCTCTCCATTCTGTTAGCGACCTAAGATTAACATCCTCCATAATTCGTACCTCTCACTCCCGTCTTCAAGACTTTTCTCGAGCTGCACCTACTCTCTGGAATACTCTGCCCCGGAATGTTAGGTCAATTCACAACTTCTCCACCCGCAAACGTGCCTTAAAAACCCATCTTTTCAGGCAGGCTCATCAAGCTTCCTAAAATGACTTTTCCCCGACTAAACTTCTCCCCCACCTACTCCTCTGGCTTGAACTCGATCCTTTAGTATTCCCAAACCCGAAGCAGATCGGCCGGCACCACTCCTGTCAGTTCAAATTTGACTTGAGTCCTACTTGTCACAATTAACTACCTTATGTGTCACCCCCAATTCCTCATCAATTGTAAGCTCTTGCGAGCAGGGCCCTGACTCCTAGTGTTTCAGTTGTATATTAGCCACTTACCTTTGTTTTGTACATAAACCCTATGAATTTGTAAAGTGCTGCGGAATATGGTAGCGCTATATAAATACATATTATTATTATTCTAGGAAAAGGGGGTGATTCATTTTTTTATATATTTTTTTAAACTTTTTACTTTTATTTTACTTTCTTTAAGTCACCCTAAGTGACTATAACATGCACTCATTAGATTGCGTTTTGTATTTTATAATGTATATCTATCCATCACAGAACATTGAATTCAATATATTCCAGTGCACTGCTGCCACCTGCAGGCCTGCATTGGAATAAACTATCAACTGGCCTGGAATCCTTGTACAGGCTCTGGCCTATTACTAGGGGGAGGCAGCTCGGGCTGGGACGTGTCACATATCTTTCAAAACTCTTTTTTATTGATCAGCAAAATTATACAGACAATCTGAACAATATGAATGACCAATCACATATATTACAAGTTTATAGGTGTAAATAAAAGCAGGGTATCTAACTCCTCTTTAAAGTATGTTATTACTATCCATTCCAAGTCAAGGAATGGCAGTCAATGAGTTTAATATCACAAAACAGAATATAAAAAAAGACTACAATGAAAAAATGAAGAACGGGAGGGGGAGGGCGTGCTTTAGGGAAAGACTAGGTAAGAAGAGGAGGGAATGGGGGGGTTCATACGGCTCATAATTCTCCATCTGGATAACTGTGTGAATCTGTGACCAGGGTAGAGTAGAAAGCTAGAATATAGACCCATACTGGTTTGCCTAGTGTCCCTTGAATGGTAAGGTTTAATCTGTAGGCCCTCAGGGGTATAGCTGCCTGAATAATGGGTGGAGGAGATACTGCATATTATTCAATCTTTGCTCATGATTACATTTGTCTACTTGTGTAAAGATAACGGCCATATTATGAAAGTGGCAGACAGAACTTGTTAAATCTAGCGCAAACTATCACATTCTGACTTATTTTCACCTGGCAAAACTACTGTGGATCAGGAGTGCAGGTTAGACAATTTTTTTGTTCTTTCGCTATAAGTTATAATAAGGCCTAAAACCATCATGCTCCATGGAAACGCCCATAAAACAGCTAGATTTCTGAAACCGACTTAGGGCACATTCATATCACCATTTTGTTTTTCATTCTTCTGATCCGTCTGAAGAGCAGAAAAAAACAATTGATCAGTTAGGCCTCATTCAGATGGCCGTAGTGTTTTGCTTTGCAATTGGAGGCAATCCATCCTAGTCACATTCTAGGACAGGTTGCGCGCTGCCATTATAGGAGTGTCTCAGCTTGCCATTACAATTAACAACCCCATCATGGAATTGTAAGCCACCGGGCACTGAGATGGCACATGCAAAAATTGCAAATCTTACTTTACATCTTCTGCTGTGCATTAGTTCCTGCAAAACACTTGTTGGCTTAAAAGGCTCACTGCACGTCTGGGTTTCCACTGTACTGTACTTTGTAATCCTTGTGAAAATTTGAGGTAAATCTACATTGTTGGCAAATGTTATTTTCCACTTTCACAGCCCAGTGCTGAAAATTCTATGAAACACTTGTTGGGTCAAAATGCTCATTATACCCTTAGAAGAATTATTTAATAGATGTCGTTTCCAAAATTCTTTTTTATTTGTTTTGTTTTTTGGGAGCAGGGTATTATGTTTTGGCACCTTAAAGTCTCTACGAAGCTTTAGTTGTTCTGGAACACATAACCAAAAGCATGCCACCAACGGAAGGACAGTACGTCCTACCTGGTCTGATGAATTCAGAGACTTAGTCGATAAAGCCATAAAGGGTCAGGTTGAAGTTAGAGAGCTGCCCCTATTGTCCCTATTCACAGTGATCTACTCTTGTTGTCCCAGTGGGTATGATAATTGCCCTGTGAAATCCTGGAATGTCCCTACCATCTACCTACAGCAGAGCACTATCACTTATGCTTAGAAGCATTAGCCCTATCACTTCTACACATTTGCGATGGGGCTCTTCTGTAGGTAATTGGTAGGTACATTCCACGGTTTTACAGGGTGATTCCTGTGCCCACCTGGACAACCAGAGTAGATCAGGGTGAATAGGGACAATTCGGAGCAGCCCCCCTTCTTCATACTGACCCTCTATGGCTTTACAAAGTCTATTGCTTGAATTTATCAGACCAGGTAAGACCGTTCCTTCTTTTTTTTATGAGCACTGGTGGTAGATATACCATTTTATCATTTGTATCTACACTTTTTAAGGTGACCAATAAAAGTTATGTTTTAGTTTATACTGTCCTTCCATTAGTGGCATGCTTTTGGCTATGTGTTCATGATTTGATATAGGACAGCATTTCAGTATCCATCACCTAGACCTGTGATGGAAAACCTCCGCCACTCCAGCTGTGGTAAAACTACAACTCCCAAGATGCACATTTGCTTGGCTGTTTTTCAGAACTCCATAGAAATAGTTTCACCACAGCTGAAGTGCCGGAGGTTAGCCATCACTGACGTAAACGTTGACTGTGGCTGAATTCAGCTGGAATAGGATTGTTTAGCCACCAATGTACATGAGAGAAATCTGTGATGAGCGTGAGTGGCAATCTCTTGTACAAGCAATGGAAGATAGTGAACTCACTATAATGCGTCCCCTAGCAACACAAGTTACATGTAGAATTCCAGTGAGGGAGATGCAATGGATATGGCTTAAGGTAATTTATTTAATCTACCTTTTGAAATGATGATAGAGGTCAAAGGAAAATCCTCTCAGTCTCTGTGATGCATGTCTGATAAACAGGATGAGACTGCAGGAGAGGAGTTACAAAATGAATGACATAATGAATTGCTACCATAGATAACATTATAAACCAAACATAACAATGGCCACTAGATGGCAGCAAACTACACTAAGTATAGTGAATAACATATAACATTGAATACAATAATATGAATTGTGGATGAGAGCCATTAGCTGAGACAACAAAGCTAAAACATCCTAATAAACAAGCTAAAAAATCCAGTAGCTGCTTCTTCATTTCTAAAGACTCTGTTTAAGTCAAGTAGCACGCTAGGGCCACATATCAGGTAATTCTAAAAAAAATAGATTATATTTGATTATTTGCAAAGGCAATTAATTTGCCTCTATTTTACGTCCTGTGAAACACCTAAACAAACTTTCTAAATGATGTTTTGAATATTTTAAGGGGTGCAGTTTTTAAAAAGGGGTGATTTATTTGGGGGGAGGGAGGTAGGTTTCTAATTTAAAGGCTAATCAAAGCCACTTCAGAACTAAAAGCAATTTGGAAATTTTCTTGAAAATTAAAAACACTATGTTAAGTGTATGTTAATACACTTATAACTTACCATCTAGCATCCTAAAAAAAAAAACTATGCCAACATAAACTAGTTATGTTAATTATGAAAAAGAGTCATCTGAGCTACAAATATTGAAGACCTCTCCATAGTATAGGTCATTAATACCATATTTTTGGGGCTCTTACACCTGGCATCCCCACCAGTCAGCTGTTTTGGCCAGCCGTAATACCAGAAACTATACAGTGTACAGAGTGAAGCAGACAACCCCGTACACTGTGTAGTGGCTGAGCCATGGTGGTGCTGGAAACTATACAGTGTACAGAGTGAAGCAGACAACCCCGTACACTGTGCAGTGGCTGAGCCATGGTGGTGCTGGAAACTATACAGTGTACAGAGTGAAGCAGACAACCCCGTACACTGTGTGGTGGCTGAGCCGTGGTGGTGCTGGAAACTATACAGTGTACAAAGTGAAGCAGACAACCCCGTACACTGTGTAGTGGCTGAGCCATGGTGGTGCTGGAAACTATACAGTGTACAGAGTGAAGCAGACAACCCCGTACACTGTGCAGTGGCTGAGCCATGGTGGTGCTGGAAACTATACAGTGTACAGAGTGAAGCAGACAACCCCGTACACTGTGTAGTGGCTGAGCCATGGTGGTGCTGGAAACTATACAGTGTACAGAGTGAAGCAGACAACCCCGTACACTGTGTGGTGGCTGAGCCATGGTGGTGCTGGAAACTATACAGTGTACAGAGTGAAGCAGACAACCCCGTACACTGTGTGGTGGCTGAGCCATGGTGGTGCTGGAAACTATACAGTGTACAGAGTGAAGCAGACAACCCCGTACACTGTGTGGTGGCTGAGCCATGGTGGTGCTGGAAACTATACAGTGTACAGAGTGAAGCAGACAACCCCGTACACTGTGCAGTGGCTGAGCCATGGTGGTGCTGGAAACTATACAGTGTACAGAGTGAAGCAGACAACCCCGTACACTGTGTGGTGGCTGAGCCATGGTGGTGCTGGAAACTATACAGTGTACAGAGTGAAGCAGACAACCCCGTACACTGTGTAGTGGCTGAGCCATGGTGGTGCTGGAAACTATACAGTGTACAGAGTGAAGCAGACAACCCCGTACACTGTGCAGTGGCTGAGCCGTGGTGGTGCTGGAAACTATACAGTGTACAGAGTGAAGCAGACAACCCCGTACACTGTGCAGTGGCTGAGCCATGGTGGTGCTGGAAACTATACAGTGTACAGAGTGAAGCAGACAACCCCGTACACTGTGCAGTGGCTGAGCCATGGTGGTGCTGGAAACTATACAGTGTACAGAGTGAAGCAGACAACCCGTACACTGTGCAGTGGCTGAGCCATGGTGGTGCTGGAAACTATACAGTGTACAGAGTGAAGCAGACAACCCCGTACACTGTGTGGTGGCTGAGCCATGGTGGTGCTGGAAACTATACAGTGTACAGAGTGAAGCAGACAACCCCGTACACTGTGCAGTGGCTGAGCCGTGGTGGTGCTGGAAACTATACAGTGTACAGAGTGAAGCAGACAACCCCGTACACTGTGCAGTGGCTGAGCCATGGTGGTGCTGGAAACTATACAGTGTACAGAGTGAAGCAGACAACCCCGTACACTGTGTGGTGGCTGAGCCATGGTGGTGCTGGAAACTATACAGTGTACAGAGTGAAGCAGACAACCCCGTACACTGTGCAGTGGCTGAGCCATGGTGGTGCTGGAAACTATACAGTGTACAGAGTGAAGCAGACAACCCCGTACACTGTGTGGTGGCTGAGCCATGGTGGTGCTGGAAACTATACAGTGTACAGAGTGAAGCAGACAACCCCGTACACTGTGCAGTGGCTGAGCCATGGTGGTGCTGGAAACTATACAGTGTACAGAGTGAAGCAGACAACCCCGTACACTGTGTGGTGGCTGAGCCGTGGTGGTGCTGGAAACTATACAGTGTACAGAGTGAAGCAGACAACCCCTACACTGTGTGGTGGCTGAGCCATGGTGGTGCTGGAAACTATACAGTGTACAGAGTGAAGCAGACAACCCCGTACACTGTGCAGTGGCTGAGCCGTGGTGGTGCTGGAAACTATACAGTGTACAGAGTGAAGCAGACAACCCCGTACACTGTGCGGTGGCTGAGCCATGGTGGTGCTGGAAACTATACAGTGTACAGAGTGAAGCAGACAACCCCGTACACTGTGTGGTGGCTGAGCCATGGTGGTGCTGGAAACTATACAGTGTACAGAGTGAAGCAGACAACCCCTGTACACTGTGCAGTGGCTGAGCCATGGTGGTGCTGGAAACTATACAGTGTACAGAGTGAAGCAGACAACCCCGTACACTGTGTGGTGGCTGAGCCATGGTGGTGCTGGAAACTATACAGTGTACAGAGTGAAGCAGACAACCCCGTACACTGTGTAGTGGCTGAGCCATGGTGGTGCTGGAAACTATACAGTGTACAGAGTGAAGCAGACAACCCCGTACACTGTGCAGTGGCTGAGCCATGGTGGTGCTGGAAACTATACAGTGTACAGAGTGAAGCAGACAACCCCGTACACTGTGCAGTGGCTGAGCCATGGTGGTGCTGGAAACTATACAGTGTACAGAGTGAAGCAGGCAACCCTGTACACTGTGCAGTGGCTGAGCCATGGTGGTGCTGGAAACTATACAGTGTACAGAGTGAAGCAGGCAACCCCGTACACTGTGTGGTGGCTGATCCGTGGTGGTGCTGGAAAGTATACAGTGTACAGAGTGAAGCAGACAACCCCCTACACTGTGTGGTGGCTGAGCCATGGTGGTGCTGGAAACTATACAGTGTACAGAGTGGAAGCAGACAACCCCGTACACTGTGCAGTGGCTGAGCCATGGTGGTGCTGGAAACTATACAGTGTACAGAGTGAAGCAGGCAACCCCGTACACTGTGCAGTGGCTGAGCCATGGTGGTGCTGGAAACTATACAGTGTACAGAGTGAAGCAGACAGCCCCGTACACTGTGTAGTGGCTGAGCCATGGTGGTGCTGGATACTATACAGTGTACAGAGTGAAGCAGACAACCCCGTACACTGTGTGGTGGCTGAGCCATGGTGGTGCTGGAAACTATACAGTGTACAGAGTGAAGCAGACAACCCCGTACACTGTGCAGTGGCTGAGCCGTGGTGGTGCTGGAAACTATACAGTGTACAGAGTGAAGCAGACAACCCCGTACACTGTGCAGTGGCTGAGCCATGGTGGTGCTGGAAACTATACAGTGTACAGAGTGAAGCAGACAACCCCGTACACTGTGCAGTGGCTGAGCCATGGTGGTGCTGGAAACTATACAGTGTACAGAGTGAAGCAGACAACCCCGTACACTGTGCAGTGGCTGAGCCATGGTGGTGCTGGAAACTATACCGTGTACAGAGTGAAGCAGACAACCCCCTACACTGTGTGGTGGCTGAGCCATGGTGGTGCTGGAAACTATACAGTGTACAGAGTGAAGCAGACAACCCTGTACACTGTGCAGTGGCTGAGCCGTGGTGGTGCTGGAAACTATACAGTGTACAGAGTGAAGCAGACAACCCCGTACACTGTGCAGTGGCTGATCCGTGGTGGTGCTGGAAACTATACAGTGTACAGAGTGAAGCAGACAACCCCGTACACTGTGCAGTGGCTGAGCCATGGTGGTGCTGGAAACTATACAGTGTACAGAGTAAAGCAGACAACCCTGTACACTGTGCAGTGGCTGAGCCGTGGTGGTGCTGGAAACTATACAGTGTACAGAGTGAAGCAGACAACCCCGTACACTGTGCAGTGGCTGAGCCATGGTGGTGCTGGAAACTATACAGTGTACAGAGTGAAGCAGGCAACCCCGTACACTGTGCAGTGGCTGAGCCATGGTGGTGCTGGAAACTATACAGTGTACAGAGTGAAGCAAGCAACCCCGTACACTGTGTGGTGGCTGAGCCGTGGTGGTGCTGGAAACTATACAGTGTACAGAGTGAAGCAGACAACCCCGTACACTATGTGGTGGCTGAGCCATGGTGGTGCTGGAAACTATACAGTGTACAGAGTGAAGCAGACAACCCCGTACACTGTGCGGTGGCTGAGCCATGGTGGTGCTGGAAACTATACAGTGTACAGAGTGAAGCAGACAACCCCGTACACTATGTGGTGGCTGAGCCATGGTGGTGCTGGAAACTATACAGTGTACAGAGTGAAGCAGACAACCCCGTACACTGTGCAGTGGCTGAGCCGTGGTGGTGCTGGAAACTATACAGTGTACAGAGTGAAGCAGACAACCCCGTACACTGTGCAGTGGCTGAGCCGTGGTGGTGCTGGAAACTATACAGTGTACAGAGTGAAGCAGACAACCCCGTACACTGTGTGGTGGCTGAGCCATGTTGGTCCTGGAAACTATACAGTGTATGGAGCCTACTGCTTCCACTCTATACACTGTATTGTTTCTGGCCCCGCGGCTGCCAGATGCAGTTGATCGGGGCTGGTGCCAGGTGTCAGACCCCACTGATCTGATATTGATGCCCTATCAGGATGATTATTATGAATATTTGAAACCTGGAAAAGCCCTTTAACTATTTTTTGTGGTATAACTATCTGTCTTGCAAGCTTGAAATTATTTGTTTGCAAATTTTTAATACATTTAGAGTTTTTTCACAAATAAACACAGAAAGTATATAGAAGGATATGTCACGGGAAGTCTGAAAATCCTGTTCTGTGGGTCACATGACCGTCTTTTAAAATAGGGAATAGACAAAAACACCTTATGGGCCGCTGAAGGACAATTGGCTCTATCACAAACACAGTTTGCAATTATTTTGCAATTTACTTGCCTTGTCTGACGTCATATTGTCTTGTGTCTATGGGCCAGATTTATCATTAGCTAAAGTTACTTTAATGGAGTGAAAAAGTCGCAAAAAAATGCGCAATCAGTAAAACTGCGCAATTTTTTGCGACTTTTTCAAGCTCTGCACTAAGCTCTCCAGTTTTGTGAAAGTGGGCGTGTTGTCTTATGTAAATTAATCTCTAGACAGATTTACTATTGCAACCATTTAAAAAGTCGCAAAAAAAATGCACAATTTCACTCCAGGGGGGACCATGCTTATCTTATGCGACTTTTTAATAGAACATGCGACTTTTGTAAAGCCGTTTACTGAAGGATAAACTGCTATCATCAAACCACATTTATCACAGTATTAGGCTACGTTCACACGACGACATTTGTCGCGCGACAAAAAGTCGCACTATTGTCGCGCGACAATATTTATAATGGGAGTCTATGGTGTCGCATTGCGACATGCAACATGCTGCGACTGCGACGCGAAAGTCGCAAAAAATCCATTCAAGATGGGTTTTTCTGCGACTGTCGCGTCGCAGTCGCAGCATGTCGCAATGCGACACCATAGACTCCCATTATAAAAATTGTCGCGCGACAATAGTGCGACAAAATGTCGCGCGACAAATGTTGCAGTGAAGTTGTGTCCTATTTGTCGCGCGACAATTGTCGTCGTGTGAACGTACCCTTAAAGGACCATTAATAAATCTGACTAACTAAAAGTGACTTTGGGCAAATGTAAAAGTGGAGTAAGATGTAAGTGTAATGATAAATCTGGCCCATATGTGCCTATGCTAATGTAGGAACAGCTGTAAAAACTTGGCTTTGTAATAAAGAAGTGACAGAATTCACCAGAAATGTCCCTTGTAGACTCAATGTTGGCTGCTGAATGAACCAGCTCTGCTTACAACCCCGTACACCCTATAATTTTTCCCCTTCTCTCATTTAGAACACATTCACATAAGGAGGCTGAGTGCATTTTTATGTCTTTTTAAAGAATAATTCCACCCATCCTATATAGCTACGATACTGCACACCACAGACATATGCAAACTCCCATCTTTTGGTTTTTAATTCCAGTTCCATTGCTTTTTAGTTTTGTATAGGTTCTCATTTTGCAGTGACCACATTAGGCACTGTTAAAGGGGTTTTCCAGGATGACCTGTCCTCAGGATATCTTCAGTAAAGAACTGTACGGCCTGCCTCAAATTGTCTGGTCTCCTGCCTTTTGCACCACACCATCTTAACACCATGGGCACCCCACCTTCCACCAGACAGGAGGCTGCAACCAGGGTATGCCCTGGGGAAATATGAGAGCCCCTCTTCATTGCACAGCCAAGGGAGTGCGGGAGCAGTTTAGCCGCCACTCTAACCCCACCATCCTCCTACCACTATCACTCCCATCTGTCTCCTTCCCATTCACATGCCCCCGCTCGGCTGCTGCAATTTATTTTGTCAGAGGTGCTGATTTAGAATTAGTTTCTGAACTCACACTAAAATTTGCCAGACGTTTAACAGATTGTTTTCCAGTTGGCATCTAGGGAAAAACCTGAAAATTGGTGGATCAGTCTCGCACTTGAGAGCTAGATAACACGAAAATGTTCAGACATTGAAAGTACACTTTGGAAAAATCCTATGCATATTTGCTGTGGAATTCAAGGCAGGAATCTGAGACTAAGGTCTCATGCACACAACCGTGTGCTGAACGGGCCCGTGCTGCGGACAGCAAATTGCGGTCTGCAATGCATGGACACCGACCGTGGGGCATCCGCCGTGGATTGCGGACCGCATCCGACAGTCCGCACCCCAAAAAAGTATTGCATGCACTACTTTTTTGGGGTGCGGAGGCACGGCCAGAATCACCACGGAAGCACTCCGTAGTGCTTCCGTGGGCTTCCGATCTGCATCTTTCGGATTGCGGACCCATTCAAGTGAATGGGTCTGTGATGCGGCTGCACACAGCCGGTGCCCCGTGTATTGTGGACCCGCCGTATGCGGGTCGCAATACCGCCACAGGCAGCACACGGTCGTGTGCATGAGCCCTAATCCTCAGATTTGTGCCACAAAGTTGTAGTTTGAACACCACAGATCCGACCGATTAATAGCCCCTATGAACATGTCCCTTCTTGATCTGGCTTTAACATCCATGTGGAAGAAATCTATGGCTATTTCCTATTGAAAAGAATACACACTGAAATCTGAGGGTGAGCGGGTGTGTGTCTATATGTTCTATGGGTCTTTGTGACAGGACAGTGGGGAAGGCTCCTTCTGCTCTCAGTTGTCTTACAACCACTTACCCTCACAAGATTGTGAGGAGGGTAACGTGGGTGCATTTATGGCACACATAGAATCAATTTGGTCATATATGTCTCAGTTTTCTGCAATATAAAAGAAAGGGAACAAAGAAGAGGGAGATTAAGGCCTCTTGCACACGAACGTTTTTTTTGCTGGTGTACGGGCCGTTTTTATGAGTTCCGTATACGGTCCGTATATGGACCCATTCATTTCAATGGGTCCGCAAAAAAAAACGGAAGTGTTTCCGTATGAATTCCGTTTCTGTATTTCCATTTTTCCGTTCCGTGCAAAGATAGAACATATCCTATTATTGCCTGCAAATCACGGTCCGTGGCTCCATTTAAGTCAATGGGTCCGCAAAAAAAACGGAGCGCATACGGAAATGCATCCGTATGTCTTCCGTATCCGTTTCTGTTTTTGCGGAACCATCTATTGAAAATTTTAAGCCCAGCCCATTTTTTTCTATGTAATTACTGTATAGTGTATATGCCATACGGAAAAACGGAACGGAAACGGAACGGAACACAACAGATAACAAAAACGGAACAACGGATCCGTAAAAAACGTACCGCAAAACCATACGGTCGTGTGCAATAAGCCTAAGAGTCTGTTCCTATGCCAAATTTCCTCCAGTGGCTGCACATGTTCTGCCTCCTATTGCTTTCAGTAGGAGGCAGGGCTGTAGATCGTGGTGCAGCAGATTAAAACCACAGCCACGCCGGGACATGTCCCTTCGTGGCTCTGTGTGTGGATAGCCGCAGCAGCTGTCTACTTTCAGCTTAGCTCCACTGAAATGGATCTAAGCCTTAAAGGGGTCCGTGACATTTAGGGAGAAAAACTCGGGCAGAAACCACTGCGGTTCCTGGCCCGGGTATTTGGTGGATGTTGACCTAGTTAAAATCCACTGTGTATACATATCCTCGGGCTAGTTACAGACAAGCAAGTTCAATGCAAGAAACATATTGGGTGACAGAATCGCATTGATATGATTATTTATAATGCTGTGACTTAAAGCCGTTAGTGTAAGCCTACATGCACACGGCAGTGGTTTTTTGCGGCCTCCGTTCCGTTTTTTTTGAGGATCCGATGGTTTCCCATTCATTTCTATGGATCCGTTACAAAATGCGGATGCCTCTTCCATTGCCTGTCCGCGTCCGCTGTCCGCATTTCACTTCCGCAAAAAAAATATGGCATGTCCTATTCTTGTCCACAAAAAACGGTTTGCGGACCCATAGAAGTCAATCGGTCCGCAAAAAATGCGGATGACCAACGGAAGCCATCCGTTTGTAATCCGCATCCGTTTTTTTTTGCGGATGGTTGCTTGGAAACCAGGGAACTTGTACAGGTACTTTAAGAAACTGTTTTAAGCCTTCCGTTTTTTTTGCATATGCAAAAAAAAAACGGAAGACACACGGAAACACAACCTACAAAATTTGCGGACACACAGAAAGGATGTGGATGTGAAAAAAAAAGGAAGATGGATCCGCGATTTGCGGACAGCAAAAAACAACTGTCATGTGCATGTAGCCTTGGTAAGATGGACCATGTGATTGGACCATGTGATGTGACGTCATCACAGGTCCTTAAGCTGTTAGTTAAAGCATGAAGAGAGAGGACAGATCGCAACTACGCGATCAAGTGGCTAAGGTAAGTTAACTTTCATTATTTTTAACCCCTTCATCTTCATTTTACACATGCATTCTTTATTAAGAATGCTATTATTTTCCCTTATAACCATGTTATAAGGGAAAATAATAAAGATCTGGTCCCGTTGCTAAGCAACCATGCGGGAAAATCGCACCGCATCCGCACTTGCTTGCGGATGCTTGCGATTTTCCCGCAGCCCTATTCACTTCTATGGGGCCTGCGTTGCATGAAAAACGCACAATATAGAGCATGCTGCGATTTTCACACAACGCAGAAGTGATGCGTGAAAATCACCGCTCATGTGCACAGCCCCATAGAAATGAATGGGTCCGGATTCAGTGCGGGTGCAATGCGTCCTCCTCACGCATTGCACCCGCGCAGAAAACTCGCCCGTGTGAAAGGGACCTAAGAGTGAAAGTTCCCATTGAATGACTGCAAGCAGAGATCTTGAACACTGGTGTATCGATAAAGGCCCAGATTCACTAATGTGTCTGCACCTAGAATCTGTCGAAAAGTTGAGCAAATTGGTACTAGGGAAACTAGGGCTTCTACAATTTTTTCCAACTCTGCTCCGATGTATATTGGAAATTGCACAGTGTTTTATTATACGAAGAATAAACTGGAATACGCCTATAATTTGGATCCATCTGAACTGGAGCATGGTTCTGCCTGAGGGCATCTTCTGCTTTGGCGAGGAGATCACTGTTTGTTCCTGTGTGAAGAAAGAAGAAATTACAAACATGTATCCGTCATCAGGTTTGCGTGCTTCCACCCCTAAAACTGGGGTTGTTTTGTGCAAAGACATAGTAAGTCACAAAGTGTAATGTCTATTTTGGGACTGTTCTTTCTTGGTTTCTAAATGATTGCCATTACCATGTCGAAAAATCCACGATATAAGCAAAGCAAGCTGCTTCTACAAATAAACCGTACAACAGGATAATGACTGACGGCAAGAAGCCAAATAAACCAGTTCAGAAGGGGTGAGGGTCATCCATAAAAATGTTATAAAATGGTGCAATGGCTCTAATACCCTTTGTGACATGGTGGATGACCTGATTTACTAAACCTGCACCACCCTGCAGTTTAACTAGTTCAAGCCTGGGCCATTTACCCCCCTTCCTGAGCAGGCGCATTTTCCATTTTGTTTTAGTACATGCGTCTTTCAAATCGTATCACTGAAACGGGTAAGTATTCATATTCAACAACAAAAAACACTGAAAGAAAGACTCAGGCTGGGTTCAGACTTGCGCGTTTTACAGCGCGTTCAAACGCGCTGTAAAACGCTCAACACATGAAAACCAATGCTTCCCTATGGCCCTGGTTCTCACTTGAGCGTTTTACAGCGCGTTTAAATGCACTGAAAAACGCCCTACGCTCAAAAAAGTTCTTGAGCTTCTTTGGGGCGTTTTGTCGCGCGTATTGTGATTGACGCCACAGTAGTCAATCACACGAACGCGCGTATGACGCGCGTTTCCTATTTGCAAAAACGCGCTGTAATACGTGCGACAGAAACACGCGTTTTACGCACGTATCAAATACGCGCAAGTCTGAACCCAGCCTCAGGGCTCGATCACACGAATGTTTTTTGCGTTCCGTATACGGGCCCTTTTTTACGCTCAGTATACTGTCCGTATAAGGAACCATTCATTTCAATGGGTCCCCCAAAAAAACGGAATGTACTCCGTATGCATTCCGTTTTTCCGTTCCGCTACATTTTGAGTCATATCCTATTATTGTCCGCAAATCACGTTCCGTGGCTCCATTCAAGTCAATGGGGATGTAAAAAAAAACGGAATGCATACGGAAGGCATCCGTATCCGTTCCATTTTTGCAGAAGCATCTATTGAAAATTTTATGCCCAGCCCAATTTTTCAATGTACTTACTGTTAGAACATTATGATATGCTTCCATTTCCAATCTGCAAAAAACGGATCACAAACGGAAACCATACGAAAGCGAAACGGAAACACTACTGTTAAAAACGGACCGCAAAACCATACGGTCGTGTGAACGAGCCCTTAGGGGAAGATTTATCCATCTGGTGTCAAGTAGAACTGGCTTAGTCGCCCATAACAACCAATCAGCTTCCATCTTTCATTTTCTAAAGGAGCTGTGAAAAATTAAAGGTGGAATCTGATTGGTTGCTATGGGCAACTAAGCCAGTTCTACTTGGCACAATTTATTTGTGATATACCACATAAATCATACAAAATGATACACCAAGTGTGGAAATCACAGTGATGACCTCAAGATTATCCATGTGCCCAGAAGAGATCCCATCATGCCAAACTTCAAGTTGTCTCCTCGGGGTCCGCAAAGTACGGATCTGCAAAAAAAAAAAACAGGTGACGTCCGTGTTGCATCTGTTTTTTTTTTTTGTAGTGAATCCATTGTAACAATGCCTGTCCTTGTCCACAAAAGGGACAAGAATAGGACATGTTCTATTTTTTTGTAGAGCCGACATAAGGACACAGAATGCACATGGAGTCATTTCCGTTTTTTTTCAAGCCCCATTGAAATGAATGGTTCCGCATATGGACCTGAAAAGGAACGGAAACAGAAGCTCCGATTTATGTATTTATGTTACTACTTGGAGAATATACTCAATCTAACTTACTGATCTTTGGATGGCTGTTTTCTTATCACCTTAACCTACCACAGTAAATAGGAAGCCTATCTGGGCCCTCGAACATCTTATTTCTCAATAATACGGACTTTTATGGGTCACTGTTGGCTTTCTATGGACATTTTGTGTTGTAGTTGAGCTTCAGAACGGACATATCCGCATCATTTTATGCATTCTATCTGTCCCTCATTGTCCCCTGATGAGCACATAGCATTGGAGAAACGTGTTGTGATCCCGCGGAGAGCCTATAACTCAAAATGTAGGCGTGATCGTATCTATTCTGGGAACATGTATGGTCTGTTTTTCCTTAATCGTTAATTTTGTTAATCTTTTACTGATCTCTTCTGTTTTTGGCTGAAGAATGACAGAGGGATGGTGCTTATCTAAGGGATGTAGCTCTTGACTAGAGCAGAGGGGGAGGCTCATGCTCCAGCCAAAATCAAATTTCACACGAGTGTATTCAGTGCGAGAAATACGCCCGTGTATCAGAGGTATTTCCCATCCTAAATGCTGCTTCTATGACGTGGACCCACGGCACTATAATGATTTATAATGCTGTGTGTTCCTGCTCAACCCCAACTGTAATGATTCTTAGGCCTCATGCACACGACCGTTTTTTAATGCTGTCCGCAAAAAGGGGTTCCGTTGTTCAGTGATCCGTGTCCGTTTTTGCCTTCCGTTGTGTTTCTGTGTGTCTTCCATTTTTTTTAGCGGACATGACCCAAAAGATTTTACCAAAAGACAGGCTGACAATTTTTCCCAAGTGCCTGCCAAGGGATCCGCAAAAAAAACGGACATGGAACGCGGATGACACACGGATGGCCATCCGCATTTTTTCACAGACCCATTGACTTGAATGGGTCCGTGAACCGTTTTTCACGGACAAGAATAGGACAGGTTATATTTTTTTGACGGACTGGAATCACGGACCACAGACGCGGAGGACAAACGGTCCATTTGCCGAGGTTTCCACGGACCCATTGAAAACCAATGGGTCCGCAGAAAATCACGAAAAACGGAGCAGCGGACACGGAATCAAACAACGGTCGTGTGCATGAGGCCTTACCCACATCATGCCATCAGTACAAATCATTAGAGTTGGGGTTGAGCAGGAACACACAGCATTATAAATCATAAAGCCATGGGTCCGTGTCATAGGAGCAGCATTCTGACACACAGAGTATATTTCTCGCACTGAATGCACAGCTTAGATTTCCTCTATAAAAAAATATAAAAATATGCAGTATTTGGGCAAACACATCACAAAAGTGCTTAACAAATGCCTAAAAAAATCTTTAAAAAGCACTGCACAAGTGAGGCAATGACACAAAAACCTATGTGCGGCAGGACCCTAATAGGTGTGTTGTCATCAGAAGTGGTGGTTTTAAAGGGAATCTGTCACCAGGTTTGAGCCCTGTCAGCTAAACATATGCTGACGTTCAGGGTCTCATTAGCATGCCTAATATGGGCTCATCTAAACAAATGGTAGCGTTATTTTGTCAAAAAACAGGTTTAACTAACCTGTCAATCACACATATAAGGAGCCCAAGGGGAGGTCCAGCGATGCAGGGTGCCGGGCCGCAGACATCGCTGTATGTGGCCAGCGCCGCCTCCAAATGCTCAGTGCCGCCTCTCCTCCTCCTCGCTGTAAGCTGGCTGACGCACACGGCGCGTGCGCACTTCACTTCAAGAAGCCGATCCAAGAAGTCCGCGCGTGCGCACAGGCATGCACCCGCGCGGACTTCTTGGATCGGCTTGAAGTGAAGTGCGCACGCGCCGTGTGCGTATGGCCAACGCTACAGCGGAGGAGGGGAGGGAGAGGCGGCACGGAGCATTTGGAGGCGGCGCTGGCCACATACAGCGATGTCTGCGGCCCGGCACCCTGCATCGCTGGACCTCCCCTTGGGCTCCTTATATGTGTGATTGACAGGTTAGTTAAACCTGTTTTTTGACAAAATAACGCTACCATTTGTTTAGATGAGCCCATATTAGGCATGCTAATGAGACCCTGAACGTCAGCATATGTTTAGCTGACAGGGCTCAAACCTGGTGACAGATTCCCTTTAACCAGTACCCTCCTCTCACTGGTTTCTTACTCGTAATACAGGACCAGGTAGTATGTATAACTATTCCCCATGAAGTCAGTGTATGGTGTCTGCTGCCCTCTAGTGACCAGTAATTTAATGTCACTGCACAATTAGAATATTCTGTCATCTGTCTTGTGCCCTGGGTCACAGAGTATAATGTACAGAATTACTGACGGGTATACAGTTCAACAGTATATTCATGTATAAGAACAAAATAGATGCGGCTTGTTTTTGGCATCCTTTGCTTACCATTGAGGGGAGCTTTAATTAACACATTGACCTTCCTGCCTTCACATCCAAGGTGCAACCACTCCCCACAGATACTCCTAGTGCCTGCATCAGAGATTCCCCAGGCGAGCCTGCCACACATGCTGTCCAGAATCAAAGATATAGCGGCCGCACTAAGGTGAGAGCCACCAGAGTACCTTCCGTGGACGCCCCATCTCTGCCTCAGATACTGCTTCCCCCCACAGCCGAGTGCTTGCCACAGATGTTTCAACCTGAACTTTGTGAGCCCCTTTGTAAACTCTGCAACACAGACCCTTTTTCATACCATTTTATCACCCCTGGGGCCTCAGGTGCCCTCTGCACCCTCTATACTTACTCCCAGAGAAGATATCTTTGTGTGTATGTTACATTGCTAAGACAAATCTGCTTTTTTTAATAAGTTTCTAAGGCTGGGTTCACATTACGTTTTTGTCTTATGTTTAATGTACGCAAAAAAGTATACCTTAAACAGATGCCGTAGAGTTCCATTGTACAAAAAACAGACTCTGGTGTATTGCAGAAAATATCGTGTACTACGCTTTTTTATCCTTTTTTTCCCCCAACATATATATTAAACATAGGGCAAAAAAAATTGCCAACCCAGCCTAAATTTGGCATGAAAACACGTTTTCTTCATGACCCCCAATGTTCTCATGCTAAACAATTCTCCTAGTTCAGCGCGTCTTCTGCTGGATTTCAGTGGCAGACGTTCAACCTGTCTGACATCCATTTATGGTTCTTTGCGGGGAAGGAGAAGTACAGTATAAATATCTGTGGAGGGACACCGCAGGCTTCATTGCATTACTCGGTACCGGAGCATTAGCCACGCTCTGACAGACTCTATTTTAGACTCTCAATGAGCAATAATTACGCTTTGCTGTAAAATGTTATCTTTGCATGTGTTCTTTCTTCGTCATTGTCCTCTCTCCATCCCCCTTTGCATCCCCACATCCTCTCTTCTTTCTCTCTTGTCCATTTACTCCCGTTCTTCCGGAAGCAGGAAGTTAATTTTAAGGAACTTCCACAATTCTCCAAGAACAAAAGATTCTTGGAAAGTTCATCAGATGTGGCCTGGATTTCACTCAACGACTTTACGTCAAACAAACATGTACCAACCCAAAAATTCTCCCATAGCCATCAGTCTACCCAAAGGTCATTCACCACCATCCCATCCAACTTCTTAACATTAGATTACGTGATGCGGTGGCACAAAGTGAGGCTGGACTCGGTTAGAATAATCTCTAGATGTTGATTGCCAATTAATGACACAGATGTTGACTGAAGTGTCCTAAAATAGGTCAGACTTACTTTGCTTTTTTTTTTTTTGCTTTTTTTTTTAAAGGCTCCTTTGTTAGACATAGAGGCAATTAACAGGGGCTGTCAAGTGAGTGTAAGCTACAGATGGACAGCGCACCAAATACCATCAAAATGTATCTTCTGATACATCATATAGATGCTTGCAAATAAATAACTATATTTACTTAAAGGGGTTGACCATATATTTTTTTTAAATTCTTTCATCATACCCTGTGGGATCTGTGAAGGGAATTGTATGTACCTGCTCAGCACTACTGGGTTCCAGCTCTGTGTGTCCAGGGCTGTCTTCACTGCAATCTTGGTCCTCACATGTAGTCTCTTCGGACATGGTCATGTGTGCCACTGCATCAACGACAGACCTCAGGGACATGTCATCAATGAGGTTAGTCATTGATTACTGCAGTGCATGTGACCCCATCCATGCAGGACGTTTAGGCTACATGGACATGAACGCATTTTGTTTCCGTGCCCATTCCGTTTTTTTTTGCGGATTAAATGAGGACCAATTCATTTCAATGAGTCTGCAAAAAATGCAGACAGCACACCGTGCCCTGAAAAAAATATAGAGCATGTCCTCTTCTTGTCTGTTTGTAAGCATTGTTACAATGGATCCGCAAAAATGGATCTGCAAAAAAAAAAAAAAACAGATGCAATACGGATGTCAAAAGGACGTCATCAGTATTTTTTGCGGATCAGTGTTTTGTGGACCGCAAAACACATACGGTCGTGTGAATGTAGCCTTAGGCTGCTTTCACACTAGCGTTAATATTTTCCGGTATTGAGCTCCGTCATAGGGTTTCAATACTGGGAAATAAAACGCTTCCGTTTTGTCCCCATTCATTGTCAATGGGGAAAAAACGTAACTGAACAGAACGGAGTGCTACAAAATGCATTCTGTTCCATTTGGTTAAGTTCTCATGCCGGAGAGCAAACTTGCTGCCGTTTTCTCTGACACAATAGAAAACTTTCAGTGGAGTTCATGACGTATTCATCTTGGCAATGTTAAAGATAATACAACCGTATCTGTTCATAACGGATGCAGATGGTTGTATTATCAGTAACGGAAGCGTTTTTGGTGAACCCTGCCGGATCCAGCATAAAACGCTATTGTGAAAGTAGCCTTAGATGGGGGGACCAGAAATACATTGAAGACAACCCAGGAACCAAGAAGCTGGAACCAAGCAGCAGGAGCAGGTAAGTATAATTCCCTTCACAGGTATTGATGTCTAGACCCAAAATTACCCCAGAATTGTGCACCTTTCCTGCAAAGTCACACTTTTTCCTTTTTTCCATTAAGCCATTCCTGTCGGGCTAGGCACAGATACTTTCTCTAAACATAGATGTGACAATTTGTGCCAAGTTTTGGCATGATTTACACCAGGGATGCTCAACCTGTGGCCCTCCAGCTGTTGCAAAACTACAACTTCTAGTATGCCTGGACATCCTACAGCTATCAACCTACAGCAGGGCATGTTGGGAGTTGCATTTCAAGGACATAATAGCTTTGCTGATGAATATGTATGCCAGGGGGACACTCTATGGGCATACCTTTGGGCTATAGAAGTCTATGGACACATTATCTCCATTTAAAAGGATAAGTTCATATGCGAAAAAATCATATTCGAAAAAAAAATCTATTCTGTAACATTTGGCCTATAATATAATTAACAAAGGGGAAAAAAGCACAAAAAAGTTAAATATACATCTGTGCATAGAAAAGAAAGCAGTGAGGACCCTCAGATACACTTGCTAAGGCTAGGTGCACACGGCATTTGGGCTCTACCTGCTTTACTTCGTTATATCTTTGCCTCAAGAGTATTGAAAAGTATAGTCAAATAAAAAAGCTGAAAATTTAAACCATTAACAACTAAATATCTCATCCTTTACCTTTTATTGCAGCTTCCATTATTTTCGGGTGTCTTTACATTTTTCAAAGGGTCTGGGTTTTTCGGGTGGCAGTTCCATTGTTCTGAGAACATCAGAAGGTTGTTCTTTTGTTTGATAAGTTTGATCATTGCTTTCATCTTCACATTACTGTGCTAAGATATCTTATTTAAACTGTATATTAACATTCTTGATGACTTTAATTCATAATAAGCCAATATCTCCAGATGTAGCTATACCTCCCCAAACTACATCCATAGGCCCCTCACCATGCTTACCTAATGGTTGTAGATATGGTTGAAGAGTCCGTCTTCACCTTGTTTCTATATTTATCTTATTCTTATATTTATCCTATACTAATACTTTAAAATTGAAACCGTTCCCTACAGCTAAGATGATCATTTTCTTCTGTTTTGTCCATTTCCTTTTCTCAATACCAGGTTCCTGATATCCGACACATCCTTTCAGACCCATTTGTCTTCCCACGTATAGAGGATGTACAAAAACATTTGTGAATTTTCTCAAGTCAGAAGCTAGGGTAGAGCTTGAAAAACTAATATTTTTCAAAGATGAAAGCTTTTTGTACTGTTTATCTGAAGGTGTCAGCTCCGGTTGGTCTAACGCAGTGATGGGCATCGTAGCGGCTCTCCAGCTGTTGCAGAACTACAACTCCCAGCATGCAAAGCCTGTCTATAGCTATCAGCCTACTGCAGGGCATGGTGGGAGTTGTAGTTTAGCAACAGCTGGAGAGCCGCACGTTGCCCATCACTGGTCTAACGGGTCTTGTAAGATTAAGAGTGCTATTTTATCTATATCATTAAATGATTGGCTTAAAGGGGTTATCCAATTTCAAGAAAACCCCCACACATGTGGCAGGCCCCTGTTACCGGTTATATACTTACCCCGCTCCCCGCTCCTGGTGCCTCTCCTGGTCCCCGCACCACAGCTGCTGCTTCTCCCTGTACATGGATGAAAACATCCGGTGTTGGGGAGGGCAGCAAATAGCAGACGGGGACGGGGACGTGCCTCCCTAGCGTCACCCGCGATGCTAGGGAGGCTCGTCCCTGTCCCCGCCTGCCATTGGCTGCCCTCTCCGACACCGGATGTTTTCATCCATGTGCAGGGAGAAGCAGCAGTGGTGATGCGGGGACCAGGAGCGGGGCCAGGAACAGGGTAAGTATATTACCGGTGAGGGGACCTGCACTTGTGAGGGGGTTTTCTTGAAATTGGATAACCCCTTCAACTCCTGTTTGTAAATTTCTAATTGTACTTCTAGTATATTCCTTTAACTTTTCTTCCTTTGGGTAAGACCCAACAGTGGTACACGGTGGGGTTGGCCGAATTTGGCTAAGCTATGGCCACTCATGGCAGCCAATGGCCACGTTATTTTCCTTTAAAAATCATACTGCCTGTTGCAGATAGTAGTTGTGGAACCAACCAGCCAACCAACAGAATTAGCTTTGTGCTAAACCTAACGACGTTATGCTGGTGGCTCTCAGGTTTTCACCATTTAACCCTTATACAGGGATATGATCTTTGGTGCAAGGAACGCACCAGGCCTCTACCTCTTGGAGTAGTCTTAGTGTGGTTGGCTGCTGACCCACAGGGGTCAGAGACACCAGTGAAAAGCACCAAGGAATCAGACAAAACACATAGTCAGCAACAGGCCAAGGTCAGGGCAGGCATAGTTAATGCGAATCTGTGAAACAGTCCAAAGGTCTGGGCAGGCAGCACAGGGTGAGTACGGTGACCAGGCGTGGGTCAAGTCAGCTGGCAAAGGGTCAGAGTCCAGGAATCAGGCAAAAGTCGGTACACAGGCAGACAAACGTATTGTAGTACCTTATCAGGGCCTGGCAAGCTAGTGAAACCTATTGCTCAGGCAAAGGGTGGGACAAACAGCACCGCATACAGAGCATAGCTGATTAGCACATTAGTCAAGCAGCTGCATAAGGCTTGTCCGCAATACACGGGGCACCAGCCGTGTGCATTCCGCATCACGGATGCGGACCCATTCACTTGAATGGGTCCACAAAGCCGGAGATGCAGTGCGGTGCGGATCGGAACCACGGAACGGAAGCACTACAGAGTGCTTCCGTGGGGTTCCGTTCCGTGCTTCCGTTCCGCAAAAAAGATAGAAACGGGTGGATCGCGGAACCCATTCAAGTGAATGGGTCTACGATCCGCATGCGGCTAGCCCACGGTCGGTGCCTGTGCATTACGGACCACAATTTGCAGTCCGCAACATGGGCACGGCCAGCACACGTTCTTGTGCAAGAGGCCATAACCAAACATAAGACAGAACCAGATCTCCATACATGACTCTGTCTTCCACACCACATTTTGGGCATGCAAGAAGAATAAATCTTGGGCTCCTGAGCGATTTTGGTTGTACAACATTTGCAGAAAAATTGTTGGCTATAGCCACCATCATACATGGGCCGATACACAAGGTGATGATCGGGAACGAACCATCCATTCCAGACCTTTGCTCGATCATTGAACTGCAGTAGAACTGCATTCACATGCAGTAGTCATCCCTCTGTATAGGGATGAATGATCGCAAATACGATCTTTTGTCCCCATACATATTCATTGTTTGTCGGCAAAAGATTCCTGTTTACACAGGGAGATTTGCTGCAAACAAAATATGATTTTAAGTACCCCATGAAAGACGCAATCACCCAGCAAACTAGCCTTTGCTCTTCCGTTTACACAGGACAATTATCGGGAATGAGTGTTCCTACAAGCGTTTGTCCCCAGAGTTTTCTCGATCATCAGCCTGTGTAAAAGGGCTGTTACTGTGCACATGGCTCATGAGCAATTTTTTGGGCTTGAGATGCCCCTTAAATACCTCCTGTTCTTGTTACATAGATATCTACTGTTACGATTGAGCTTCTTTACGCTACGGTGGAGCTTACCATATGATAACATCATTGGTTTTATCAGCCTCTGAGATTGTTGCATCGTTCAGTTTGAAAAAAGCATTTAGTTTTGGTATTATATACAGTTATAACAAAACAAAAAATGTCCTTTTCCTGTCTGTAGTTCTCTGTTTTTACCACTAGGGGACTGTGTCTGCCTATGTTAATTTACACTGAGCTGTATCATAATACAATCACTCCACCATGCAACTCATACCTGTAGGTTGTTGATGTTTTGCATTTAATAATTACGTTGTTGCACATTTTAAATCCAAGCAAGGAGCAAATTTCTCACTTTATTTTTCTTTCTTTTTTTTTTTTTTTCCAGGATGGGGAAGACATATACAAGGGAATGCAGCAATTTAGTGTTTGTCTGTTCAACTATGAATCCACCTCCACCTCCTAACTGATAATCTGCATCTATGCCGAGCGGCTGAGAAGATCAGGAGGGTGTAGATACTGAATATCTCGCTAGATGTGGGTGACATGTTATTTAATCCTCCTTCACACAACCTTTTTTTTTTTTTTGCTATCTTTAAATAAAACACCATGAATTTGAAGAGTTTCTCGTTGTGTTTTTGCAAGTGATTTAGTTGACGATTTTTATATTTTACCGTTTGTAACGGTTTTTTCTGGAGTTTTCCAAGTCCTATAGAGAGGCTTATAGTAAAACCCTCAAGGCGTGCTGCATTTTACAAAATAAAAAAAATAAAAAACTCTGAGCCACAAAAATGCAACAAACAACGAGTTGCACTGTGAAATTTTTTATTTCACAATAGACTTTTATATTAAATCTTGCAACAGCAATTTTGGTCATAAAACATTCTGTGTGAAACCAGCCTTAAACACTGCAGGATGTAGGAATTATCAGTACATATTATATAGGCACATAAAATTTTAGCACATGGGAATTTGTCAATTTTAGGCTACATGCACACGAACGTATCTGGTTTGCGGTCCGGGTGGCGTTCGTATGGCATCCGTTATGTTTTTTCCAGATCCGTTGTAATAATGCCTATCCTTGTCCGCAAAACGGACAAGAATAGGACATGCTCTATTTTTTTTGCGGGGCTACGGAACGGACATACGGATGCGGATAGTACACGGTGTGCTGTCAGCATTTTTTGTGGACCCATTCTTATGAATGGATCCGCACCCTATCCGCAAAAAAAACGGAATGGACACGGAAACAAAATACATTCGTGTGCATGTAGCCTTAGGCAATGTTCAGACCATATAGATGTTTGCAGAAAAATTCCACTAGATATCCATATGATATCCTCATTCTAAGGGCTCATGCACACAAACGTAATTTTTGGACGCATCACCATGTGCTGTCCACATCTGTATGTCCATTCCGCAGCCCCACAAAAAAATATAGAACATGTCCTATTTTGTCCATTTTACGGACAAGGATAGGACAGTTCTATACAGGGCAGAACGTTCCGTAAAATTGCGGAACACATGTGGCCAGTATCTGTGTTTTGCGTATACGCAATTTGCAGACTGCAAAAACGGCAACTGCCATGAGCCCTAACCCTGGGTTCACACCTGAGCGTTTTACAGCGCGTTCAAACGCGCTGTAAAACGCTCAACACATGAAAACCAATGCATCCCTATGGGAGTGGTTCACACTTGCGCGTTTTACAGCGCGTAAAAACGCGCTGTAAAACGCCCGATTCATAAGCTCGTTCAGGAGCGTTTTTTTGGGCGTTTGTCGCGCTTTTCCTCCCATAGACTTCAATGGGAACGCGCGTTTAACGCGCGTTTAACGCGCGTTAAGTGTAGAGATGCCCTTTTTTAATTGGTCTCCAGACCAATTAAAAAAAGTCTCCAGAGTCACGAACGCGCGTAAAACGCGCGTTTACTATTGCCAAAAACGTGCATAAAAACGCGCGACTAAAACGCGCGTAAAACGCGCGTCTTAGATACGCTCCGGTCTGAACCCAGTGTAAATCCAGATACACTGTACATAGAGATTCAATTGAAATGCCTGCAAGAAAGTGAATGTGTATGATGATAACTCTCTGCACGCTAGCATCATGGCTTCTATTCATAACGGATAGCTGTGACGGACCTTTTCGCTGAGCATTCCTTAGACCTATAATGCTAGGTTTCCGTTCGGCTTGAGAATTTTTGGTGGAAAGAATAGTGCTGTAGACAGTAATATTCTTGCTGTCAAAAAGATTGGAACTCGTGACAGAGCCTTGAAAATGCAAGTGTGAACTGAGCTTATGAAAGAGCATGTTGTATCAAATGACAAATTCAACTCTGCTACATTGACGAATGCAGACAATTTATCCCGTGTTTGTAGCTGTGCAAAGTTTTTGCTATAAAATAAGACTTGTGTGACCTATAAAACTGAAAAATCAGCCTCTTACATATCAAATCACCTTAGCACTTTAGAATACAAAATCTTAATTGAAGACTCTTTCGCGTCTCTCTTACATTTTTAGGCATGCTGATGTAATGATCTGCTTCGGCGTTTCACACATCATTCCAAAAATAACTTCAGTTTGTAAAAACCTATGTTCGGGTGGTTTCATAATAGCATCAAATATTATTTTTACCACGTAAAAGGGCACACATTTTTCAACCTCAGCTCTTAGGTTCACAGCTTAGGGCCGTGTAAGGGTTAATGAGAGGGCCTTTCAGAGAAGCTCCATAGCAGGAGGTAAACACCTTGTCCAAACACACGCTCTGCCAAACCATTAACAGGATTTTGGTAAAAAGCTGCTTTTCATTCCCCAATAATCCCTGAAATCTAAAATACGCAGTTCACTTAACCCTTTGCTGTCCCTAGAACAACAACAGGACCTAACCTAGCCCCACACAGCAGTCATCCTATAAAACTGCAAGCTATACAGAATGCTACATGACAAGGTCTGGTCAAATAGGGATGTCTCGAAGAGGCTTATCAAAATATTCTCTATGTACGCCCCACGGTTCTTTGGAGTAGGCAAGACTGACCTGAAGGCAGTATTTTTTTTTTTCCACATACTTTTTATTAAATTTTGTAGTGAAAGCATAATAATACAGCATATAAGTGGACGCAGCCACTAACTGGATGGTAACAGTGTGAATGTCATCATGAGGTATACCTCATAAAGACAGTATTTTATCCCAAGGAAATGAATGAAGGATCAAATCCTTAGCTTTTCTCATTTTTATTATCTACAGTGTTAAAAAAAATACAAAAACATTTTTTAGACTGAGGCCTGTTTCAGACGGCCATGATATGCTTACACTTTAGGGCCCGTATTATAGCTATAACACTCGGCATGAGTTCTACAGCGCTGAACTTAGATCATCATATAGATCCCAAAATGCATTCATATTCACACTGTATATACTACATTACATTGGAGATAAGGGTATTAAGGCTGGGGCTATACTGTGGCTTTTTGTACTGATTGATTTTACCTATCAAGACTAAGCTGCCTCCAAAGGAATACATTGGATTGTATGCAGTCTTGTGGACTACTGCTGTCACTCAATAGTTAAAATCAGGCACTAGTGCCGCAAATGGTTGCAACGTAGACCAGACCTAACTGGAGCTTAGGGTGCTGCCGCGTGGTCGGGTTTTATGGTACAGTATGTGGAGCCAAAATCAGGCGTGGATCATAAAAGGAGAGAACGTATAAAGGACAGAAACTCTTACCTGTTGTTTTTTAATTCACTCCTGGTTTTGGCATCAAAAACTGCATAAAAACTGAACTTGTGGCAGCATCTAAAAAATATCATTTGAATATAAAGCTACAGATGTAGCAGAGTTAACACACGTGCTTTATGAGACGTGTTATCTAAACTAAATGCGTTAAGCAAACACCTTCAATTGCTTTTCAATGGCTTTTGTGTCAAGATAAAGCAATGAGTTAAGAAATTTGAGTTAAGAGTTTGTGTTAACCCTGCTACATCTGTATAATATTATTTAACAAAATATCCTTACAATGTTGAAGACATTTATTTGACAGACAGATAGATAGACAGATAGATAGATAGATAGACAGATAGACAGATAGACAGACAGACAGACAGACAGATAGATAGATAGATAGATAGATAGATTATTAGATATAGATTGATAGATAAATAGATAGACAGATTAATAGATATAGATAGATTGATAGATAAATAGATCGGCGATAGATTAAAAAAAATAGAGATATAGACAGACAGACATACAGATAAATTGAAGATAAATAGAAAATAAATAGAGATGTAAGAAAATATAAACCATATAATATCAGAGCAACATCAGGCATTTAGTATTTATTCTGATTTAATAATTTCATTATGTAAATGAGTACAATTCTTACTTGGCAGTGAGAATATTACTGTGGACATTCCATAAATCTATTGATTTATAATTATGTTTTCTTTTAGATAATTTTAATGCATTTGACGTTGCAATAAGTGATATGGAAAGTATCAAAACCTACAAAAGTGTGACATCCTGAGAAAATGAAAGTACAAGGAGTCCATGATGGGAGAGGCACTGATTAGCTACTGCAGCTGGTGAAGGTGCACAACCTGGGTCTTGTAGTTCATACACAGCTCAAACCTCACAGTGACAACTGTGAATCAGTAAGGCTAGGGCTACACGGCGACACTGGTCACGTGACAGCTGTCGAGGCTAGGATTGGAGAGAAGCGGTGATCCCATAGAAATAAATTGGATCACCACAGCAGTCATAAGAAACGCGGCTGTATTTGTTGCTAGCGCCTCGGCGATCCCATTAATTTCTATGGGCTCACCGCTTCTCTGCGATCCTGGCAGCGACAGCTGTTGCATGACCAGTGTCGCCGTGTAGCCCTAGCCTAATGGCTGTGAAAGAACAAGAACACGTGGTCTACAACTCAGCAGGATCACGACCACATTCCCACAGTACAATAGATTTGTAGTTTGTGCAGTTTCACAGCTGATACTTGGATCAGTTTCTGGTCGTTAGACTTCAGAGCTGTCTATCTTTATGTACATTTAATGCATTTATTTTATTTTATCTCATCTGTCCAACTCCATTTATATGTTTACTGACACATACACATACATATTACTCAGCCTATTAGTACATGTAATGTTTTGTGTTAGTAAAATAAATTATTATAATAGTAGATGACACGGTAAAATAAATAATAATTATTATAATAAAACATGATTTCCTTCTGTAATTTAAAACAATTACATTTATAGTTAAAATAATAATGCTGATAATAATTATAATTGAAATATAATACACTACTACTAATACATTTTATATACATTTCAAAATAATAATCCTATATAATAAGAATATTATGCCTGATACTGTAGGATATAATATTATTATTTTCATTATTATTCATAATTACAATAATAACAATATTATAAAATAAGTAAATAACAGTTATACCCCTGATATTATAAAATCAATAGATATTAAAAATAAAACATGATGATGGGATAAAAATAATAAAAATATTTATTATAGTGTAAAATAATAATGTGTTAAATATAATTTGAGCAGAGTTAGGGCTGTGTTGACACAGTACAGGTTTTCATAGGCAGATCCACAGATCCAGCAGAATGTCACCGGATTCTGTTAGGATATCTGACCAAATCCTGCACATGTGAACAAAAGCTAAGAATTAGGCTACATTCACACGACCGTAGTGTATTACGGATCCGCAAATTGCAGATCCGCAATACACCCAGCCGCACCCCCCATAGAAATGCCTATTCTTGTCCGCAGGCTGCGGACAAGAATAGGACATGTTCTATCTTTTGCGGAGCCGCGGACCGGAAGTTCGGGGCCGCGCTCCGCAAATGCGGAAGCGGAGAGCACCTAGTTTGCTCTCCGCACCTCGTCCGGCCCCATAGACAGTGAATGGGTCCGCACCCGTTCCGCAGAATTGCGTAACGGACGCGGACACATTCACGGTCGTGTGAATGTAGCCTTACAGGCGCCCAAGACCAGCACCCCCTGTAGTCTGCATTATAAGATTGTATAAATGCAATTAGATATTCAACTGTAAATGTGAAAAATCTATGAAAAAAAAATCACTTTATTGTCATGAAGCTTTCCTGCAATGATTTCAGAAATAAATTAAAGGAACTGCTGTTCCCAATATTTTAGATCTTGTAGCATCTTTCTTGGCCTCCGGCAATCCTGCAGAAGATAAGTGTTTTCTTTGGGTTTGTTCTGTTACCATTAATATCTAACTTTTTTTTCGCATTCAAAAGGAAATAATGATGGAGCGTAACGGATCCGCTAATAAGAAGCACAGCTGGCCGCTCTATGTACATCCGCCAGCTCTTTACACATCATTATTGCAGATCTGCTTTCTCCTTGCACAACCGTATTTCACTTTATACAAGTATAAATAATCTACTGTCATCCGTGGGGTGAGATCATTCTGTATATGTTCATGGAGCCACTGAGGTATCTGTTAGGATGTTCTCTTACCCACCACCACCACTAAATGGTATATTATAGGGGAGAGTTATCAAACTGAATACAAAGGACAGTGGCGTAGAAGCCAATCAGATCCCAGCTCTCATTTCTCAGGGGCCACATGGAAAATGTACGAAGAGAAATTATTCGCTTCCGCAGACTTTTCCTTTGCACTAGTTTTGATAAATATTCCCACAGGTTATAAGTAGGGTTGTGCGGATCGAACCTGACGACGTGAAATTCAATCCGAATTTCAGGGAAAATTCAATTCGCTGAGAGTGAAGAGCCGGCAGCCACCATCTTGATTGAAGATCTCGCACGAAATGCCGTGCGCAGTGACGTATGACGAAGCAATTTTTTTTGTAAAAGTCAGCGAGGCAGCCGAGGCACCGGAAAAAAATAGAACATTCAAGCAAATGGGACCGCATCCGTTATACTGGTTGCACACAACCAGTGTCTGTATATGTGGACCCGCTGTTTGCGGGCCACAATACGGGCACGGCCAGGCAATGGCTGTGTGCATGAGGCGCCTAAGCCTACATGCACACGGCAGAGGTTTTTTGCGGCCTCCGTTCCGTTTTTTTGCGGATCCGATCGTTTCCCATTCATTTCTATGGATCCGTTAAAAATGCGGATGCCTCTTCCGTTGCCTGTCCGCGTCCGCTGTCCACATTTCACGTCCGCAAAAAAATATGGCATGTCCTATTCTTGTCCGCAAAAAACATACGTTTTTTTCAAGTGGATTGTTTATTTTTTATTCCATGCGGAAGTTGATCTGCTGTGTGGATTTTGAAATCTGCAACATGTCAAAAATCTGCAACAAAAAACACACAAGTAGTGCAGATTTATGAGCTTTTTTATGCAGTTTGGTGAGGAATTTATTTGGATTTTCTGCAAACACATCTGTACCATGTTCATGTACCCCAGAGGCTCCTTTACACAGACTGACACAGCAGGCAATTATCAGAATTAACCTTCCTGATAATTGCTCCAATTATTGACCTTAAGGCCTATTGCACACAACCCATTCAAGTGAATGGGTCCGCGATCCGCTGCGGCTGCCCCACGGCCGGTGCCCGAGCATTGCGGGCCGCAATTTGCGGCCCGCAGCACGGGCACGGGGTGCACACGTTCGTGTGCAAGAGGCCTAAGGCTAGGTCTACACGACAACATTTTTGTTGCGCGACAATTATTATAAAGATAGTCTATGGTGTCGCACTGAGACATGCGACATGCTGTGACTGCGACACGACAGTCCCCAAAAATCCATCTGAAATAGATTTTTCTGCGACTGTCGCGTCGCAGTCGCAGCATGTCGCAGTGCGACACCATAGACTATCATTCTAACAATTGTCATGCGACATTGGTGCGACAAAATGCCGCGCAACAAATGTTGCAGTGTAGCTGTGCCCTATGTGTTGCGCGACTTATTGATGCGCGACACATGTCGTCGTTTAGACCTAGCCTAAGGCCCCATTCACACGTCCGCAATTCTGTTCCGCATTTTGCGGAACGGAATTGCGGACCCATTAGTTTCAATGGGGACAGACGATGTCCCGGCCGGGTCCGCAATTGCGGATCCGCACTTCCGGGTCCGCAATTGCGTTCCCGAAAAAATAGAACATGTCCTATTCTTGTCCGCAACTGCGGACAAGAAAAGGCATTTTCTATGGAGTGCCGGGCGATGTGCGGTCCGCAAATTGCGGAACGCACATCGCCGATGTCCGTGTTTTGCGGATCCGTGGATCCGTGGATCCGCAAAACACAACGGACGTGTGAATAAGGCCTAAAGAGGACCTTTCACATTTCCAGACATGGCTGTTGTAGTAACTACTTGCATTCCCCATGTAATAACAATTCTGGAGCATCTAACATTCTGGTTCTACGGTGTGCCATTCCTGTTATTTCTACTAGAAGGTTATAAATGAATTGTCAGCAGCTCGCAGTAAAGGTACAGAGGGGTGTTACCAGTTGAGTGTGTGTCCCTGCACAGTCTGACACCGACAGCACTGATTGGACAGAGTCAGACACACCAGCTACACCCAGACTGCTGGCAATTTATGTGTAAACTTCTAGCAGGAATAATACAGGAATGGCACAACATAGAGTGATAATAGATGCTCCAGAATTGTTATTACATGGGGAATCCAAGTAGTTACTAAAACAGGCATGTCAGGAGCGGTGACAGGTCCTCTTTAAGAGATATCAGAGGAAGCACGCTGGGATGTAGTAAACTTCAGTATTTCCCATCTCATTTCTATACAAGGCAGCACAATCTGCATCCCCGTATACATTGAAGGTATATGTATGATGATCAGTGATACATCATTTACTTCTCTGGTTAAATGAGCTGTGATAATCAGATTCCAGATCAAACAGAATTATGTCTGTGAGTAACGACAATAAGTGAGTTGTCAGAGGATCACAGTAAATATCATCACTGGGATAAAAGCAAATATGCACAGAAAGTTTCAGAATTTCCTTTTCATTCATATACGTGAGCGGGGTGGGGGATGGCGATGTCTAGTGCGGCTAGTAGATCGTGATGGATCTTGGGAGAAAGGGACAGACAAGGCAATACACATAATAACTACATTTTGAGCTAATAATAATAGCAATAATAATGGGATGAGGAAAAAGAAGTAAAGCTGTACTTCTAAAAAAAAGACAGGGACAAAGGGCATATAGGGGTAAATGAAGATGTATAGTTCTTCTGGTGTCTTTCATTCACATTTGATGCCGTGTTCTCGAATGTTTTCTGTAATTTTTATAAAATGTAGCAAAACAGCGACTAAAAATGCAACAAACCTACACGTTATGTTACTGTTAATACTATACACTACAGAAAACAAATCGAACTTAAATTTGACATCTTAGCATCTCCATTCTAGGCCTTATTCACATTTCCCTGTCAGTATTACTTACGTGAAAAATAGCATCCTAAGGCCTCATGCACACGACCGTTGGTGTTTGCGTCCGCAGTCGCGGATCCGCTTAATTCACGGATAGGATGCTCCCGCATTCATTTCAATAGGTCCGTCAGAAAGCGGATGGTCAACGGTTTTGTATCCGAAATGCCGTGATTCTTGTCCGTCAAAATGGACAAGAATAGTGACATGTCTATATTTTTTCGCGCTTGGGCACAGAGCGGATAGCGGATGTTGACAGCATCGGATGCTGCCACATCATTTGCGATCACATTCAAATAACGGGTCCGCCATCCGCTATTTGGTTCGGACGGACCTGAACAACTGCCGGTGCAGGAGCGCTGATTCGCGAGTTGCCTGTCAGTATTACTTACGTGAAAAATAGCATCCTTATTTAATCTGTGAAGATGTCCGTGGTCCGTGTGTCTGTTTTAACCCTCGGTGTGTCATCCGCAATTAACAGACGTTGCTCAGCTGAAAATTAATTTCAAGAGCATTTCCTATCTGTCTTCTGTGAAAAACGCATGCACTACGGATGCCATCCATGTTGTGTCCGTGATTTTCACGGACCCATAGACTTCAATGAACGTATTTGGTCCGCATCACGGACCAAAGTAGTGCATGTCTCCATGATTTTTTTACTAACCCACAGTCAGTATAAAAATACTGATGTGTGAACAGACACATTTAAATCAACGTGGAAAATGCAGACAGCACACATCCTTGAAAAACGTAAGTTCGGACAAATATATACAGATTAGAGATGAGCAAATCGATTCGCTCATCTCTAAGGCCTCTTTCACACGGCCGTATGGTTTTGCGGTCCGCAAAAAACAGATCCGCAAAAAAAACAGATGATATCCGTGTGCAGTTTGTTTTTTCCGGAATGGAACATCTGGCCCCTAATAGAACAGTACTATCCTTGTCCATGATGCGGACAAGAATAGGACAAGTTCTATCTTTTAACAGAGCGGAAATACGGAAACGGAATGCATACAGGTTACCTTCCCTTTTTTTTGCGGGCCCTTTGAAATGAATGGTTCCGTATACGGAATGCAAAAAACGTTTGTGTGAAAGAGGCCTAATACAGATACATCTCAGGAGAACACTGCACAGAATCGATACGGTACATTCACATGACAGTAAAAAACAGTTGTGTGACATCCATTTTTAAAACCAATTAAAGTGTGTGGGGCTATTCACATGACCCTTTTATAGCAGACAGTAAATAGCAGCCACCACAAAATATGACATGTCCTATTTCTCACCGTTTTCATGGCCAGACGGACACCATTGAAATCAATGGGACCATTTTACCGGCATAATAGACAGGAGTGCACCCGTCTAATGGCCGTTAAAAACAAGTGCACCGTAAAAAAAGGTCATTTCAGAGGTTAAAATAAAAAAAATAGTACTGAACCACTTGCACTGCCCAATTAAAGGCAGCAGGATCTGCGCTCCCAGCGTGATGACATCACATGATCAAATGGTTGAGGTGACATTTTTTTTGTCTGCGCTTCTGGGGGCAAATTATAATACTGAGTACACAAAGGGGACCATTATCTATACTGGATGCACTATGGGGGTATTATCTATACTGGGTGTACTATGAGGAGCATTATCTATACTGGATGCACTATGGTAGGTATTATCTATACTGGATGCACTATGAGGAGCATTATCTATACTGGGTGTACTATGAGAAGCATTATCTATACTGAGTGTACTATGAGGAGCATTATCTATACTGGGTGTACTATGAGGAGCATTATCTATACTGCGTTTATTACAACATTATTACACAATGAAATTATATACAGTGGCAGTATAGACAGTGCAGAAAACGGATGCAACAGCTGCCGGGTCTGGTCTGAGAGAGCGATCTTTACTAGCCACAGGAAAGGGGGCAGCATGAAAGGAAGGGGTTGTAAAAAAATTACTGGGGGAGGGGGCCCCATTCAAAAATTTGCTGCGGGGCCCAGTCATTTCTAGTTACGCCACTGACTATGGGAGGTATTATCTATACTGGGTATACTATGAGGAGCATTATCTATACTGGGTGTACTATGAGGAGCATTATCTATACTGGATGCACTATGGGGGGTATTATCTATACTGGGTGTACTATGAGGAGCATTATCTATACTGGGTGTACTATGAGGAGCATTATCTATACTTGATGCCACTATAGGGGGTATTATCTATACTGGATGTACTATGAGGAACATTGTGTATACTGGGTGTACTATGAGGAGTATTATCTATACTGGGTGTACTATGAGGAGTATTATCAATACTGGATGGCACTATGGGGGGCATTATCTCTACTGGGTGTACTATGAGGAGGAGCATTATCTATACTGGGTATACTATGAGGAGCATTATCTATACTGGATGCACTATGGGAGTTATTATCTATACTGGGTATACTATGAGGAGCATTATCTATACTGCGTATACTATGAGGAGCATTATCTATACTGGATGCCACTATGGGGGGTATTATCTCTACTGGGTGTACTATGAGGAGCATTATCTATACTGGGTATACTATGAGGAGCATTATCTATACTGGATGCACTATGAGAGGTATTATCTATACTGGGTATACTATGAGGAGCATTATCTATACTGGGTATACTATGAGGAGCATTATCTATACTGGATGCACTATGGGAGGTATTATCTATACTGGGTATACTATGAGGAGCATTATTTATACTGCGTATACTATGAGGAGCATTATCTATACTGGATGCCACTATGGGGAGTATTATCTCTACTGGGTGTACTATGAGGAGCATTATCTATACTGGATGCACTATGGGAGGTATTATCTATACTGGGTATACTATGAGGAGCATTATCTATACTGCGTATACTATGAGGAGCATTATCTATACTGGATGCCACTATGGGGGGTATTATCAATACTGGGTGTACTATGAGGAGCATTATCTATACTGGGTCGTACTATGAGGAGCATTATCTATACTGGATGCCACTATAGGGGGTATTATCTATACTGGATGTACTATGAGGAACATTGTGTATACTGGGTGTACTATGAGGAGTATTATCTATACTGGGTGTACTATGAGGAGTATTATCAATACTGGATGGCACTATGGGGGGCACTATCTCTACTGGGTGTACTATGAGGAGGAGCATTATCTATACTGGGTATACTATGAGGAGCATTATCTATACTGGATGCACTATGGGAGGTATTATCTATACTGTGTATACTATGAGGAGCATTATCTATACTGCGTATACTATGAGGAGCATTATCTATACTGGGTGTACTATGAGGAGTATTATCTATACTGAATGCTGTTATATTATTAGTTCACAGGCGCTGTCTTTGCTAATTAATAGCAGCAATATCCCCGTATACCGTGTATATATACGGACAAGTGTAGTTAAACCAACAGTCAAATTACTTTAAGATATCGCGCTTGAATTTCAATAGGGATCTGACCCTGTTCACAATGCAAATTCTATCCTCGTTCCAACATATATGTATCAGTCCAGCCTACCTTGTGCGTCTATGTTGTATCTCTGTGCTGTTTCTTTCCACGCTGTCACTGTTACCTTTTGCAGCGTTTTCTTGAGGGAAAAATCCTTAATCGGGCGTTCCTTCTTTGGAATGTGCTCCGGCCGGTAGCACAAATCCACAGTTACCTCTATGCTCGCGCTCCAGCTTCGGAGCGAGTGACGTCACTATGAGCAGTACGGAGTGAGTTTGGAGGCAAAAACCACTCAATATCCAACGCGTTTCGATTGCTAGACGGCAATCTTCGTCAGGGATTCTGTGTATCTTGCATTTCACTCCCATTTATAGATAACCTGCCCTCCCGGATTTAACTCCTAGAACGCCGCTCTGTCCCTATGTTGTTACCCCTCCTCTTATTCAAAGCCGAACAATTCTATGTCTGTATTCAGCCCATTAGGATACAATGAGTCCATGTTAAAAATCCATTTGGTTTCACATTTGGACATCTTTTTATGTAGTTTCCACCTCGTTCATCCTGTTCCACAATCTCTACACCAAAGAATTGCGATCCTTTAAACTGTCCCCGTGTTTATTCCTATAATGACGGGATAAAGGGTGTCCTTTTTCTTTTTCTTTATGTTTAATACATGTTCATTAATCCTTTCTTTCAGCATTCTTTTAGTTCTGCCAATGTAAAATTTACCACATGGACATCTTATCGCATATATCACTCCCCTGCTATTGCATGTCATGTGTTGTTTTATTTTGTGTTTGAATGTTTGTTTTTCATTCTGAATTTCTATTTGTTTCTTGTTATTAGTACTTTTACACGCTTTACATGTTTTACATGGAAAAAAGCCCACAGGTAGGTTTATTTTTATTTTATATGGTTTGTTTCTAATGATCCCTGCACATTTATTGGTAGATGCTAGAAGGTTCCCTAGATTCACTGCTTTTTTATATACAAACCTAGGGGCCTCTGGGATGCTGTCCCCTATAATCTTATCATCTCTCAAGATGTCCCAATATTTGTATATTATCTTTCTAAAACTCCTTGTTTGCTCACTGTATGTCGTTATGATGGGAGGAATGATGCTCTCGTTATATCCTTTTTGTACCGTACTTGTTCCTCCTAGCTCTTTTGTATTTTTTCTAAACAGCTTTCCCCGGTCCATCTCTCCTATCCATTTTTTATCTTGTTCAATCTTTTCTACACTATATCCTTTTGTTATAAATTTTTTGGACATTTTTTCTGCTTCCTCCTGATAGTTCACCACCTGTGTGCAATTCCTTCTAAGCCTCATAAACTGACTACGTGGAATATTATCCAGCCACCTAGGTAGATGGCAGGCTGGACTGATACATATATGTTGGAACGAGGATAGAATTTGCATTGTGAACAGGGTCAGATCCCTATTGAAATTCAAGCGCGATATCTTAAAGTAATTTGACTGTTGGTTTAACTACACTTGTCCGTATATATACACGGTATACGGGGATATTGCTGCTATTAATTAGCAAAGACAGCGCCTGTGAACTAATAATATAACAGCATTCAGTGTTTTCCGTGTATTCACAAAGGCAGCAGATTTGCTACTAGGAAATTACTCTTACCCCATCATGGCGGCACTTTGGTGGGATCGAAGAGATAGAATACATAGAGTACAAGCTCTGTTTGGAAGACATGCACAAAAACCTGCACAAAATGGATGTGAGGATCAGAACATTAATTACCCATACGTTAGAATGCTTTTGCAAGAACTAGAACATCAATTAGTGATAGAAATGAAAGATTTGTGGGAAATCATGTCATTAGAAAAATATCTGAGTGAGAACATCATCCCGAAGGGTTTAAGAATAGAAAAGGAATTATCGGGAGATATGGGGGATAGAGAAATTAGGAGAGAATGGGATCATTTAATGCATGGGTTCTCAAGGAAAGCCATTGAGTTCATTATAGGAAAGAGAAGACAGAGACTATATAGAGTGAATGAAGATATAAAAATTACATTTGAAAAATTACGACCATGGAAAGATAACATGAACATCAAACCATTAGTAGAAAGCATTAGAGGAAGACTATACAGACAGGAGGAAGAGATAAAAGAAAGAAAGATAAAGAAATATGGTAGAGATACATGGCTGAGAACAAGACAATTTGAGAGACATGGAAGCATGGAAGAAACTTTAGAGACAATAGATGAATATAAAATAAATAGATCGCAGGATTCTGAAGCGAATACAACATTATGGACAATATATACAGAAGAATCAAGCGAAAGAGCGGAAGAAGTACGAACAATACAGGAGGAAAGACCTTCCATGATCCCGATATCTCCAGAAATTAGAATTGAGAATAGTGAAATGAGGTACAATCAAAGTCGAAGTAGGAACAACTGCGTGACAAAAACAAATATGAGGTATTAGCAGAATTGGAGGAAATAGAAGAATTAGAGGATACAAATGAGGAAAGAACAAAAAGGGAAGAGGCAATACTGGACAAGGATGGTAAAGAGGAATATGTAAATATGAAAAATACCCAATCCCCACAAGATCATGATAATAAAAATTATAATAAAAATAAAAATAAAAATACAAGTACAAAAACTCCAAAAAGGAAATTCAAACTATAAAAAGGGGCATTAAGAAGGATTTTTTCAGCCAAAAAGAAAAACACAAGTAAAAGAGGGACACGGGGGAAACTCGCCCAAAAGAAAAAATTAGGTAAAATAAATAAGCAAAATGAGATAAACCAAACGAGTGATGATGAAATACAGAAAATTTATAATCTAAGTGACTATACACTAACAGAAAAAGAAAATAGTATTTTACTGAAAAGGATTAAAATTTGCACCTACTACGTATATAAATAAACTGGACGCATACATAGGAATAAAAAGTTTATGCGTAAATTAGCTTTAAAAAATATTTTATTAAGAAAAGCAGGGAGGCATCAGATGAAGCCAATATAAAGGAAGGACAGTCACAATACACACACACACAGCTCAGAAATAAATCCTATTTCAACCCAATACAAGAATACTCGACTGCATTTAATACCTTCACCAATATGGTGACTAAGGAAATTAGGAAAATAAAAGCTCCTAAGAAACAACAATATTTAAACAATATTACCACAGCTGAAAAATTTGCCATCTCAAGTATGCAGGAAAATCAAAACATCATTATACGCCCTGCAGATAAGGGAGGGGGAATTGTGGTTCTAAATGAAAAAGATTATGACATCGAAATACAGAATATATTAAGTGACAAAAAACATACAAAAACTTAAGGGAGATCCAACAGACAAATACAAAAAGCAATTGAGGGAGTTAGTGCAAAAGGCAAAGAGAAAGGGATCCTAAAGAAACATGAGGTGGAGTTTATTAACATTAGAGACCCAAAAGTGGCTGTCCTGTACCAGAATCCTAAAATACATAAAAGTTTAAAAACCCCGGGTAGGCCAATTGTATCCGGGTAGGATCTTTGACCAGTTCACTATCCAGATATGTGGACCATTTTTTACAACCTTGTGCTCAGTCTCTGCCGGCTTATATAAAAGACACCACCCATATTTTACAAATTTTAGAGGAGGTAGAATGGAAGGAGGAATACATATTGGGCACTTTAGACGTGAAATCACTATACACGGTTATAGAAAACGAAAAGGTTGTAGGGCGGCAAAATTCTTTATGGAAAAAACAGGGACTTTATCGGAAGTTCAGATAAACTTTATAGAAGAATGCATTTTATTCATTTTAGAAAAAAACTATTTTAAATATAAACACAACTTTTACCTACAAACATGGGGTGTGGCCATGGGGACGAGGTTCGCACCGGGGTTCGCCAATTTATATGTGGGGTACTGGGAACAGAACCACATATTTCATAATGGCGAGCTCCGGGCGGGCCTCGCCCTGTGGAAAAGATTTATAGACGATGTGGTTTTTATCTGGAGCAAAGGAGAGGAATCCTTGAAAGAGTTTTTAAATGAAATCAATAAAAATGAATTTTATTTAGAGTTTACAGGTATATATAATAAAAAGGAGATTAATTTTCTAGACCTTACAATTTATCCTGTAAAAAATAAAATTTGCACCAAAACGTTCATAAAACCCACTGATTCCAACAGTTTTATTGCCAAAACCAGCTGCCATCTACCTAGGTGGCTGGATAATATTCCACGTAGTCAGTTTATGAGGCTTAGAAGGAATTGCACACAGGTGGTGAACTATCAGGAGGAAGCAGAAAAAATGTCCAAAAAATTTATAACAAAAGGATATAGTGTAGAAAAGATTGAACAAGATAAAAAATGGATAGGAGAGATGGACCGGGAAAGCTGTTTAGAAAAATACAAAAGAGCTAGGAGGAACAAGTACGGTACAAAAAGGATATAACGAGAGCATCATTCCTCCCATCATAACGACATACAGTGAGCAAACAAGGAGTTTTAGAAAGATAATATACAAATATTGGGACATCTTGAGAGATGATAAGATTATAGGGGACAGCATCCCAGAGGCCCCTAGGTTTGTATATAAAAAAGCAGTGAATCTAGGGAACCTTCTAGCATCTACCAATAAATGTGCAGGGATCATTAGAAACAAACCATATAAAATAAAAATAAACCTACCTGTGGGCTTTTTTCCATGTAAAACATGTAAAGCGTGTAAAAGTACTAATAACAAGAAACAAATAGAAATTCAGAATGAAAAACAAACATTCAAACACAAAATAAAACAACACATGACATGCAATAGCAGGGGAGTGATATATGCGATAAGATGTCCATGTGGTAAATTTTACATTGGCAGAACTAAAAGAATGCTGAAAGAAAGGATTAATGAACATGTATTAAACATAAAGAAAAAGAAAAAGGACACCCTTTATCCCGTCATTATAGGAATAAACACGGGGGACAGTTTAAAGGATCGCAATTCTTTGGTGTAGAGATTGTGGAACAGGATGAACGAGGTGGAAACTACATAAAAAGATGTCCAAATGTGAAACCAAATGGATTTTTAACATGGACTCATTGTATCCTAATGGGCTGAATACAGACATAGAATTGTTCGGCTTTGAATAAGAGGAGGGGTAACAACATAGGGACAGAGCGGCGTTCTAGGAGTTAAATCCGGGAGGGCAGGTTATCTATAAATGGGAGTGAAATGCAAGATACACAGAATCCCTGACGAAGATTGCCGTCTAGCAATCGAAACGCGTTGGATATTGAGTGGTTTTTGCCTCCAAACTCACTCCGTACTGCTCATAGTGACGTCACTCGCTCCGAAGCTGGAGCGCGAGCATAGAGGTAACTGTGGATTTGTGCTACCGGCCGGAGCACATTCCAAAGAAGGAACGCCCGATTAAGGATTTTTCCCCTCAAGAAAACGCTGCAAAAAGGTAACAGTGACAGCGTGGAAAGAAACAGCACAGAGATACAACATAGACGCACAAGGTAGGCTGGACTGATACATATATGTTGGAACGAGGATAGAATTTGCATTGTGAACAGGGTCAGATCCCTATTGAAATTCAAGCGCGATATCTTAAAGTAATTTGACTATTATCTATACTGGGTGTACTATGAGGAGTATTATCTATACTGGGTGTACTATGAGGAGTATTATCAATACTGGATGGCACTATGGGGGGTATTATCTATACTGGGTGTACTATGAGGAGCATTATCTATACTGGGTGTACTATGAGGAGTATTATCTATACTGGGTGTACTATGAGGAGTATTATCAATACTGGATGGCACTATGGGGGGCATTATCTCTACTGGGTGTACTATGAGGAGTAGCATTATCTATACTGGGTATACTATGAGGAGCATTATCTATACTGGATGCCACTATGGGGGGTATTATCTATACTGGGTGTGCTATGAGGAGCATTATCTATACTGGATGCACTATGGGAGGTATTATCTATACTGGGTATACTATGAGGAGCATTATCTATACTGCGTATACTATGAGGAGCATTATCTATACTGGATGCACTATGGGAGGTATTATCTATACTGGGTATACTATGAGGAGCATTATCTATACTGCGTATACTATGAGGAGCATTATCTATACTGGATGCCACTATGGGAGTATTATCTATACTGGGTGTACTATGAGGAGCATTATCTATACTGGGTCGTACTATGAGGAGCATTATCTATACTTGATGCCACTATAGGGGGTATTATCTATACTGGATGTACTATGAGGAACATTGTGTATACTGGGTGTACTATGAGGAGTATTATCTATACTGGGTGTACTATGAGGAGTATTATCAATACTGGATGGCACTATGGGGGGCATTATCTCTACTGGGTGTACTATGAGGAGGAGCATTATCTATACTGGGTATACTATGAGGAGCATTATCTATACTGCGTATACTATGAGGAGCATTATCTATACTGCGTATACTATGAGGAGCATTATCTATACTGGATGCCACTATGGGGGGTATTATCTATACTGGGTGTACTATGATGAGCATTATCTATACTGGGTCGTACTATGAGGAGCATTATCTATACTGGATGCCACTATAGGGGTTATTATCTATACTGGATGTACTATGAGGAACATTGTGTATACTGGGTGTACTATGAGGAGTATTATCTATACTGGGTGTACTATGAGGAGTATTATCAATACTGAATGGCACTATGGGGGGCACTATCTCTACTGGGTGTACTATGAGGAGGAGCATTATCTATACTGGGTATACTATGAGGAGCATTATCTATACTGGATGCACTATGGGAGGTATTATCTATACTGGGTGTACTATGAGGAGCATTATCTATACTGCGTATACTATGAGGAGCATTATCTATACTGGATGCCACTATGGGGGGTATTATCTCTACTGGGTGTACTATGAGGAGGGGCATTATCTATACTGGGTATACTATAAGGAGCATTATCTATACTGGGTCGTACTATGAGGAGCATTATCTATACTGGATGCCACTATAGGGGGTATTATCTATACTGGATGTACTATGAGGAACATTGTGTATACTGGGTGTACTATGAGGAGCATTATCTATACTGGGTATACTATGAGGAGCATTATCTATACTGGGTGTACTATGAAGAGCATTATCTATACTGGGTATACTATGAGGAGCATTATCTATACTGGGTGTACTATGAGGAGCATTATCTATACTGGGTGTACTATGAAGAGCATTATCTATACTGGGTGTACTATGAGGAGCATTATCTATACTGGGTGTGCTATGAAGAGCATTATCTATACTGGGTGTACTATGAGGAGCATTATCTATACTGCGTGTACTATGAGGAGCATTATCTATACTGCGTATACTATGAGGAGCATTATCTATACTGGGTGTACTATGAGGAGCATTATCTACACTGGATGCCACTATGGGGGGTATTATCTATACTGGGTGTACTATGAGGAGCATTATCTATACTGGGTGTACTATGAGGAGCATTATCTATACTGGATGCCACTATAGGGGTTATTATCTATACTGGATGTACTATGAGGAACATTATCTATACTGGGTGTACTATGAGGAGCATTATCTATACTGGGTGTACTATGAGGAGTATTATCAATACTGGATGGCACTATGGGAGGCATTATCTCTACTGGGTGTACTATGAGGAGAGCATTATCTATACTGGGTATACTATGAGGAGCATTATCTATACTGGATGCACTATGGGAGGTATTATCTATACTGGGTGTACTATGAGGAGCATTATCTATACTGGGTATACTATGAGGAGCATTATCTATACTGGATGCCACTATGGGGAGTATTATCTATACTGGGTGTACTATGAGGAGGGGCATTATCTATACTGGGTGTGCTATAAGGAGCATTATCTATACTGGGTGTACTATGAGGAGCATTATCTATACTGGATGCCAATATAGGGGGTATTATCTATACTGGATGTACTATGAGGAACATTGTGTATACTGGGTGTACTATGAGGAGTATTATCTATACTGGGTGTGCTATGAGGAGCATTATCTATACTGGGTGTGCTATGAGGAGCATTATCTATACTGGGTGTGCTATGAGGAGCATTATCTATACTGGGTGTGCTATGAGGAGCATTATCTATACTGGGTGTGCTATGAGGAGCATTATCTATACTGGGTCGTACTATGAGGAGCATTATCTATACAGGATGCCAATATAGGGGGTATTATCTATACTGGATGTACTATGAGGAACATTATGTATACTGGGTGTACTATGAGGAGCATTATCTATACTGGGTGTACTATGAGGAGTATTATCTATACTGGGTGTACTATGAGGAGTATTATCTATACTGGGTGTACTATGAGGAGTATTATCTATACTGGGTGTACTCTGAGGAGCATTATCTATACTGGGTGTACTCTGAGGAGTATTATCAATACTGGATGGCACTATGAGGAGCATTATCTATACTGGGTGTACTATGAGGAGCATTATCTATACTGGGGATACTATGAGGAGCATTATCTATACTGGGTGTACTATGAGGAGCATTATCTATACTGGGAGGCCCTTTAGGGGGGAGCATTATATACACTAAAAAAAAAAAAAAATCTTATGAAATTCATACATTTTTAACTGATAATGCTGTTAAAAATGGATACAAAACAGCCATGAAAAACTGACAGTTTATCGATTTTTAATGGCCATTTATTTTTTCGCTATTGTGTGAATGTAGCCTAAGCTCTCCACAGATTTTTTCAGTATATTTAAATGATAAAATGCAGATACATAGAAACATAGGGCCCTATGTGGCCCTATAGTGTAAACTTAAACAGGCAGTCTAAATATGTGCTAAATGTATCAGGGGCCCAGGCTGGATGATAAATGTGGTGCAAGGATAGACATCCTTCTACTACTTATACCAACTATTGGTTGGACTACTTTCCAACAGAATTTTAAGACAGAATTGTGGCGCAAAGTGTTACATCTTAGGTCCTGCCCACTAACCTTTTTCTATCAAGCCTTTAACCCAATCTGCTGTATGTGTCATACTCACAGGGGTCCAAAAGCTGTGATAGGAACGTTATTTGGTGCTCACACAGGAGAGCTGCTGCCAGGCATCTCAGCAGTGACATAGGTTGAAGAGAGAAGTGTCCATCAAGTTCAACCTTTTTCAGCCAAACCCATTTGGTCCAAAGCAAAACAAAATATCTTGTGTGAATGCTCCACAATAGGGCCAGCAAGGAAACACATTTCTTGCTGAGCTTATAATGACAGTCAGATGATTTCCATGGAACAAATTAACTCTATACTGACTCTTAAGGCTGTATTACACTGCCAGATTTTTGGACAGTGCAAGCGCCGATGGATGATAACACATCCATCAGAGCTTGTTCGCGCCGACTGATTACACAGTCCGATGCAAACTGAATGCGGGAGGAACCATTGTTACCGTAGTCGTACCCCCTTCCATGGGCGTAGCTATAGGGGGTGCAGAGGTAGCAGTCGCTACCGGGCCCAGGAGCCTGAGGGGGCCCAAAGACCCTTGTGCCGCATAAGAAGACACACAAAGCACTGAAGGAGGGGGGCCCAAGCTGAACTCTTGCACCAGGGCCCATGAGCCGTTAGCTACGCCCCTGCTCATTCCTTCAGTTCTATTGATTATAGGTAGCACGTCCCTGATTACACAGGGAGATCTGCTGCCAATAATCGGCCATATTTCAACCTGATGCCCATCAGTCGATGAACGGGCATTTGCTTGTTCATTGGCTGAAAGGCTGCTCTATTATACGGGACAATTATCGATGATCGTTCCTGATAATTGGCCTTAAAATCGTGTAGTCTAATAGGGCCCTTATTAGGGTACCTTATAATCAAGGCTAACGGAAATGCAAATAAGCTCTTATCCGAGAGGACAACACTGCTGCTCTAGTGCTCATTATTGGATGGCTACCCTTGAACTCAATTGTCTGGCCATTTATGACAGACTGGCCCTTGGAACATGACTTGGGATATAAACCAAAACCAGAATATTCTCCATAAGAAAAAGACACCTCTCTGCATACAGCTGTTTTGGGGTTTTGTTCCTCTGGCTAGATGAGAGACTTTTGACATAGGTCTGGGCTTTGGGGGAATAAAGTTTCTCTTTGTGGAGACCGCCAAGTTGGTGCAGGGGGTCTTCCAGGCCAAGCAATGCTCTTCCGCATTACACTCCTTTTACTAACATATAAATGAAAAGCTTTGTTAGAAAGAGATTGTCATGTACTTTATGATATCTGAATTTTATTTTTTACATTAATCATGGGATAACCCCTTTAAATGGGTTAAGCTATGATTAATGTAAAAAAGTAAGATCATTCTTCTTATAGTACATGAAAATCTCTTTATAACAAAGCTAGAACCAGCCATGTACCTCACATTAATCTAGGAATATCCCCTTCCATTGCTTCAATTGCTCTGCTAGATTCTCTTCAGGCTTGCAGCTCAAGGAGTGTGTCCTTTTTAGGGGGGCATGTTCTTTTTGCTGCATCTCTCTCCCTATCACAGTTCAGGGGTGTGTCATTTCTCAGAGGGCATTTCCATTCTACTGCAACTCTCTTCTTGTAATTATCACAGCTTCCAACAGTAACTATGGCAGGTGGCAGTTGAAGGATGGAACTGAGCATGTGCGACCACCTCAATAGGTGGACATGCACATGCCTTTACAGACTAAACACCAGGGAGAACCATTGTAATGAAGCAAAAAGAATATCTCACTACTGGATCCTTTTTGCAACAAAAGTAAAAAATTACAAATTAGGAAAGTAAATTACAAAAATAACAAGTTTATGCTGAATTATATTGGGAATTATACATGGGAATAAAATAAAATTTAATGGTGGCACAACCCCTTTAACCTCTTCCCGACCAGCGCCGTACGTGTATGGTACCTGGCGGGGCTTTAAAGATGGCAAGGGTTCCAGGCGGCATAGCTGCCAGGTGCATCATGGGCCGCTTGTGTGCCAGCAATGAAATATGTGCCAGCCAGGCACTGGCATAGATGTCAGATATAACTATGCCAGTTTTCTTTGTAAGTTATAATAAACGTGCCAACCAGCTATGGTCTGCCCGGCACATCCACTCTCTGTCTTGCACTGCTCACTTTTGAAAAAGTGAAGAACAGGGTGCAAAACTCCTAAAAAACCTGCAAATTTTTGTGTAATCAGTAGGTTGTTGACATACTCTAAAACTCCATGGACCTTAAAAAGGTTGTCTGAGTTACAATAAAGCACTGTAGACCTGATGGTCAGGAATATATACATAAGCTAAGCAAGTTTTAGGCAAAAAAATGATATTTACTCGTTCTAGTTGTGTTCTGGCCCTTTGTTGACATGCAGTTGCAGAGCTGTAGGGGCGTGTAACAGCAATCTCAGGCTTTCCTCATGAATATTTGTGGGTGTCAACTAAGACTGCCTTTCCTCCCTCCCTGCTCTGCAAAGGGAGTGAATAAAATTGCTTCCCTTCCTGCAGTCTGACTGCTGGGATACTTATGTTATATGTGTGGGACTACAAGTCCCAGCGGTACAGTACAATGACATTGCTGATATACACAGGGTCTTCCCCCTAACTGTTCTTGTGCAATGCTCTACAGCCAGAAGAGTACAGAAGTGAGAACTCCTCCGGTCTTTGTCAGCTTTGTGTTTGCAGGGTGAGCAAGAAGAATCCTGTGTACAGCATTTGTCTCTTCACTTCCTGGAGAAGAGGAAACCCTGCAGCTGCTCAGTATCTGAGGCAGAGCCTCCAACCCTGAGTGTGTGCTGCTTAGAGTGGAAGGGGTTAAACTTTGCTGAAAAATCCAGTAGGAGGAGACACAGGGCAGACAGCCCAGCCAGCAGATCAGTGTAGGGGGCGTGACCAGTAGATTGGGCAGTGCAGGGGCATGACTTATCACTCCAACCAGCACAGCCTTTACAGTGATGTTCTGTGCACAGAGGCAGACCTGCTCCTCCTACTCTCTCAAACTTGTGCACAGAACATCATCAGAGCAGGGAAAGAAGCTGACATCACAGGTCATGTGACCACAGCTAACTAGGAGAACAGGGCCACTGGAGATGACGTAAGTGAATTGAAAACCCTTTACATTTGCTTAGTTAGAAACATGTAAAGAACAAAAAAACACAGAAGAGCAAAGCATTGGTCAGTGGAAGCATCTTGTTTAGTAGATGGAGTCACGTGGCCGAAGTTCAGATCTGCACATACAGACCACACAGGTTTATAAACTTTACAACGAACACATAAATATTAAGGAACCCTAATTATTGTGGCTCAGACAACCCCTTTAAGGAGCCAATTGAAATCAACTGCTGCTTGCATGACTGGGTGGTTTTCTGCTATATCACGGCCACATCTCAGCCTCCCTTGGCCTGCTACATCAAAAGGACATCTGTCAGCAGATTTGTACCTATGACACCGGCTGACCTGTTACATGTGCATTTGGCAGCTGAAGGCATCTGTGTTGGTCCCATGTTCATATGTGTCCTTATTGCTGAGAAAAATGATGTTTTAATATATGTGAATGAGCCTCGAGGAGCAATGGGGGCGTTGTCAGGAACCAGAAGTAAAAACGTTTACGCCTGGCCCTGTCAATCAAAGTGCAGAGGATGCAGCAGTTGCAGAGAGAGCAGAGCCTCTAGGCGTAACAGTGACGCCCCCGTTGCTCTTAAAGGCTCATTCACATATATTAAAACATAATTTTTCTCAGCAATGTGGGCACATGTGAACATGGGACCAACACAGATGCCTTCAGCTGCCAAGTGCACATGTAACATGTCAGCCAGTGGCATAGGTACAAATCTGCCGACCCCGTTCCTTGAGGTATCAAATACACAGTATAGTTGTGTGCGAACTGTCTGAATGATCGTTCATAGCCCTGACGTAGATCTTTGTTCTCCTGTTCATGAAGATACAATGTGACAAACCTAGTAGTTGTGTGAACTTACAGTTTTCAGTAGCCTGTCTTGTAATCAGGTCTTAAAGGGGTTATCCAATTCTAAACCCCCCCCCCCACAATGCCCGTCGCCTGTGATGCAGGGGAGCTGGTCACCGTTGCGCCTGCTATTGGTTGCACCCCCATCGCCGGATGTTTTGATCCCCGCAACAGACATAAGGCCTTTAAATTTATGAGCTGTTGTGACATTTACATGCCCTTTAGAACTTTAGCAAGAGAAACAGAATCTAGATTTGATGAGGATTTAAGGACTATGGTTTGAAGTGATTTAAGAGCAGCACCTGCTCCTAGAGCAGGGGCCAGCAACCTCCGGCACTCCAGTTGTGGTGAAACTACAACTCCCAGCATGCTCTATTCACTTCTATGGGAGTCCTAAGAACAGCCAAGCAAGTGTGCATGCTGGGAATTGTAGTTTCACAACAGCTGGAGTGCCGGAGGGTGCTGACCCCTGTCCTAGAGGCTAATTAGCATCTTATAAAAGTTAGATTTCTGGAGTAACGGGGGCACTGATAAAAGTAGTAATAGGCTAGTTAGGTTCAGCTGACATTAGCACATCGATAACGTCAGCTACTTTAATAGGGTTAATTCTGGTGACAGAGACCCTTTAATACATACAGTATGGTCTCCCATCTAGCACACTTGCTCCTCTTCAATTTATGCCCAGTCATTTCACTTCTCCCCTCATTTCTCCACTGCCTCTCCCTTCACATTGCCCACTGAATTCAGATCAAAATACTAAGAACTACATGCATTCCTGATACATCCTCACTAGAGATGAGCGAACTTTAAAAAAGTTTACGTTGGGTTGTGGTATGCCGCATCTCAGGGTTCACTATCGCGGACTATCGCGCATATGGAATCCATAGGGCGAGCTTCCACCAACCCGAACTGTTGAACAGCCGAAGGACCTGGGGTGACGCCACTGTCATGTGATCAGTGCAGGGGGCGTGGCTCAGCACGGATCAAATCCAGCCCCTGCACTGATCACATGACAGTGACGTCACCCCAGGTCCTTCGGCTGTTCAACAGTTCGGGTTGGTGGAAGCCGCCCCTTATGGATTCCATATGCCGCGATAGTCCGCGGTAGTGGAATCCATAACGGGATGCGGCGATTACCACAACCTAAACGCTGAACTTATTTTTAAAGTTCGCTCATCTATAATCCTCACACCTGATCTCTGATCCTTACAAGACCTCCCTCTCATCTAGTCCTCACACAAGCATCTACAAGATTTCTCACGTGCATCCCACATACTCTAGAACTCGCTACCCCAGCACATCAGTCTGTCCCCCAACATCCAAACCTTCCTCTTCGGGAACTCCTACCACCTGTGATAAGCATGCTGCCACCACACAGCCAGAGGAGAAGCTTCTGCCCTCACCTGCTGTCTCCTTCCCTCTTTCCTTGTAGATTGTAAGCTCTTGTGGGCAGGGTCCTCTCCAGTCTCCCCCACTGTACCAGTCTGTTATTACTTTCATGTTTATGGTATTTTTTATATTATGTATGTGTAAACCCTCTTAATGTATCACATCATGGAATTAATGGCGCTTTCAAATAAATAATAATAATTAAACAGCAGCTTTACTCATTGATATCATTAGGCACTACTACTTCGAAGTATTAGGTATTACATGCAAGGCTCCAATGAAATGGAATGAATCCAGGGAGGTGTAAGAATTTTTAGAACATGGGGGTTTCCTGTTTTTACTAGGGGGGGTTCATATGGGGTAGAGAAGTAATAGAAGGCACAGACCCTTAAATCCTTTGCACATTGCTCTTTTCCCAGGAAATACGTACAAAGCTACAGGTTTGTTTGGTCAGGATTAACCTTAAGATATCACAATACTAGATGACATACAAGATTCAGATAATACAAGCAGGTTACTCCCAAACATCACAGGCAAAAAATAATAAAGAGCTGGGTAGTTAACTGGCTAGAAATTGTTCACTCTCCTGGTAAAGATTTGACCAGCAAGGCCCTGGACTATGTTACATTAGGCAGAACATACAGTTTTAGCCCCTATAATTTATTATCAGGACATTCTTCCATTTACACACAGAGATATAGAAGGGGTCCAATCTGTTTATAATGATTATTAGTGAAATATACTTATGGAAAGCTCCTTCGGTTTATGGCCTTCACTCTTGCCTTTGGTTCCTCTGGCATCAATAGGTTTTACTCAGGCCAGGAGACACAATTTTGGCCATCATAGTCTATGATCAGATCTGGTGTCTGCTGAGAAGAAGGTGTTGGAGATGACAAGGTGTCTGCTGAGGAATACAGAGTGCGGCCAATGGGCAACACATTCAAAAGAGAGCCCCTGCCCAGCAAATCACTGGCAGTGGGTTTTCTTAGGCTACTTTCATACTAGTGTTTTTATTTTCCAGCATTGAGTTCCGTCGCCGGGGCTCAATACCAGAAAAAAACGCTTCCGTTTTCTCCCAATGCATTCTGAATGGAGAGAAATCCGATCAGGATGCATCAGGATGTCTTCAGTTCAGTCACTGTACGGCGTTTTGAACCGCAGCATGCTACAGTTTTATCTCCGTCCAAAATGCCGGAACACTTGCCGTAATGCCGGATCTGGCATTAATTCCCTCAGGAATGTATTAGTGCCGGATCCGGCATTAAAAGTACCGCATCGCCGGATCCGTTCTTCCAGTCTGCCCATGTGCAGACCTTTAAAAATGTGAAACAAATATATAACGGATCCGTTTCTCCGGATGACAAGCGCAGAGACGGATCTGTTCTTGCAATGCATTTGTGAGACGGATCCGCATCCGGATCCGTCTACAAATGCTTTCCGTTTTCATGCAGATTGACTGTTTCCTCTGCCGCAAGTGTGAAAGGAGCCTTTAGCCTTAGCCAAACATTTGTCATTTTTTTTGCTTTCCATTAAAGCCTGTTTCATACACAGCATTTTGATGCATTTTTCAATATTTTTTTTTGTTCAAAGAGTGATGAAACAAGAAAAGTTGCAAATTTTAACTCAAATGTGCTGTGCAGTAAAATCTGCAATTTGGTTGATGATAAGTCATTGCTTTTTTTCAATATGTGTTTAAATGCTGAAAAAGTGAATAGTGCCAGCAGCAGCTGTGGCCCCTTTGGATTATTTGGGGTCCCAGGGGTCAAACCCCAACTATCACAATCACTTTCTAAATGGGAATACCCCTTTAACATGCAGCATTGCAATTGCTTGGCATTACTGTTCAGTAAAGATCACACTGCAGGGACCTCAAGGATAAGTTATACTTATGAAGGGCACAGATCCCAGCTTCAGCTTCACTAATCCTCCAGATCCGAACACACAGGAAAGCAAAAAGACACAAATAGCGAGACGCAGAAAGGAACAAATATGCTCCATTGGGGGCAGGATGCCCAGATTTGTTTTTTAACAAAGTCAGGAGTGAATCCTAAAAAGATGAAGAAAGGAAAAGTTTAATAGAAGGACTTTTCCACTTCCTTTTTGGATTCAATCCCACTTTTAGGATCCGATCAAAAACTGCACCAGAATTTCCCCAGCGCCGGTATTTCTTCTTTTGCAGTATGTGTTTTGTCGATTTTATGTTTTTTTATCTGTGTCACGGATGTCAGTTCCATCAGGTTTTCAATAATTGTTTAGAGGTAGCATTAGGGGACATGGTCAGGTCTCTGCACGCAGTTTTGGAAGCCAAGATCAGGAGTGGATGATAAAATGGAGAAAGTATAAGGCCTCTTTCACACGAGCGTGACGGAATGGCCCCGGATGCGTTCAGTGAAACTCGCACCATTGTGCAAGCAAGTTCAGTCAGTTTTGTCTGCGATTGCGTTCAGTTCAGTTTTTTTCCGCATGAGTGCAATGCGTTTTGATGCGTTTTTCATGCGCGTGATAAAAAACTGAAGGTTTACAAACCCCATCTCTTAGCAACCATCAGTGAAAAACGCATTGCATTCGCACCTGCATTTTTTCACTGAAGACCCATTCACTTCTATGGGGTCAGGGCTGCGTGAAAAACGCTGAATATAGAACATGCTGCGTTTTTCACTAAACGCAGAAGTGATGCTCATGTACACAGACCCATTTAAATGAATGGGTCCGGATTCCGTGCGGGCTCAATGCGTTCGCATCACGCATTGCACCCGTGCACAGTTCTCGCTCATCTGAAAGGGGTCTAAGGCCTCTTGCATCCTGCCGTAGTAGAGACCGCGTTAGACAGATGCGTAATTCAGAACCAACAACCTGCTATGTGCCCATACTGTTCCTCTATGAAGGAATTACATTTTTTGTATTAAAAAAGTGGCATTGTGTGCTCGGTGGTTAGCACTGGGGTCCTGGGTTCATTTACATGACAGTTTCTATGTTCTCCCAGTGCTTTCATAGGTTTCCTCCCAGTTTAGAATTTAGATTGTGAGCCCCAGTGCGGACATGGACCAATGCGAGTGACAGCAATCTCTGTGGATTATGTTGGTGCTATAGAATCAAAAGGTATTCTCCCCTAGAGCAATGGCTGATGCAAAATAGAGATCTGCAGGTTTGTTGTGTGCATGAGCCCTTAAAGGGATTTTTCCATGAACAACACCGCTTATCTACAGAATAGGTGGTGAATGTATGAGAATAGAGATATAGTGTGCATGCTTGACCACCACCTCATCCTCTGTCTATGGGACTGATGGAGACAGCGGAGTGCTGTACTTGGATACTTCAGTGGTGGTCATGCGTGCGGACTAGGGACCCCCAGCAATTATACAATTACCACCTACTTATTCTGTGGATAGGTGTTAACTATTGTTGATAGGGAAGACCCCCTTGAAACTGACCATACACTTGAGATAGCGGTTGGCCAAAGGCTAATGGGAAGAGGGAATGAAAACATGTCCTTTGATAAACACCAACAGTACGCCATTATGTGAATTACGGAAAGCCTTACTATCCCTGAGATTTCTCAGAAGTGTCAAGAAGGCCGACACGTCAGAATATATTTATTCTAGAGAGATGTAACCGAGACTGATAATCCAGACAGATAACCCATGTCATATGATACAATGTATCTCTTAATTAATCATATGTGGATATTTCAGTTCTTAGTTTTTACCCATTTCTTTTTTTCTCAGTGTGTTCCTGCTGTAAAATAGAGAATAAATAAATGCACACATGGATATACATATATGATTGTAGCTGTAGAGCATAGATGGCTGTACACACATGCTGGATACATGTAGCTCAGTGCTCTGCACATTAGTAATACATATTTGACTATGCACACATGCAGTATATATGTAGCTGAGTACACCCTGTAATAGCAGAGCAATACGACTGTATAAGCCTGCCGCCCTGTGATAGTAGAGTAAGTATATACAGTATGACTGTAAACACATTATTGAACTACGACCGCCCTGTAATAAAGGAGTCTACACATGTATATAGGACTGAACACACGTGTCGTATGTATTGAGCTGATTTACCCTGTAGTAGCAGAGCATATATGTAGAGACATGTAGTATGTATGTAGCTGTGTCCACCCAGTAATAGTAGAGAATATATAACTATACACACATGCACTATATATGTAGCTGAGTCAACCATACATTAGTGGAGTATATATGACTGCACACACATGTACCATACACTATATAGTCTTGCAAAAGTATTCACCCCCTTGACTTTTTTTGTATTTTGTTACATTACAGCCTTAAGTTCAATGTTTTGTTAATCTGAATTTTATGTGATGGATTAGAACACAATAGTCTAAGTTGGTGAAGTGAAATGAGAAAAATCTATAAATAAAACTATCATTTAGTAATAGAAAACAGAAAACTGGCATGTGCGTATGTATTCACCCCCTTTGTTAGGAGCCCATAAAAAGCTCTGGTGCAACCGATTACCTTCAGAAGTCACATACTTAGTGAAATGATGTCCACCCGTGTGCAATCTAAGTGTCACATGATCTGTCATTACATATACACACCTTTTTGAAAGGCCCCAGAGGCTGCAACACCTAAGCAAGAGGCATCACTAAAATGAAGACCAAGGAACTCTCCAAACAAGTAAGGGACAATGTTGTTGAGAAGTACAAGTCAGGGTTAGGTTATAAAAAAAATATCCAAATCTTTGATGATCCCCAGGAGCACCATCAAATCTATCATAACCAAATGGAAAGAACATGGCACAACCGCAAACCTGACAAGAGACGGCCGCCCACCAATACTCACGGACCGGGTAAGGTGGGCATTAATCAGAGAGGCAGCACAGAGACCTAAAGTAACCCTGGAGATGCTGCAGAGTTCCACAGCAGAGACTGGAGGATCTGTACATAGGACGACAATAAGCCGTACGCTCCATAGAGTGGCCAGAAGAAAGCCATTACTTTCAGCTAAAAACAAAAAGGCACTTTGTGAGTTTGTGAAAAGGCATGTGGGAGACTCCCAAAATGTATGGAGGAAGGTGCTCTGGTCTGATGAGACTAAAATTTAACTTTTCAGCCATCAAAGAAAACGCTATGTCTGGCGCAAACCCAACACATCACATCACCCAAAGAACACCATCCCCCCAGTGAAACATGGTGGTGGCAGCATCATGGGGGGATGGGACTGGGAAACTGGTCAGAGTGAGGGGAAAGATGGATGGTGCTAAATACAGGGATATTCTTGAGTAAAACCTGTACCACTCTGTGTGGGATTTGAGGCTAGGACGGAGGTTCACCTTCCAGCAGGACAATGACCCCAAACACACGGCTAAAGCAACACTTGAGTGGTTTAAGGGGAAACATGTAAATGTGTTGGAATGGCCGAGTCACAGCCCAGATCTCAATCCAATAGAAAATCTATGGTCAGAATTAGATTGCTGTTCACAAGCTCAAACCATCCAACTGGAAGGAGCTGGAGCAGTTTTGCAAGGAGAAATGGGCAAAAATCCCAGTGGTAAGATGTGGCAGCTCATAGAGACTTATCCAAAGCGACTTGGAGCTGTGATTGCCGCAAAAGGTGGTTCTACAAAGTATTGACTTTAGGGGGTGAATAGTTATGCACATTGACTTTTTCTGTTATTTTGTCCTATTTGTTGTTTGCTTCACAATAAAAAAAAAAAAAAAAAAACATCTTCAGAGTTGTGGGCATGTTCTGTAAATTAACTGATGCAAATCCTCAAACAATCCATGTTAATTCCAGGTTGTGAGGCACCAAAACAAGAAAAAAGTCAAGGGGGGTGAATAATTTTGCAAGGCACTGTATATATAGCTGAGTCCATCCTACATCCCTTCATTACTAGAGTATATATGACTATACACACGTGCAGCATATATAAAGCTGGGTCGACCCTACATTAGTAGAAGTATTCATGACTGTACACACATACACTATACTTGTAGTCCATCCTACATTACTAGAATATATGACTGTACACACTTATATACATGATTGTACACACTTACACTATATATTTTTATATATATATATATATATATACATATATACATATATATATATATATATATATATATATATATGATCAACATACATTAGTAGAGTATACATAACTGTACACACATGCATGATACATATAGCTGAGTCCATCCTACATCAGTAGAAGTATACATGACTGACACACATGCACTATACATGTAGCTGAGTCCATCCTACATCAGTAAAAGTATACATAACTGTACACACATGCACTATACATATAGCTGAGTCCATCCTACATTACTAGAGTATATATGACTGTACACACTTATATACATGATTGTACACACTTACAATATATATATATGATCAACATACATTAGTAGAGTATATACGCATAGCTGAGTCCATCCTACATCAGTAGAATATATGACTGTACACACTTATACTATATACATGATTGAACACACTTACACTATATATATATATATGATCACCATACATTAATAGAATATACATAACTGTACACACATGCACTATACATGTAGCTGAGTCCATCCTACATCAATAGAAGTATACATGACTGACACACATGCACTATACATGTAGCTGAGTCCACCCTACATCAGTAGAAGTATACATGACTGTGCACACATGCACTATACATGTAGCTGAGTCCACCCTACATCAGTAGAAGTATACATGACTGTACACAGATGCACTATACATGTAGCTGAGTCCATCCTACATTAATAGAGTATATATGACTGTACACATATGCACTATATATGTAGCTGAGTCCACCCTACATCAGTAGAAGTATACATGACTGTACACACATGCACTATACATGTAGCTGAGTCCATCCTACATCAATAGAAGTATACATGACTGTACACACATGCACTATACATATAGTTAACTCCATCCTACATCAGTAGAAGTATACATGACTGTACACACATGCACTATACATGTAGCTGAGTCCACCCTACATCAGTAGAAGTATACATGACTGACACACATGCACTATACATGTAGCTGAGTCCACCCTACATCAGTAGAAGTATACATGACTGTACACACATGCACTATACATGTAGCTGAGTCCACCCTACATCAATAGAAGTATACATGACTGTACACACATGCACTATACATGTAGCTGAGTCCACCCTACATCAGTAGAAGTATACATGACTGACACACATGCACTATACATGTAGCTGAGTCCACCCTACATTAGTGGAGCAGTAATTGAAGTGCTGATTGATGTGCAGTTTCCTGATTGCTGCCCCTTCTCTATTCTGTGTCACATTAAGATGATTGCTAGCTCTATGCACATCCTGCCTGTCCCGCGTCCATTGTGAGTGGCAAGAAGGGAGGGAAGCATCAGCACAGGCTTATATTTCCTTATGTAACACTGGGTAACATAGGGCCACAAGTCTCTCCAGCTGCTGATGTGGACGCTCAGGTCCCAGCAGAGGATGCATGTCTGCAGCTCCATTCATGGTGTGTGCAGCTAGCTCTATGAACTAGTAACCCACAGTGAAGTAATCTGCTCCTAATCACAGTCCAGGATCTCTATAGGGCCCATCCGCCTGTGTGCATTGATCTGTAAAGCATTATGTGCTGCACAAAGCCTTCTGAATTCCAGGATGCCTTCCTTCCTGCATACAGTATTCCATTCATCCTACAACTGTACATATGAAGGATATATACTGTACATTGTGTGTGCTTCTAGGCATGTCCACCGTGATTGTAGTATTCCTAGAATACAAGAGTGCATGCTGAGGATGAGGGATATGTCAGCACCATGTCTCATCATCCCCTGTGTGTATGGGGGCCCATATGGACCTGTGGTAGACATGTGCACCATGGATCTGGACTGTCAGGATCTATCTTATCAATTCCAGAACTATGGTCCTAGATTTCTGAGCTCAGGGGAACGGTATTTACAGTATTATTTATAGAGGTGCCAGGAATATTACAGTACAGGGTATGCATGCAAGGTACTACTTACCCTATGCCCTGCAGTCACCTGCTGTAGTATAGAAATGATTGCTGGATGCTGCACTGAATCCAGACACATACTACATGTATGATCGATAGATAGATAGATAAATAGATAGATAGATAGATAGATAGATAGATAGATAGATAGATAGATAGACAGGCGGATGGACAGACGTTATATGAATAATATAGATGGATAGAATATAGATATGAGATATATTAATAATAGAATATAGATAGAAATATAAACGTGAGATAGAAATGTAAATATGAGATAGATACATAGAACATAAATAATATAAAATAATATATACTAGATAGATATGAGAGATCGATAGATAGATAGATAGATAGATAGATAGATAGATAGATAGATAGATAGACATAGATAATAGAATATAGATGGATAATATAGATAAGAAATATAAAAATGAGATATATAGAATTAGATAAAAAGATAGGACATAATATACATAATAGAATATAAATAAAAATATAAACATGAATGATATATATTGTAGATAGTTAATAGATAGATAGATAGATAGATAGATAGATAGATAATAGATAAATAGATAGAATATAGATATGTGTCAACAATATACGACTCTATAGTTATGTACACAGTAAATAACTGCTTGTAATCAATAAATGCAAGGGTCTATGGTTATGTGAGATAGAAATATTCCGGCCTATATGTACCTGTATTCTGATGTGCACAATAAACATAAGGTTCTTAGCTGGGTGCACATATAAGTGTCTACGGCCGTGTATATACTTCTGTGTACACTATATAGAGAGGTAACACAGAGGTCTATAACTATGTGTACAATAAACATTGTGTCTATATTTATTTATTATTCACGATATATATATACATACTGTACACGTGTCTATAAAGAACTATGAGTGTCTATAACTATGTGCATACTTAGGTGTACACCGTTAATATGGAGATCTTTAGCTGTATGTGCCATAGATATCTGTTATCTATATATATTATATGTGTCTATAAATTAATATGAGGGTCTAAAGCTAAGTTTACACGGAGTTTCCTTATGGGTACAGTATAGTGCATTTACACATATCCGCGATCAATATGCGGGTGTATGGTTACTTATATAATAAATATGTCTAAAGCTTAGTTCCAAATATAGGTGTTAATAGCAATATGTGTGCATTTAATATGCGTGACTGTAGCTATATGTGCAATAAATCTACCTGTCTATAGCCTACAGTAGGTGTGTAATATTTACCTCTATAGGTATATGTTCAATAAATACGGGTCTGTAGCATTCTGTCTAGCGTTGTATATACGTCTCTAGCTGTATGTACAATTAACTATAGGTGTCTATATCTGTGCATACAATTATATACCCGGGTATAGCGAAGTATACTATTCTACACCAGCTTATTCCCATGTGTGCAATTATAATATAGTTATGTGTATAATATACCAGTGTATACCTATATGTGCAATTATAATATACGAAGTATAGCTATGTGTACAATTATATACCAGTGTATACCTATATGTGCAATTATAATATACGAAGTATAGCTATGTGTACAATTATATACCAGTGTATACCAATGTGTGCAATTATAATATAGTTATGTGTACAATTATATACCAGTGTATACCTACAATTATACATACAATTGTACAATTATAATATACGAAGGTATAGCTGTGTGTGCAAATATATACCAGTGTATACCTATGTGTTCAATGAATATACCGGCGTATAGCTAGGTGTGCAATTAATTTACGAGGGTATAGCCATGTGTACAATTATATACGAGTTTATAACTATATGTACAATAAATATACGAATGTTTAGAAATATGTACAATTAATATAGGAGTATATGGTATATGCACAATTAATATAGGAGTGCATAGCCATGTGTACAATTAATATACCTGTATAACTATGTGTAAAGTTGATAGACGAGTGTATATCTATGTGTACAATTAATATACAACTGTACAGCTGCGTGTACAATTAATATAGGAGTGTATAGCTATGTGTACAATTAATATACGAGTATATAGCTGTGTGTACAATTAATATACAAGTGTATAGCTGTGTACAATTAAGACAAGAGTGCATAGCTGTGTACAATTAATATTGGAGTGTATCGCTGTGTGTACAATTAATACAGGAGTGTATGGCTATGTGTACAATTAATATAGGAGTATACAGCTATGTGTACAATTAATACAGGAGTGTATAGGTATGTACAATTAATATAGGAGTGTATAGGTGTGTGCAATTAATATAGGAGTGTATAGGTGTGTACAATTAATATAGACGTGTATAGCTGTGTACAATGAATACAGGAGTGTATGGCTATGTGTACAATTAATATACGAGTATATAGCTGTGTGTACAATTAATATAATAGTGTATAGCTGTGTACAATGAATACAGGAGTGTATAGCTGTGTACAATTAATATAGGAGTGTATAGCTGTGTACAATTAATACAAGAGTGTATAGCTATGTGTACAATTAATACAGGAGTGTATGGCTATGTGTACAATGAATACAGGAGTGTATGGCTATGTGTATAAATAATATAGGCGTGTACAGCTATGCATGCAGTCAAAGTAGACTGTATAACTAGGTTTACAATTAATTAGTCTATACCTGACTGTGTACATTAACCTACATCTATTTTGCTGCCCACACTTTCCTGTACTAATATCTCCGTCCTAAATGCCCACAGTATACTATGTAATTACATGCGGCATCCTGATACATATAGGACCATATGGTCAACTTTCAATCAGGTAATAAAGGCTTTATCTTACATTTATATAGAATATCAGCAGCATCAAAGGAAAAACACAGTTATTAGTCAAAACCCAAAGTTAAGGTCGGAAGGTTAATTATTAATCCAAAGCCACAATATAATAGTACATTATAACACTATATAATATGTCTTATATAATACAAAATATTTACTTATCTAGTATTAATCGTGTGCAGACGATTCCTAATAAATAAGAAATTATAACCGACTTGAAGAAAAATATATAGTATAATATGTGTGTATTGCACAGTACAGTGCATTACAGTATCTCTCTTTTCTAGGCTGTATAACTGTCGTTTGTTATGTACTAAAGACGATTGACAAAATAAATTAGATCGTTAAACACAAAACCAGAACATAAAACTGACCATAAAATGTGCGGAGAAAACCGCATTCCCATTCTCAGAAGAACATACAATGCTGGGAGCCGAGGTTACAAGAAATGGATATTTTATTGGGGAATTTACAGGGCTAAACATACAACCAAAAGGATAAATCCAAAAAAAAAAGTGCTCATTGACTTTAGTCTGAGGGAGTTGGTCCCATGTATTCTGGCCATATACTGCATACTGTGATGTGATGCCTCAGCCCTACAGTACAAAACACTTAGACAAATTAACTAGGAGCTGGACAGCAAATCTCCTCATTCACATTCATCCCCAGGACTTGGTTATTCATACAGGTGGATATGGCTGCCTGGGTTCATCTTTGCTGAGGGATCATTATGGTGGGCACAGTCTATAAATTACCACGTTCAGAACACATCTGACTGCTCTGGAATAAGGTCATGCAAAATGAAGGGGAAATTCTAAGCAGGAGACAACAATGTACAAGTGAAATGACATGTGGGCAGCAGCACAGGGTTCTGATCCAGCTCTAGACCACTAGGCATTGGATCTAAAGTGGTCTACCACACTGGTGACCCCCCAATACATGGCTTTATCAATAAGTAAGAGAGTCCAGGAGCATTGACTAGACCTTATGCTCTGCAGCCTGCAAGACATCAGTTTGGCTATGTGGTTCTCCAGAAATACCAGCTAGGGTGAGTGCATCACTGCATATGCCTGTGTGCTTTGCATGTACCATGTAGATCCATGTACTTGGTATGACTTCATGTATGTAATGAGTGTAAACATGCCATAAGTGAGACAGGTAAAACACACTGATATACAATGATACACTTACACTGCCTTCATTCACAGTTCCCCAGTGTATCTATGGCACCAATGCCTACAATAATCCTCAACTATAAAAAGAGACTGTGGATTATGGGCGCATCTTCTCAAGGAGCAATGTTTCTAGCCACACATGTCTTTCCTGGAAGTAGTATACTGCATGGAGCTCCACAGTTCACTCTCAGGTAGGTCCTCCAGACAGGTAGATGTCCCTATCTCAAAGGTCTATTCTGGGGTGCAGGGCGCTGTGCTTGGTTTCATGGTCCCAGTAAGAGCAGTGCATCATGGACAGCTCTGGGGGCTGCCTGGCACAGGTAAACTGCACTCCATTGGGTGTGGCTGAAGGTGGGGGAGCAGGGCTGGCCGGGCTCAGCTGCTGGGGGTGGTGGGCATGCGGGTGGTGGTGATGGTGGCTCATCCCGTTATAGGAGTTGACCATACTGGGTAATGTCATGCTCTGGACCCGGGAATATGGACTGTAGGAGGACGATGCAGACAGTCCCTTGACGTTGACGGGGCTGACATTCCCACCAGCCATCTGGCAGGAGGTGTAGGACATGGGGTTTGGTGGTTGACCCAAGGACCAAGAGTTGTTCATGAAGCTGGACTGTAGGTACTTGGGTGGAGACAGGTAGCCGTAGGTGTCACTGCTGAACAGGCTCTTCCCCGCTTGGAAGTGGGTAGGGGGCGGCCTGAATGGCCTCTTCATCCGCCTTCTTCTCCTGTAGTTGCCCTTCTCGAACATATCCTCACAGGCCGGGTCCAGGGTCCAGTAGTTGCCCTTCCTCTCCCCTCCACCCTCCCTGGGCACTTTGATGAAGCACTCGTTGAGGCTCAGGTTGTGTCTTATGCTGTTCTGCCACCCCTTCTTGTTCTTCTCGTAGAAGGGGAACTTGCTGATGATGTACTGGTAGATGGCGGACAGGGTCAGCCTCTTCTCGGGGCTCTCCCTGATGGCCATGGCGATGAGCGCTACGTAGGAATAAGGGGGCTTCTGAGAAGGGTCCGGCTTGTCTTGGACCTTTTCCTGGCCCACGTCCTCCTTGTCCCTCTCCACGTCTTTGCCGCTGTTGTGAGCCATCAGTGCCACCGTGTTCTCATCAGGAGCTTGGTAGGTGGCCATGGTGGCACAGCTCTGGCTGAAGCAGTTGGTAGGGCTGGTGTATTCGGAGGTGGCACTCATAGGGCCAGAGGATGGTCCATAGGAGAGCCTGGGACGACTTTGGTTGATGAGCAGATGCTCCTCAGATGCTCCTCAGCTCTTCTTGGTCTCCACCATGTGGCAGTGGAGCTGGCGTCCTCCTCCTGTCCCTCTCTCTGCAGGAGGCTGAGACCTGTGAGGATCCTTCCTCTGCTCTCATTGTATTAGAGCTCAGCCAAGTTCCGCTTCCGTCAGCAGCTCCCCCTCCACAGAGCGGCCGGGGAGGGAAGGGTTCACCTCCAAGTCACAGACATCCAACCTGACAGCTGAGAGATCGCACCTATCGCCCAGGCACAACACCGAGACCTCTCACCCTGTCATCAACCCTTTAGTTGCCTCACATTCTGCTAGACGTTAACCCTTCCTAGAAACTAGTGGAGTCAATCTTGTGGCTGTGGGGCTGCATGTGCCCTGACTTGTCAGGATGCAGAAGACACTACTTACACTCAGCAGACTGGATCTGCCGGAGGAAGCCAAAGACAACAGCGTCCTCTCAGCGCTTTTCACGCTAGATTTATCGCCCAACTCATCCAGACTCCTGTCTACAAACGATCTGCTCGCACAGGAGATGAGAGGCACCAGCTCTTCCCACCGCATCTGCCCTGACATTACACTGTGCAGGATACGCCATATAGCTCAACATTAAACGCAAGAAAGTCGCATGGTAAATATTTACACATTGTAACACTGATCCGTTCAGTATACTGTGCAACGGTTTTCATTTTCACTCTCATATGCACCCGCAAAAAAAAAAAAAAAAATTATATATATATATATATATTTATAATAAAACATGTATGTGTATATATCTATAATTTATAATATATTTTTATATATATAATAACTATATATAATTATTATAATTAATAATTATATATATATATATATATATATATATATATATATCTAATATAGGTGGCCATGGTGGTATACAATATAAATAATATAGGTGGCCATGGTGGCATATATATATATATAATATAGGAGGCCATGGTGATATATATATAAATATATATATATATATATATATATATATATATATAAAATATAGGTGGCCATGGTGATATATATATATATATATAATATAGGAGACCATGGTGGTATATATATATATATAATATAGGAGGCCATGGTGGCATATATCTATATATATAATATAGGAGGCCATGGTAGCATATATCTATATATATATATATATATATATATATATATATATAATATATATTTTTTTCTTTTACAGTGAAAATAGTTGTAATGCATGCTGCATATACTTGTTGATACTTGTATATAATGTGATTGATATAAATACAGATAGAT